>RPFO01001021.1:0-117500 GCA_009746045.1 Mesostigma viride
CTCTCCCATCACACACCATCCCTCATCGTTACAGCATCACACACTCTCCCATTCACACACCATCCCTCATCGTTACAGCATCACACACTCTCCCATCACACACCATCCCTCATCGTTACGGCATCACACACTCTCCCATCACACACCATCCCTCATCGTTACAGCATCACACACTCTCCCCTATTGTATCACACACCATCCCTCATCGTTACAGCATCACACACTCTCCCATCACACACCATCCCTCATCGTTACAGCATCACACACTCTCCCATCACACACCATCCCTCATCGTTACAGCATCACACACTCTCCCATCACACACCATCCCTCATCGTTACAGCATCACACACTCCCCATCACACACCATCCCTCATCGTTACAGCATCACACACTCTCCCCACCATCCCTCATCGTTACAGCATCACACACTCTCCCATCACACACCATCCCTCATCGTTACAGCATCACACACTCTCCCCTATTGTTACAGCATCACACACTCTCCCATCACACACCATCCCTCATCGTTACAGCATCACACACTCTCCCCTATTGTATCACACACCATCCCTCATCGTTACAGCATCACACACTCTCCCATCACACACCATCCCTCATCGTTACAGCATCACACACTCTCCCATCACACACCATCCCTCATCGTTACGGCATCACACACTCTCCCCCTATCACACACCATCCCTCATCGTTACAGCATCACACACTCTCCCTATGTATCACACACCATCCCTCATCGTTACGGCATCACACACTCTCCCATCACACACCATCCCTCATCGTTACAGCATCACACACTCTCCCCTATTGTATCACACACCATCCCTCATCGTTACAGCATCACACACTCTCCCATCACACACCATCCCTCATCGTTACAGCATCACACACTCTCCCATCACACACCATCCCTCATCGTTACGGCATCACACACTCTCCCCTATTGTATCACACACCATCCCTCATCGTTACAGCATCACACACTCTCCCCTATTGTATCACACACCATCCCTCATCGTTACGGCATCACACACTCTCCCATCACACACCATCCCTCATCGTTACAGCATCACACACTCTCCCATCACACACCATCCCTCATCGTTACAGCATCACACACTCTCCCCTATTGTATCACACACCATCCCTCATCGTTACAGCATCACACACTCTCCCCTATTGTATCACACACCATCCCTCATCGTTACAGCATCACACACTCTCCCCTATTGTATCACACACCATCCCTCATCGTTACGGCATCACACACTCTCCCATCACACACCATCCCTCATCGTTACAGCATCACACACTCTCCCCTATTGTATCACACACCATCCCTCATCGTTACGGCATCACACACTCTCCCATCACACACCATCTCTCATCGTTACAGCATCACACACCCTCCCATCACACACCATCCCTCATCGTTACGGCATCACACACTCTCCCATCACACACCATCCCTCATCGTTACAGCATCACACACTCTCCCATCACACACCATCCCTCATCGTTACGGCATCACACACTCTCCCCTATTGTATCACACACCATCCCTCATCGTTACAGCATCACACACTCTCCCATCACACACCATCCCTCATCGTTACAGCATCACACACTCTCCCCTATTGCATCACACACCATCCCTCATCGTTACAGCATCACACACTCTCCCCTATTGTATCACACACCATCCCTCATCGTTACAGCATCACACACTCTCCCATCACACACCATCCCTCATCGTTACGGCATCACACACTCTCCCATCACACACCATCCCTCATCGTTACGGCATCACACACTCTCCCCTATTGTATCACACACCATCCCTCATCGTTACAGCATCACACACTCTCCCATCACACACCATCCCTCATCGTTACAGCATCACACACTCTCCCCTATTGTATCACACACCATCCCTCATCGTTACAGCATCACACACTCTCCCCTATTGTATCACACACCATCCCTCATCGTTACGGCATCACACACTCTCCCATCACACACCATCCCTCATCGTTACAGCATCACACACTCTCCCATCACACACCATCCCTCATCGTTACAGCATCACACACTCTCCCTATTGTATCACACACCATCCCTCATCGTTACAGCATCACACACTCTCCCTATTGTATCACACACCATCCCTCATCGTTACAGCATCACACACTCTCCCATCACACACCATCCCTCATCGTTACAGCATCACACACTCTCCCCTATTGTATCACACACCATCCCTCATCGTTACGGCATCACACACTCTCCCCTATTGTATCACACACCATCCCTCATCGTTACAGCATCACACACTCTCCCCTATTGTATCACACACCATCCCTCATCGTTACAGCATCACACACTCTCCCCTATTGTATCACACACCATCCCTCATCGTTACAGCATCACACACTCTCCCCTATTGTATCACACACCATCCCTCATCGTTACAGCATCACACACTCTCCCCTATTGTATCACACACCATCCCTCATCGTTACAGCATCACACACTCTCCCCTATTGTATCACACACCATCCCTCATCGTTACGGCATCACACACTCTCCCCTATTGTATCACACACCATCCCTCATCGTTACAGCATCACACACTCTCCCCTATTGTATCACACACCATCCCTCATCGTTACAGCATCACACACTCTCCCCTATTACCATATCGTGAGCAGTGCTATCCTTCATTCGCACCGCACGGCTGATAAGCTCTCAAACGTGCTGAGAAGCTCTCAAACCAAATGTCCTTCAAGGACTCCATTGTGAGGGCTAACCGACCCAGGAGCAGGCACTGCCGAAAGCAATTATCATCGCACCACCCACCTCATACGCGTTGAGCAGCTCTCGGTCATCCTTTAGCAGCTCGATGACCGCCGCCGCTTCCTCGGGGATGGACAGCACGCCCGCCACGTCCTGGGAGGGGAACAAGGGCAGGGGTGGTGGCACGATGACCAGGCGCCGTAAGAACCAAGGAACCAGGGCCCCACAGGTGCGAACATGGGCGGCATGGGGGCAGCTCTCAACAGGCACGAGATCAAAAACCCTATCCATCCTCCTCTCCTCACCTTGGGGGCACATATCCTGCACGCTGCAGCTTGTACCCATTCAAACCTCCTCACCGAGTGCCCACCTATCCAGTGGTGCCTCCTCCCTGTTCCAGCTGCCATCACCTTGTGCGCTCCTACCCACACCACTCGCGACCCACACACCTGCCCTGTCCTTGCAAACGCTGCTACCCACCCACGCCCCCATCGTGCGCGCGCTGCTACCCACACACCATGCCCTCATCGTCACTCACCTTGTGTGCTCCCACCCACCCCACTCGCTACCCATGCCGCTGCCCTCACCTTGAGCACACCATCCAGGTTGATCTGTGTGAAGTTGACCACGTTGATCAGGTCGTGGTTGTCGATGAGAGACGAGCACTCCTCGCACAGCCTGCGGAGGCAGCCGGGGACGCACAGGGCAGGGGCAAGGCATGTAGAAATGATCATGTATAAGTTTGCATATGCAAACCTTGGCTCCTTGTTTTATCAACTGGCCATATCAGCCGGTGGGCAGGGTTGCTCATGCCCAACCTCCAGATGGCGCCGTAAAACGTCAGTTGCTCCATGAACAAATGGGTGGATGATGAAAAGAGAGTTTGCTTGCGAAGCCATCATCATGGTGGAGTGTTTCTCGGCCGGCTGGCCACTTAATTTGCAGGTATTAGTTGGTTAACTGGTCAGGTGAAAGGGCCCTGCATATTTTCCGTTAAGGTGGAAGCCAACATCAATACAAACAGCATCCGATCCAAACAGCATCGACCAGAGAAGGGGCAGCCCAGTGGCAATAGGCCGTTTGTCTTCCATGCCGCCAGGCATTGGCAGCGCAAGCAATCTTCATTCATCGAAATGGCAGCAAGCTAGTTGCTTGCAGCTGGTGGCAGTCCGTATTCATTCTCTGTCTTCCGACAATGTTTCCCATTCCTACTCGTAGCCACAATATTTCCCACTTGAACGCAGAGTTCCATGCTGACATATCGCTCCGCAACCCTTGCTGCTTGCAGTCGCTGCTGGTGTTGTCTCCCAAGGCGTCCCGGCTCATGCTGGCGGCGCTCAACTGTTAAAAAAAACAACCATGGCTTGGCAACACTCATCCATTGACGGTGGCCACGCTCACCTGTTGATGGTGGCCAGGCTCTCCCTCAGCTCACTGATCAAGTTCTGTGACTTGGACAACAGCTCCTCCCCCGCTCGCGCATCCTCCAGCTGAGTAGGGACGCGATGCGGACAAGCAAATAGATCAAGCGAGCGGGCCAAGCAAGTGCGTCAAGCCAGCGGGTCAAGCCAGCGGGTCAAGCCAGCGGGTCAAATAAGTGGGTCAAGCCAGCGGGTCAAGCCAGGGGGTCAAGCAAGCGGGTCAAGCAAGCGGGTCAAGCCAGCGGGTCAAGCCAGCGGGTCAAGCCGGGGGGTCAAGCAAGCGGGTCAAACAAGTGGGTCAATTAAGTGGGTCAAGCGAGCGGGCCAAGCAAGTGGGTCAAACAAGTGGGTAAAAGAAGTGGGTCAAGCGAGCGGGCCAAGCAAGCGGGTCAAATAAGTGGGTCAAGCGAGTGGGCCAAGCAAGCGGGTCAAACAAGTGGGTCAATGAAGCGGGTCAAGCGAGCGGGCCAAGCAAGTGGGTCAAACAAGTGGGTAAAA
This sequence comes from Mesostigma viride, assembly GCA_009746045.1. Classification (NCBI taxonomy): domain Eukaryota; kingdom Viridiplantae; phylum Streptophyta; class Mesostigmatophyceae; order Mesostigmatales; family Mesostigmataceae; genus Mesostigma; species Mesostigma viride. Next base: position 4,737 of record RPFO01001021.1, read on the forward strand.
GAAGTGGGTCAAGCGAGCGGGCCAAGCAAGCGGGTCAAATAAGTGGGTCAAGCGAGCGGGCCAAGCAAGCGAGTCGAACAAGTGGGTCAATGAAGTGGCTCAAGCGAGCAGGCCAAGCAAGCGGGTCAAATAAGTGGGTCAAGCGAGTGGGCCAAGCAAGCGGGTCAAACAAGTGGGTCAATGAAGTGGGTCAAGCGAGCGGGCCAAGCAAGTGGGTCAAACAAGTGGGTAAAAGAAGTGGGTCAAGCGAGCGGGCCAAGCAAGCGGGTCAAATAAGTGGGTCAAGCGAGCGGGCCAAGCAAGCGAGTCGAACAAGTGGGTCAATGAAGTGGGTCAAGCGAGCGGGCCAAGCAAGCGGGTCAAATAAGTGGGTCAAGCGAGTGGGCCAAGCAAGCGGGTCGAACAAGTGGGTAAAAGAAGTGGGTCAAGCGAGCGGGCCAAGCAAGTGGGTCAAACAAGAGGGTGAAGCGAGCGGGCCAAGCAAGCGGATCAGGCGGATCATCACTGAGCCAAGCTAAGTGGGCACGTCACAGGGATAAGCCATGGGTCAAGCAGAGGCAACATGCAAATGGGACGAGATAGCAAGGAGTATGGGCCATTTGTGAAGCATGTGCCTCTCATGGGAGAGCAGGGAGCCGTAAAAGTGGCCAGAAGCTTTGCCTGCTGGCAGCACCAAAAGGCCCATAACATTGACATCCAGCCACTTTAGAGTGTTGCCCTGCAACCAGCAATGCGGCAGGCCAGGAACCCAGTAGGGATGCCATGTCTTCGGTAAAGAAAGGAAGCTTTGGGTGGCATAGGATAGAGCCCCAGTGTGTGACACGTGGCCATAAAGTTTTACATGATTCAACCCCCCAAACCTCATTTCAGTGACATACACGCAGTCTAAGGAGTGCTTACAAGAGTCAGACTACAACCCAATCTCAAAAGATGGATGCGTGAAAGGTTGGATATGTGTCGTCAACCATGAAGTGCTTGACTGCACAACATGGACAGGCAAGACCGTGGGGATGAATTCCAAAATGTTTGCCATTAGATTGCGGGCACCTGCCATGGTGAAGTAGCTTCATGCTGGCAGAAGGAGTGGTGACAAAAGATTTATACCGTGTGGATGAGCGTGCCTATAATTTGTTGACTACATTCCTGCGAAAGGGGAGTTGTGCAAAAGGACACAACCGTTACGATGCATCAGATGAACGTTATGACTTACCACAGACTGCATACTTGCATTCAGCTGGACATCGTTCACCTGGCGGAGGGAGTAAACAAATGAAAGCAGACGCCGGAGTTAGCGGGCAGCACACATAAACTGCCCGTAATTTTTAGTGGCATGATAAGGCGGCATACGGTATCCAAAATGTTGGAATGAGGCACGCGTTACCTATCAGCTACCCAAGTCATCACTAACCAATCAATGCAGATAATTATGTCTGCTTATCCTTTAACCAATCGATTATACGTGATTATGACTGCTCGTGACGCATCTTTTGAATCGTACCAGCAGTCTTTGCGTGTAATCTGCTTTCAATGACGTCGTGGATTGAAGATAGCCTGGAAGCGGCAACAACTTGGCCACCTCTCGCAAGGCACTATTGCGCGCCTCTTCGTCGTACATTTCCGAGAACTACAAAATAAATTCACAAAATATATGAACCTTTAGAATACAGCCACATCTAATAGCGTCGCAAAATTTCTATGTTGGTGTGAGCTATGGAAATAATGCCAGATCATGCCACCATCAGTCCCCGCTCCCCACTTTGACGATGAAATAAAGGCTACATGCCAGTGCATTCTTATATGAATTTTGGATAGCGAGGCAATTTATGCTCGATGGCCCCATGTACATGATAGTAACGAGAATACGCCACCTTCTCTAAGCTGACTATACTCCACAAACTCCATCGCTCCCGTCAAACATATGGCCAGAAACTTGCTCTGTAGCACACGCGAAATCAGTCAAATTACGTAAGAAATACGAGATGAATCAGGGGTGCAGAAATGCTTTATGATAGGTACTTAACTGTACTGTGTTTCTCTGCCATTCTGCTGTCGCCTCTGTCAATTAGTGTCATGGCAGTCATGCAAGCTTGTCAACCAAAAGGAATACAGTAGTAAATTTCTGCTGACGCGTAAACTTCTGCTGACGGCCTCAGGCCGAGTGGACGGCACGAGTTGCTGGAATGCTTGTTGAGAATATAAATTACCGGATGGATACGGAAAGTTTTAGTAAAACCTACTTACTAGTGAATCTTAATCTCGTCACTTCCAGATCCTTGTGCCGCTCCCAGGGCAAGTGGTACATGTATAGCGATGGCTATTTTCGTCAGTGACATGCGGTGAGAAAAAAAGGTAAGGGCCAATCTATCACACGTGAACAATGTTTCATAATTGACTGGGTGCAGGGAAGTGAGGGCACTGCTCGCCATGGATCCTTAATTTTGCAGAATTGCTGTTTAAAATAAAACGTGCTGATCTTGGCACATGCATGAATTGTGCGTTTGGCATTTGTCCTCCGTGGGCATACTGCCGTATTCATCCTGTCAAGTTCTCTGGCATGTCCTGCAACAGCCTGTATGAAAAGCCTACAACGGAATGAAGTTGACCTGGTCTCAATAAGTTGACGCGAAGCCTTGAGAATGGGTTTTCTCAGCTAAAACTATTAAGTCCGCGGGACCCAACGCCCCCGCTTTGCTACTATGGATACCGCTAACTTTGAGCAGGCGGCTGTCCAGCCGCCTCAGAATCCACGATTGGCATCGACGATAGGCAGATCATCTCGGAAATCCTTGTCCAAATCCCCATCAAGAGCTCCTGTCGTTACTGAGAGCCCAGAAGTAATTCGAGAAAAAGCTATCAAAGTTCTGGCTGCCGGACTAGGGAAGCTTGGGAAGACGGCGGATGGGATGCATTACGCTTATTTAAATCTCAGGTATGTCCAAGTTCATGAGGGTGTGAACACCAAACGATCAGCAGCCTGGCATATCGGGTGGCAAGCGATTTCATGTCCATCACACGACCGCTACGTTGTAATGTCTACCATTTCTCGTCACTTGTCGCACTGTGTCATCATCAGCTAGAGAGGACCTTGTGTGACTGCTCGGTAACAAGAGTGCTCTGATGCTACAAGTATTCAGCATGCCTAGTGTGTCCTGGCATGTAAGCCTTTCCATTCCTAGCAATAAACCCCAACCCCCAGCTGCTATTCCATCTATCTGGAGCTCCCCATCCCATTTTCGTCGCTGTCTGACCACCCAGTCCGCAGCACCCGCACCCGCTCCTGCACCGTCTCCCCCATTTCCTCCAAATCCTTACATTCCTTTGAAACATCGACATGTCCCTGAAACTCCCTCTCACTTTACTGAAAAGTATGACCGTGCATTTTTTCTTCTGCCCTCATAGTATTTCCCCTTTGTCAAATTACGAGGCTCAGCAGCACTAACGATTATGTCACCATCTCACTGCTTTTCCTTTCTTCTAATGGTCACCAAATTCCACGAGCTTCCTCGTCATGCATCGCTTTCGACGGGGGAAGTTTTCTGCAGTACAGTTGTCCATGCCAAAGGTTGCCCTTGCCGACGTACGGCACCTGCCGCGGCCATTGCTTCCAAATACTCATGCACCTGCTGCTTGCACATTGCTTATTTGGGTTCCTCATATTCCTCGCTTTCTTTCCTTCTATTATCCCTTGACTTCTTGCCTTGTATTGTCTTATCGCCCTCACCCTCTGTGCCTCCCTGTGTTCCTCAATTGACCTACATGCCTCCTCCTAATCCTGGCAACCCCAGGCTCGAGAACCAACAGCTGGCGACGTTAGCCGGCATCGACGCCTTCCCCCACTTACAGCACGTCCAGGTGTCCAACAACGCGGTCGACGATCTGACCCCCCTCGGGTCGCTGCCCTACCTGACCACCCTGGAGGCCTCATACAACCGCCTGACTCGTGTCTGGTCCGCCGACGTTGCGGAGAGCAGCAGCGCAGGGGAAGGGAAGCAGTCTGCAACCAATAATAATGGAGCTAGTGACGCCGATGGCAATGGACCTGCGGGGGAGGCGCGGGCGGGTGGGGACGCATCTGCTGGCCCGTCCCAGGATGATGAAGCGGCCAGCCAGCGGCCCCGCAGGGTGCTGCGCATGGACGTATCGTACAACAAGATCCGCACACTGCGTGGCGTGTCGGCCTATCAGCTCCTGCGCGTGCTGGTGGTGGACAATAACGACCTTGTCTCGCTTGAGGGTGTCGCCAACATGGCGTCGCTGCAGGTACGCATAATCTTCACAGTGCCTGTCCCTGTCCCTGTCCCTGTCATGTCATATTGTCCTGGTCTGGCATGTATCGTTTATGTATAATGCCATTTCGCTTCAGATCGTCCTACGTTTGTTACAGTGCTGAGGCAGGAGTTGAAGGCTCCTTGCGTGTATCAAGCAAATGGACCCTTAACAGGGTGGCAGTAGGACAAGCCCTGTGCCCCAGCGTTATTGTCACAGCAGGTGGTTTGTGACCGACGACCTGCCCTTCTCGCATGCACCCTTTTCCGGCCACCAAACCCTATCTTGGGTCAGAGCCAGCGACCTGCCCGCCACCAGACATTCCTTCCATCAATCATTTCCCAATCCCCCCTGGTGTCTGCCTGTCATTGTTGTCTTTTGCTGGCCACCATATGTTTCTGTGCCACGCATATGTTTCTGCGCTGGTTGTCTCCTTGATATGTTTCTGTGCCACGCGATGCCATTCCATGACATTCCCATGCCATTCCCTTGATTGCCGATCTTCCCTGCCGTGCCCCCGCTCCTCTCGCGCGCAGCACCTGAGCGCGCGCAACAACCACCTGCAGTCCCTGGACCACCTGACGGGCCTCATGCTCAAGTTCCTGGACGTGTCCAACAACGAAATCTCCTCGCTGGAACAGCTGGCGTCCATCCCCTCCCTCGAGGTGCTGATCGCCGCCAACAATTCGCTCACCCGGCTCGACGGGTTGAACTTGTTGACCCGCCTGACTACGCTAGACGTGTGCCAGAACAAGGGCGTCGCGAAGCTGGAAGAGATCCGGCACCTCATGGTTCTCCCTCTCTTGCGCCGGTTCCGGTTCGCGGGCACGGCCATGGCGTCCGAGTGCGACGCGCGGCTGCACGTGCTGTACCGGCTGCCAGCGTTAACGGAGCTGGACGGGGCCGAAGTGCACCCGAGGGAGAAAGTCACGGCCGCAAACCTGCACGGGGCAGACGCACCCGCGCGCGCGGGCATCCGGCGCAAGTACTTCCCCAACGGGGAGTTTGAGGACACCATCGTGGGCGGCCAGGCGGCCCTGACCAGGGACGTGGACAAGAGCTCCAGCGGCGTGGACAAGGGCGGCAGTAACGGCAGCGGGGCAAAGGGGGCGGATGGCGTGACGGCGGACGGTAGCGCCGAGGGCGTGGACAGCGTGGTCCGTCCGCTCATGCGCGCGATGCGGCTGGTGGGCAAGAGCGTGGACAACGTCGGCCGCGCGACCGCGGGGCCCACATCGCTCAAGCCGCAGGCCTCCTCGCGGTTTCTGCTGTCCACCGGCACTGCGGGGTTCACCCGGCAGACGTCGGCGCTCCTGGGGATGTCCACGCGGGGGGCGGGGGGCGGGGCGGGTGATGTGGCGGCACAGGAGCGCGCGGGGTCGGTCCCCGAGGAGCTTCTCCGGGGGATCCTGGCAGGCCCCCGTGGCCAGGGCGGGCTCGCGTCCCTGGCAGGGCACCTGGCGGAGGGCAGCGACTCGGAGTACGAGGTCGCGCGCGCGTGCTTCCTGTGGGTGGTCCAGAACGCGCTCAAGAGGATTGACACGGCCTCTTCTTCGTTTTCTTCTTCCCCAGAGAATGGCCACGATGGGAAGAGAGGTGGGGGCCAGCCTGGCCGGGACGGTGGCCCATCAGGCACGGGTACGCCGTTGGTGGACTTGTTGTTGGACAAGTGCCAGGTGGCGGAGGATGGGGAAGGGTCATCGCGCAGCGGCAGCGGCAACGGCAGCGCGCTGGTGTCACCGGGCGCGGCAGGGGCCCCCTGGGCGGAGCGCGTGGCGCTGCTGTTCGCAGCGCTCGCGCAGGCGTGCCAGCTGGAGGCGGCGGTGGTGCACGGGCTGGCCAAGGGGCCTTCGTTTGAGAGCGCGTCGGACGGGGGGGCCATGGTGGGCCTTGCAGGGATCAAGGCGAGGGGCAAGGGGGGGAAGGCAGAGACGGGGTTGGAGCCTCACTGCTGGTCGGCCGTCAAGGTTACCGGTGAGTTGCCGGCTGGTGGTAGCGGGTGTTTGGCCGCCTGTCTGTGGCCGACTAGTCATGTGTTTGCTTCTTTGTTGTGCCCGCTGGTGTGCCTAGGCTTTGCGAGGCCGATTGCAAGGGGTGGATTGGATACGTCTAAGCTGGTTTCATTCTTTCTTAGCTTGTCTGAGCTTCCTCACCTGCACTGCGTGTACCCAACACACGCAAGTCATAAAGGAAGGCTTCTATTTTCTAAACCTGTCCGCTCATGTCCATTATTATTGCTTATGGCAGATGTGTCCCCCGCCTTCCCTGCACCGTGTAGTAATTGCCTCCAAGGTGCCCTCCCTGCCTCGTTGCTCGTGTTTTCAGGCAAGTGGAAGCTGTTGGACTGCGCATGGGCATGCAGCGCGGGCGTGGGCATGGACGATCACTTCTTCTGCCTGCCGGACGAGTTCATCTACCACCACTTCCCCAAGAAGGAGAGGTGAGACCGGGGCAGAGGAAAGGGGGACGCTGGGCCACTGCTATGGGGGGGGTGGGAGTGGCTCTGGGCCACTGCTTGGTCACTTCCTACCTAAGCTAGGCAAGGGAATGCTCCCTTGTTGGGGAGTGATGGTGAAGCCTACGTCTACGTTTCTACTTTGCCCTTAGTTTGATGATGTCCATATTGGCCAGGTTCGTGGTTTTGAAATGGTAATGGTGGTATAGTTACACAAGTCATCGCTATGTGAAAAGGATTGTTGAGTGCTACACAAGATCAGAGCCTGTAGCTATTTGTACAGCCACCTATGTACGGCAGCAGCTATTTGTACAGCCACCTATGTACGGCAGCTGTTTCCAGCACTCCTTTGATAGTACCTCCCGTGGTGATCATTATCCCCACAGCATTCACCCACTAGAAACTACGTGAGCCAGGGAGGTCGTCACGTAGGTTCTAGAGTGCATGACAGAAAGTGCAAGCAGCGCCCCATCAGGTCTTTCTCACAACTCCACAGTGTTGTTATATCTGGCCCTACCTGCATTCTTGCCAAACTTACCTTTATGACCTCATTTGCGAATGCAGATTCATACGGTTGCCTTCCAAATGGTTGCTTTCTTACCATACTGTACGGGCAGTGAAACGTGCGAATCCAGCATAGCTGGTCATTCATTATTAATCAATTCGTCGGCCTCCATCCACTTACACGCCCACTTTTCCCCATATGGCTGCCCCTCATTGACCTATTCCCCTAACGATGACAGGTGGCAGCTCCTGGACAGCTCAGTGACCCTCCCCCAGTTCTGTGCTCTGCCGACGTGCACGCCGGCCTTCTTCCGGTACCGCATGCAGCTGCTCGCGTGCCCCACGGCTGCCCTAAAGCTGCCACCTGGCACGTGCGCACACCACATCCCCCTGGGCGTCCCCCCCGAGGTCTCGGTCCTCCACCGGCTTGTGCCCATGTCCCTGGCCGACCGCGACGCCAGGGGGGAGGAGGACCGCAGTGCGGCCGCCCTCTGCTCGTGGACGCTCACGCAGCGCGAGGAGTCGTACGTGAGCCTGTTCACCGCGTTCCCCGGCAGTGGCGAGTACCTGCTCGAGGTGTTCGCGTTCGAGAGGCATGCGGCCGAGGACGCTGATGCCGTGGCTGGTGATGACGGCTTCACTAATAGCTCGGCCGCCCCAGGGGATAATAGCAAACCTGGGGGCGCAAATAGGGCCAATGGGGCGCAGGAAGGGTCCCTGTCAGACTGGCCCTCGGTCGCGTGGGGGGAGCTGTCCCCAGGGGGGCGGCCCTGTCGGTACGACCGCGTGCTGGCGTACCGGGTGACCGTGACGGTGAGCTGCCCAGGCGAGCGCTTCCCCGAGCAGTCGCCAAACTTCATCGAGCGAGGATGCTCCCTGCGCATGCCCCTGGAGGGCTTCTTGGTCCCTGGGCGCAGCGGCCTGCGCCAGAAGTTTGCGATGACCGCCCCCCGCGCGATGGGGATTATGCTCGTGGTGCGCCCTCGGCCGGGGGTGGCCACGGGGAAGGAGAGGGCGGGACCTGGGTGGTGGTCCGGCCCGCTGGGTGTGCCGCCCACGAGGGCCCAGGGCGAGCTTGCTTTGGAAGCCCCTGGCTTTTGGACGGGGGATCAGGAGGCTGACTCGCCAAATTCGAGCTACTTGTGCATGTGGATTAATCCGGACAATGAGGACAAGGATGACTTCTTCATGGAGGTGGACTTGGTGGAGTGCACCAAGCGCATGCAGGGGCCATTGGCGCTGGTCGTCGTTGGGTGCTTTGACAGTGAGGATGACGAGAGCCACGGGAGCACGGTGCCACTGCTGGTGTTCCCAATCATGTAAAAACTGAGACTGCTGCCTAGGTGGCAGGAAGAGCGCCACTGGACGTAGCGAGTTAGTTTTACAGCCCGCAGCAGATATTGATGGGACAGCTGTGTACAGCTGTGCACGTGAGTCGTTCCGCTCATGCCTTGTTGCTCTGTCTACATTTGTCTATTTAATGGTTGGTGTCTCACTAGTCATTCAGTGAAATTTTGCCGCCTTTTGGAAATACAGTTGATCAAGTCAAATGTTGTGATCAGTGCTGCACGCCCTGCCTTAATAAATATTAGTAACCCAGGCCGGTGCCTCCAGCACTAATTAAGGCCGGCAAAAGCGCTGTTCGATGATGTACCTCCCCACACAACTATTCATGCACATATAGCTCCATGTGGCCCGCTATACATACAGATAGCTCACTATGCATGCATATCAAGGAGACAACCAGCGCAGGCCAGAAATCGGGAGAATCCGGACCATGGCAGCTCGAGCCTGCTGTTATCTTGTCCGCGTGTTCGAGTCCTTCAGGATGATGAAAATGAATGGTGATGGAAATGTGTAGCCTTGCATGTGCATTGAAATTATGGCTGGCTTACGTGTAGAGCGACTAGATGACCTAGACGGTGGGGCCGGAAATTAAAAACGTACTTGCTTGATCAGGCGTGTGTTTCGAGCCTAACTGGCCGGGAGTGTCAAGTGGTGAGCACCATTGCTGCGTTCGCTCTCCCACCATTTACGAGGAAATACCCGCAAATGGAAAACCACTGAAAAGGTCTAGCTAGTCAGTCATTACGTACGTTAGCCATGCCATGATTCCAAACGTCCAAGAACTGCACACGGTGCAAAGGCAAAAATCCAAAGGACAGCACTTTCAAATGTGCGGCGGGAACCAAAAGCCCGCGTATGCCAGAAAACATGGTGTTGCTGCAGCGACGCGACGATATGTGGACATGCAACGAATTAAATCCAACTGGCCGGGAGTGTCAAGTGGTGAGCACCATTGCTGCGTTCGCTCTCCCACCATTTACGAGGAAATACCCGCAAATGGAAAACCACTGAAAAGGTCTAGCTAGTCAGTCATTACGTACGTTAGCCATGCCATGATTCCAAACGTCCAAGAACTGCACACGGTGCAAAGGCAAAAATCCAAAGGACAGCACTTTCAATTAATGTGCGGCGGGAACCAAAAGCCCGCGTATGCCAGAAAACATGGTGTTGCTGCAGCGACGCGACGATATGTGGACATGCAACGAATCCAGTGCCAAGCTCGGAACGGCCGCAAAGGAGATCTGGCATCACAGGGTTCAGATGTGCCGAGATACTACGCGATCCAGCCGGTCCAGGACCTGTTTGTAGAGCTTGTGCCAAGGGGCAGCACCGAACAGATGTGGGTGACGTTGCTAAAAACCCCGGACTTGACGCATATGAGCAGCCCATGATGCACGTGGCATGCACGTACACAATATACGTGCATGCACGCATGCCAATATATAACATTGCATGTGCCTGTCTTATATTACACAAGCTCAAGATTGCCAATGTTTGATGTCGAGAACAACTTTTTATATCGATGAAAGTACGTATACCAGACAAGGGAATGACTGCATATCCATGTGGCGTGCACGGGGCCAAATTGAACCTTCAAAAGGAACATGTAGTTCCCCCTCATCTTAACAGTGTGCACCATAGCTGGCTGAATGCTAGACACAAAGCGAAACACAACCTGATTGAGCAACCTGGCATTCATGCAAGGTGGCGAATCCCCGAGACTACTCAACAAGGATCATGCCCGTGGCAGCGGCCAGTAGTTGGATATGTACATGGCTGACCATGCTGCTGGGTTTAATAACATCGCAGTTGCCTCTATACACGCTTCTGCATTCTTTAATGCGCCAACGCCTTGACTGGCTATTTGCAACTCCTCCTAAACCAACACAGAGAATTGATGAAGATATATGCCGCTTGTCAAAAGTACAGGCCAGACTTCGTTTACATAAGTTCTGCGCATTCCTCGCTGTGAGAGCGTATGAAACCACCCTAGTGGCTGCTCAGCCCTCCGCACTGCCTCCGTAGAGCAAGCTGCATGTGCCCACGCAAGCTTGGCAGTGCGCAGCGACGTCACTGGTAGGCCCACTCCTGGTTCTTGGACTTCCACTTGGGGGCATTCTCGAAACCATTCTTGCCCATCATGTAATCCTCCCTCGCCTGGCCATAAGAAAGCAGGGGCATCATACATGGCTTAATTAATTAATCATTACAACCAAAGGTGAGGTGCAAGGGCATCAAACTCAGTGGAAAAACATGTTGGGTCCAGTAATTCGGGCGGAGGGGGGGATGAATACAAAACTCCATACTACACACTTCAATACACATTCGGCCACTGTAACGGTATTGATCGGCAGCCACACGGTGTGGGATACCGAGCACTGCCCGGCTCCCACAGGGCTGCCTGATGGCTGCAGTCACTAACACTACCAGCTTGATCAGCCCTTGCCAGGCACTTGTGCTGAGCAACTGTCTGATGCACATGTGCACAGATGCGTGCATATACACATGCACCCGCCCATACAGCCATGGTCGCTAGTGGCGACATCTTGCATAAGGAAAGCGCTGCCAGCACAAGCCTGGGAGTTCCAGATATACTACAACTAATTACCATCCAGAGACTACACAACCATTCGTAACCAATTCGTGAACAAAGGTTGTCTCATGGATATCACCACGGCCAGGTTGACAGACGAGCAAACAGGCGATGCATGCATGGCAACAGCCCATGAAAAACTGCCCGCCCCCGCAACAGCGACGCTCCCGGGCCCTCCGTGCCACCAGCATCAAACCGATGTCATTCGCACAACAGCATGACACCCAGCGTCTGCGCCCACACCCTCTGCACTGCCCGCTTCCCCTGCCAACATGATCAGAAGTGACCCCACTTTTGAAGGGATTGCCTTGCAAAGCCGTAACCAAGTTGCCTTGCAAAGCCGTAACCAAGTTGCCTGGTGAAGCACAAGCACCCACCTGCATGATCTCCTCGGGTGTGTTCATGACAAATGGGCCCCACTGCACCACCGGCTCGTTCAGCGGCTGCCCCGCAATCAGCACAAAGTGGTTCTGCTGCGTGCCCTCGTTAGCCAGCGGCAGACTGTCGCCCGGCCCCAGCTCCACCGTGTAGTGGGGCCCGACCGCGTCGCGGTTCGCGCCCACCGTGGTCGTCCCTGCCAGGGTGTACACGAACCCGTTCCAGCCCTCGGGCACCGCCTGCACCAGGGACGCGCCAGGGTCCAGCTTGAACGCCAGGTACATGGTGGGCGTGCTGGCGGATTTGCAGGGTGAGGGGATCCGAGGTCACGTAGGACAAGGGTGAGGGGATCAAAGGTCACATAGGACAAGGGTGAGAGGGGGCCCGGGGCCACCAACAACACGAGACATCAAAGGTCACATAGGACAAGGGTGAGAGGGGGCCCGGGGCCACCAACAACACGAGACAAGAGGTGCCCGGGGCAGGTCGAAACAAGTGTTAGGCACCTAACAAGGTGCGTGAGTACGCGCTGGTGATATTCTATTGAGAAACCTAGTATGAAAACGTACATCGGTCCGAGTTCAGAATAATTCACAAGCAAAGTTTGATGAAACACCTGGTGCCCTGCATCTTCCCCCCCCCCCCCCCCCCCGCGCGGTTGCCTACCGCGTGTAGACTGGCGACGTCACGCCGAGCGATGTCCCTGCGATGATGGACACGTGGACGCCATCCTTGCTGACCTTGGGTACATCCTTGCCGCTCAGCTCCTGGTACGAGGGCTCCACCCTGCAGGGTTGCACGGTCAGGCACGGGTATAGAGAAAGGGGCAGGGGGCACACACAATCACGTATGTTACGTGGTACTTGGGGAAGCTGGAAGGGGCAAACGCACGGGGTGAAGGTGTGGGGGGAAGGCATGACGGTGGGGCATGGGCGCTAGCGTGGGGGCACCTGGGCACGGTTGTGGTGTCTCTGCTCAGATGCTCAGGTGAGCATGCGTCCAGGTGAGCGTACATCCAGGTGAGCGTGCATCAAGGAATCTGTGTAGGCACATGTGCCCATTCATGGGACAAGGATCAGGCGCGAGTTCTATGCAGGATTCAAATACGCAGAGAGGAGCCCTGCACGCGGCCACACTTGCGGAGTGACGTAGTGCGTCAGGCATGTGTGTGTATGTGCGAGGCATGCTGCTTGCGAGATATTGCCTCGCATGACACAGCCGTACAGGGAAAGCATTAATGCAGCAAAGGGGACAATGTCTGGTGGCGGACCAGGGTTTGTCTGCAGGACGCCCACGCGACAGGAACACGCGCTGCTGCTTGCTCACATCTTGTTGGCCTTGCTGAGGTTGACCCACAGCTGCAGGCCGTGCACCTCCTTGCAGTCCCTCCCAGGCATCTCCGAGTGGACAATCGCGCGGCCGGCCGTCATCCACTGGTGAGGTGGCGGGTGTCGTCCGCAAGCACACAAGCAGGTGGGGGTTGTCGTCCGCAAGCACACAGGCGGGTGGGGGGTGTTGTCCACAAGCACACAGGCAGAACGCATAGAAACCGGCACCAGGTCATACGCATGCCACCCATGTGCAGAGCTGGTATCTGTGCGCATGACATCAGCGGGTGCGATGACATCAGCGGGTGCGATGACATCAGCGGGTGGGAATGTACATAGATGGGACTCATACGCCCAGCTTTGGGAAAGATGCCCTGCCCACTTTCCAGAAAAGTATAGGCTGAAGCAAAAGACGGCCAAGTGCGATGCACCTAATTCTTCCTCTTGGTCCCCTGCTCTAGGGGCACGTGGCAGGGGACCTCACCTGCAGGTCCTCTGGCCCCATGTGGCCCACGTTGCCGAGGAAGTCCTCGTGGCAGGCGGTCCCTGACAGCACGTACGTGACCGTCTCCATGCCCCTGTGCCGGGTGGGATCCGCAACCAAACCACCCACCATCCAATCCACCAAACAACAACAGAACAAGCAGACGCTTGTCAGGCGTAGTAATCGCGGGGGATAGATGAGGGCCTAGCCCCAGCACTGCTATTCTAGGCCAAAGGAATCTATGTGTTAGGTGTTGCATCAGGGGCATCAGACCTCAAACAACAAAGAAGCACGAGAATCTCACTGCTGACAAGGAGGACTGACGAGGAAACGAGGTATTTGAGAGCAGGAAAACTGCTGGGATGAAAAGGGAAACACTCAGTGTGACTGGGCAGACTTACATGGCATGGATGTGGCACATCTGCCGCACGCAAGCACAACAGTGGCAGGTTCAGGAACACTAGCAGCGTACGTTGCCAAGCAAACACTACCTGGTAATATGGAAACCACTACAACTTGGGTACCAGGACACAATAAGTGCTGGTATCCTATGCAATTGTGCTGCCACATGGTAGTTGCCGCAGGTGTGGCATGAGTGCAGCACTACGGACTACAAGACAGGCAGAAGTATAGTATAAACCCATGCGGAAGTCAATGCATGGCTCACACGTGCAGAGCTGTACAAGGCTCACCATCTTGATTGGATGGATGGCATGCCTTGACATCATGCCACTTTCCCTGTTCCGAACGCTCCCTTCGCACCGCGCACGCCCAGCCGGCCCACCGCATAAGCAAGCATTCTTGCTACTTTTGCGTGCTTACACATGCATGCGACGAGCTCCAAGCACACCAGCAACGAGGTCACTACTACGCACACCTCCTAAGAACGTTCCTCTGTGCCACTGCTAGCAGATACACGCAGCCTCTGCGCACACGGTCGATAGACATAGTTCGTACTACGCGTAGTGCACAACACACCATACTGTACACGGAGCGCTATCTTCTAGGCCAGATACAGGCACTACCGTCAGGTGCGGTCCACCAACCTGTGCGGGTGGTCGGGGAAGCCGGCGGGTAGACCCACTGCGGCCCCGGTGCCGTGTGTGCAAGCAGGAACAAAACAACAGGGGGCATGCCCCATCGCAGTTAGTCCTTGACGTGGGCACGGTGCAGGAGTGGGAACAAACACTCAATCATCGCTCCAGCGATGAAATTGCAGGCAAAGCAGGAATCAACATTTGAGCAAACTCATAAACACTCGGAGGCAGGGAGCTCGATGACTGATACCAGAGAAAGCTGACTGGCCAGCAAGCAGATGGCCAATGGTGATAAACCAGGACACCCATGTGTACATGCAGCTGCACAGACCTCACGCAGGCACACAGCCACCTGCCAATGTCCATAAAGGATATGGAGAATGATGATGATGGTTTAAATGGCAGATCGACAGGTAGACAATTTAGTAGGCATCTGAGGTCCTATATTAGGAATGCGTCCTACAGCTTCGCAAGGCAACCCAATAAAGGGGGGTGGGTTGTGAAAGTGTTGGTTGCAAGTTTTTCACGGCCCTGTTAGCCCCCAGAGGCAGGGCGGTGGGCAGCTCGGGGTCGGGGCCGTCAGCCAGCGTTAGTAGAGAGAAAAGTGGCGCTGGCAAATAGAAGTCAGAAGCTAAGCCCTTAGTCAAGCGAGAAGATAACATGAATAACATGTTATCTATTAGTGTTCCAGGTGCTGGCATGCTCATAATTCAATCATTCTGATTGCGCACCGGTGCTCCTAAACTCCCCATCCTCGATCTGAACAGGACCGTGGCCGCTCGTTCAACACCGGTAACTTTGTCTAGGCTTTAAATCCCCAGGGTTTGGGGCAGGCATGGCTATGGTTGACATATGCCAGCACAAGACAAGCATACGAGCGTGTGCCCGCTTGCGTATGCCAGCACATAGCTCTGGTTGACATATGCCAGCACAAGACAAGCAAATTAGCGTACCTCGGAACTGAGTCGATTGTCCACGTGGCAGTCGGGGGAAGTCGCAAATGAAAGAGACGGATACAATTCGCATGAAGCAAAAAGTGTAAGGGAGCAACCAGAGTTAACATGAAGCAGAAATTTAAGGAGAGCAATGGAATTCCGAAAGAGATTAATTCAATGACTGATTCAGACTTTGGAAAAGTGGGAATGTGCCATAGGAAATGCTACGACTTAAACCGCTGGCTTCAAAACAAAGGATGTGCAACTTGGTTGCTGGTGTTGGAAAGGAACACTTATAATTGGGTAGCTACAAACACAAATATGATACAATCAAAACAGATACCAGTCAATACAACAGATAACAAAACAGGTGGCTCTGGTGTACAGATGACAGGACAACAATCCTTACAATCTCCCAACTGCCTTCTATCCTTCTTTCCCCCCAAAATCTCTTTGCATTCCCCCGCACCCCCTGACTCTGCCCCCAAAACTCAACCAAGACGGAATAAGAAAGCAGATGAGACAGTTACCTCATCCAGCATCAAGAAAGGATCCAAATTCCGCATTTCAGGTCTTCCAATGGATCTGCATTCCATGACAAAGGAAGAACGTAGCATTCACCGGATGCATGGTTATGTAAACAGTGCATTGGCAAGCTTTCTTGAACGGTATCGTCGATTACACAGCTCGACATCATTTGGAACAGGATACGAGTGCTTGTACGGCAAGCCGCCACAGGCATTGACAGATGCCTTTGCGCAGCGTATCCAATTGAACAGTTTTCGCTGCTATGAACGTACCGGCGTACTCGTGCCCCGGCGCCCTCCGCCTGTTCCTGGGACAGCAGCTTGCGCATCGCGTTCCTGGGCTTCGACATTGTTGCTTCTGTGACAGCCGCGCGGGTAGCTGTTGCGCGATTGCACGACGAGACAACAAGGCACAACCGTTCCTTTCAACATAGTTGTTCGCACACTTGCAATAGCGTAATTAAAGCTGAGGACAGCCGCCACCAACAAATTGGTATGTTAAGCAAGGCAACGGCAACCTACCCTGCAAGCCACGTTTCTTCCTAGCCGTTTGAAGGGTTGATAAGGGGGTTGAAGAGATGGAAAGGAAACCAACGCTAAGGAATTGACAAGCTGATCGTGACTTTTTCCATTCCCACGAGCACCGGACTACACCAACAATTGCCGGTAAATTGGAGCATAGAACATTCATTTAGATGATTGCCCTGGCGCAAGAATTACCGTGGAAATTTCCTTTTCCCTTTCGCCTCGCAACTGATTACACTCCTTTGCAGGCACGCAACCAGATTCCACCACGCTCAATTATTAACCTATGCTAGGAACAGCAGCCGACTACAAAATGTGCGTGCAAGATCTTCTCATCTTCTGCTTTGTCGTGCTCGTGGCAGTTGTCTGTTACCCCAGCAGCGCGCAAATTGAACCAACGCAGGGGATCAAGCATGGAAATATGTACACGTGCCCTGAGTCCAAGTTTGGCCCCGTGCACAGACCCCCGCGTCGAGCCGCGCCGGGCCCGCCGCGCACTCAAGATCCTGTACTGGGGCCGCCGGGCCGAAACCGACATCTTCTCATGTCTGATGTCACATGAACCCATTCAAGTTTGAGTTTTATCCTTGGTTCATTAATTACTGGCGACTGCCGTTGACTTGTACGTGGGGACGCCAGTAGGCAAACTTGTGGCGGTGAAATTACACTGTAACTCGTTCTCCTGTGTACCTAACTCGTGTAACTTGCTTGGAGCGTGGTGAACATGGTTTGGACTAACACGATTTGCAAGACGCCATGCTCCAAGCGGCATCAAGATGGGCAGCGGTTCCCCGTCTCAGCCTACGGGGCAGGGTCCTCCTCACCAACCAAATGTTATTCTCCAAAGTCGGTGCTCTACTACTGCCAAGGTCACCCACCTAACGAGTACACCACCAAGATCATCCAACGAATTGGCAGCAATTTTGTTTGGAAACAGCAGGGTATCATAACACACACGGTCACGGTGCCGGGATGGATCGATCGGGACATGTCCTATATGCCATGGGTTCAAGGAGGCTTGGGCTTACATAATATGGAGTGGCGTTTATGGTCAGTGTACACCAAACAGATCTTAACCGCGTTCATAGGCGTAAACGCACTCCATCAGATCGCGTTTTCCGCGTTTTCCGCGGCCCGGCACTGAACGCAAAGGTTTTCACCTTTGCGGAGTGTCTGATCAGAGTAAACGCACACCCTGGTTGTAGTATGTTGGCACAAGAAGCTTTCGCCACAACCTCATACCCACACCAATGGTACATCATGGCACTTGGGGGCAGCAATACTTACATGTGCGCTCACTTCGTACAAAGGCTTACCATGGTACTGGGCACGTATGTGGAAAGGTTATAAGAACCTAACAGGGCCAAGTGGATGGCTATTACAGCTCCCCCCACCACCGTCACACTATCTACGGTTATTTTCGGCATCACGGGATTACGGGACGCGAGCCTCACAGCCAACCAAATGGCATGGATATGGCTACGCACGACGATGCTTCACACCATATGGCAAGTTCGCAACGAGACCGTATTCACGTTACGTGCCGCGTACACGAGCGGTGCCGTGGTCCGCCGGTTTATCTCCTCTTGGAACCTGGCTATGCGTCGTTACTGGCTCCTGGCGACGGAACAACACAAAGTATGGGACCCGGGCCCTAACAATGACACCCCCCGCCCACTGGAAGTCTTCCATGCACTCATGGGCATGAACCAGGTCTTTACACTTATGCCGGATGACGATATATCTACAGTACACTGGCTACCTTGGTCGCAGGGCGCGCCTTATTAATGCGGGCACCCCAATTTAGGCACAACTAGGCATTTCAGGCTATTTTTGGCATACCTGGCCCCTGGGTCACCTTAACTGTTATATGGAAATAAACTAACACCCATTTCACCGGAAATTTGCAAGACGCCCTTACCAGGCCTGCTAACAATCAGTCCGAAATTAAACTGTTTATTAGTCAACGAGTCTGCAACATTATTTGCAACATCATGTGTGGTTAGCGCAACACTCCTTCACTCCTCAAGCCTTTTGAATGCGATGTGTTGAGATGTGAATGTAGTTTTAAACGACGATCCTTACTTGTTATGAATGCAAAGCTATGACACAATTTTATACGTCAATTGCATAACAATTCTATGTTCTATATGCTAGATTGCTAATCTCGACAGGACTGTCGTTTCTTCGAAAACTATTTTCTACTTACCCAAGGTGAATTTTTATTAGGGTCAGCCCTCTCCTGCAATCCGTAGAGATGGGCAATCGCTCGGGACATCTAGCTGACCCGCGGGAAGCGCAATTCAAGGAGGCATGCCTGTAAGTTTGCCTCGTTCTCACTTCCCAGGAGCAAATGTTCAGGAAATCCACGGAAAGGCGGGATACACGCAGATTTGTGGCGTGTCCTTACTTGCCATGGGCCTGTTGTTGGATTGAACGATGTTCACACTCTCCCATCATGTACTAGTTATGGGTACTCGCTACGCTCTGCGGTTCTTCTGATATTCGTTTATGAGTAGATGTGCTGTAGTCTTTCTAAAACAACAACCTTCTTGACGACACCTCGCCTTCTCCGTACGAGACGTCCCCAGTCCGTCACTTTCGTGGCAATATCAGCGCCCACATTCCACTGTAAACGCCCACCTTCACCACTACGCCCGAATGCAGCTTACCTAGTGTAACTGATCGGATTATTGACATGTGGCTACCCTCAGAGCAATTATCCACAACGTATGTCCAAGTGAGGCGCGCACATCATCACACACGCAGTCAATACAACAATTCGGCACATGTGCATGGTTACTTGTTAGATTAATTGTAACCGTGAGCACTACTATAAGTAATTATAGCTCGTGCGAGCATAGTTATGCTCTTTGGGTGAATCCCTGCTCTCGCCAACACCTGGGAGAGCTCATCCCTGCCTGCCCGTGCACACTAAACGGAGTCAATACGGGTTGATGCTTGCAGCCGGTTCTCAGATCCAGATATCCAGGCGCTTCTGTCCAGCTACGCCGGCATGCAGGCGAGAGCAGCGGCAGCGGCGGGTGTCGGCCAGGCACGTGCAGGGACTGTCGCAACCCAAGGGGTGGACCGGGAAACATTCAAGGTGTGTGTGCCAGCACGTGGCTCATTTCTGGTAGCATGCTGCTTAGTGATTCCGCACGCCATTGGCTGCTTCGTGCCTCCGCACGCAATAGGCTGCTTTGTGCCTCCGCACGCAATAGGCTGCTTGGTGATTCGGCTCGCAATAGGCTGCTTGGTGCCTCCGCACGCAATGGGCTGCTTTGTGCCTCCGCACGCAATGGGCTGCTTGGTGATTCGGCACGCAATGGGCTGCTTTGTGCCTCCGCACGCAATAGGCTGCTTGGTGATTCGGCACGCAATGGGCTGCTTTGTGCCTCCGCACGCAATGGGCTGCTTGGTGATTCGGCACGCAATGGGCTGCTTGGTGCCTCCGCACGCAATAGGCTGCTTGGTGCCTCCGCACGCAGTTGGCTGCTTGAATTTTCCGCACGCAGTTTGCTGCCCACCTTTGCAGCTTCATGTCAGCGCTGGTCAACACATCGACTTCCATTTCTTTTCATCATCGAATGAGAGGTGCATCAACCCGTTCATGCAGTTGTTGAAACCCCTGGCATGCCCCACCGCGTTTCTTATCAAGCCCTGACCCCCGTCCTAATTGGACTATGTAAGTGCTTCATGGACTAGACTGCTTTTGCGCCTCTGAGGGAGGCTAATATTTCAACCCATGTTACAAGCCCTTCTTTAGCTCCTGGTTTTCCTCGAGAGCTCTGATTTGATGTGTGTGGACCGCACGTAACGCCCATACTCTCGAGGCACAGCACTTCTCCTCTGCATTTTCATTTGCTTGCAACATCAGTGATGAGCTCTTTGCTCACAAAATCAGTTCTCTTAGAGCACGTGGCCTGAGCTCCCTGAGGCGCTTTCCCTCAGCAAGTTCCTCGTCACTGCTCTCATGGTAGCGCCCCCTTATTGTTCCTTCGGTGACGTCTTCTGGGTACTATCACCTGTTCCCTGCTCCTTCCTGCCAGGCCTGCGTGCGGGTACCGGGCGCGCTGGGCGACCGCCTGTTTGCGAGCACTCTGCCGCCAGCTGTCACGGGCACGGCCCCACCCGCTGTGCAGGACAAGAGGAGGATGTCGAAAGAGGACTATGTGGTTACCATGGTAGGGGGCGAGACAGGAGGGTTTGTAGAGAGGATTACTTTGGATAGGGGGAAGGGAAATGGTTAAAGTGGGATTGTGTCATTCGATGGAGTCGCATTAGGGAGGAGTACATACGTGGGATTGGGTGGGGACCTGTGTATGTGGAGGATAATATTCATGCGGTTTCGGGAGATGTTAGGAGGCGTTGGGGCTACCCAACTGGACTGGGCCAAGGGTGCCTTCAACAGCGTTGCCTTTTGTCACTCATGAGCCATGCCATCAACGGCAGGAATGCACTTGCAAGTGCATCACCCGGGCAACCGCGGTGTGTGTGGTGTGTGTGGTGTGTCTGTTTACACCCATGGTGAACTGACAAACCAAGGTGGCTTTCCTCATTTTGCTCGATTGTGTTTCCATGTGACATGTCTCGGCAGGCTGCCGTTCGTAAAGGGACGCGGGAGGAGCTCCACGATTGGTGCTACTCGCTGCTGCAGCCGGGGTTCGTGTAGGACATGGGTGAAGGGGCTGGCATGTGGCTTAGGTAAAGGGTGGCAGGGCATGGGTGAAGGGGCTGGCATGTGGCATGGGTAAAGGGTGTCGGCGCATGGGTGAAGGGGCTGGCATGTGGCATGGGTAAAGGGTGTCGGCGCATGGGTGAAGGGGCTGGCATGTGGCATGGGTAAAGGGTGTCGGCGCATGGGTGAAGGGGCTGGCATGTGGCATGGGTAAAGGGTGGCGGGACATGGGTGAAGGGGTTGGCATGTGGCATGGGTAAAGGGTGTCGGCGCATGGGTGAAGGGGTTGGCATGTGGCTTAGGTAAAGGGTGGCAGGGCATGGGTGAAGGCGTTGGCATGTGGCGTGGGTAAAGGGTGGCGGGGCATGGGTAAAGGGGAGCGGGGCATGGGTGAAGGGTTTGGCAAGTGGCGTGGGTAAAGGGTGGCGGCGCCTGGCAGTGGTGATGTGTAGTGACAGGAATGAAACAGATAGGGAGGCTGAGCTGTGAGGGGTGGGTGGGTGGGTGGGTGGGTGGGTGGGTGGGTGGGTGGGTGGGTGGGTGGGTGGGTGGGTGGGTGGGTGGGTGGGTGGGTGGGTGGGTGGGTGGGTGGGTGGGTGGGTGGGTGGGTGGGTGGGTGGGTGGGTGGGTGGGTGGGTGGGTGGGTGGGTGGGTGGGTGGGTGGGTGGGTGGGTGGGTGGGTGGGTGGGTGGGTGGGTGGGTGGGTGGCGGGGGGTGGGGGCGGGCGGGCGGGTGGATATGGGTGGTCTGGGCGTATGGCACCTGTCTGACTGTAAGCAACGTGCCACTGTTACTTGAGCTGATGCCACACGCGTTCTGCTGTGGCAACAGCTTAAAAAAGCTCGTTCTCAATCACTTGCCTGCCTAGCCTGCACCACCCACCACGTGACGTCATCGCAATGTCCTCAACCCCATCAGAAAAGCATCTGTGGACTCTGCGTCTTGCGATTGGAACTCAATTGCTGCTGCTGATGCCTATTACGTTATGATTCCTATGAAGGCATGGACCGCTGTGGTGGTAACTATGTTCTCACGAATGGATTGCATGTGGCACATCTTCTAACCCCCCCCCCCTCCGCCCGTCCCCCCGTCCCACCTCCCTGCAGCTCACCTGCACATGTGAGGGGGACTTTGAAGCAGGCGCTCGCACGGCTCAAGGGTCGGGCGATTGACAAGACGGAGCGAGCAGAGGCAGGGGCAGAGGGAAAGAGAAAAGGGGAGGTAGGGGAAAACAGAGAGGGAATGGCAGAAGCAGGCAGCGCAGAGGCAGGTGCACGGCCTCAAGAAGTGCATATTCGTACTGGAGGTGATGATGCTGCCCCGATTGCGAAGAGCAACAGCAGGGATGGTGTTGCATCTGGTGGTGAAGGGTTTCACCCAGGCGCTGATGTCAGCAATCTCCCTGCTCATGGCTCGGCTGATGTCAGCAAGGACGGGGCAAGCAGGCCACCTCCAGCAGAAGGGCAGTGTGATGAGACTGGCACGTCGTCGGTGGACAGATTGCTGTGGGGTCAGCCGGATGTTAAGCCATCAGCGGGGCAGTCCGGTGGCTCCGCTGGCAATAATGTGGCTGGGGTCGGTAGTGGCGCCATTCCCTGGGCCAAAGGGCACCGGGAAGGCATGCCCAGTCCAGGTATGCCCTCATCATCAGCCATCGAACAAGAGACTTTCTGCCCGGATGCAGAGGTGGACGATGCACTGCTTCAGTGCCTTCTGGCCGCCGCACCGTTCTCTACATCTGGCGACACCACCACGGTTTTTAGTTCCAGCAGTGTTGGGGCGGGGCCAGGTGGCGCACCCGCTGGTTCCCTGAGCCGAGAAGGCTTTGACAGCTGGGTGAAGATGGTCCCCTGTGTGCCCTTGTTGCTGGCGTCCCTGCTGGAGTGGCCGGGTAGGTGGGGGGAAGGGGGGGGAAGGGTTGCTGGAATCGCCAGGTGGACGTGTGCAGGTGCTGCCATGCATATTCCTGTCCACATATGTACAAGCTAGTAACTGTAACTATACTTACTGTAACTGTTTACTTTTGTACTGAATATTGCATTAGCTACTATAGTACTAGCTACTCCAGTCGCTCGCGTCATTTGACATGGTACGCACATGCTTCTGAAGCCACGCAGGACTCAGGCGTTTCCCCCCCCTCACTTGTTCCATCTCATGGCCGCTTCTATTTCTAGTTGTGTGTCAAAGTATCTTTTGCTGAACCGTATCCTCCCCTCTTTGTGTTGCCAAACCCCTTCATCCCCCGCCCCTCCCCGCCGCCCAGTCCCGCACCTGTGGCCGGACACCCTCCTCCCCAAGGGCGCCCCCACCCTGCAGCACCCATCAGGCCGCAAGACCTACATCCTCCAATGGGAGCATTTCGTGATGCTGGCTGCTGCCATCCCTCACGCCCAGCGCCACGCCTGGCGGCTCCTCTACAGCTCCACGCTGCACGGGCAGAGCTTCTCTTCGCTCCATGCACGACTGACGTACGTAATCGTGCCATGCCTTTGTTTCAAGTTGTTCTTCATCTCCCAGGCCTTGGAAACCCAGACCATCGTGGTTCCACGAACTGCATGGAACAGGACATAACCCTATGAGAGCTTGCTTGAGATTGACCCCGCAATCCTCCCAAGAGGGCGTGACGAGCACTAGGCTGTGTCAGGGCTTCCCTCTGACATGGACACCAGCAAGGCTGGCCCAGTGCCTGCACTCATGAGTCTTCAGGGCACTTCCCTTGTCAAGGCTGCATGAGCAGTAGGTTTTTCTACGCTAATCCGTTGTACTATAGCAACAGCCTTCTCTAGGCGGCTAAGGTGGTGGCGTTGTCTGTATTAACACTTCTTGTGGGAGGGTGCCCTAGGGTTCATGCAGTGTGCGCGTGCTGTAACCGTCCATGCTGTGTTTGTGCATGCGGTTGACAGCGCAGGCTGTGTATTTTCATGCTGCGTGGGCGTGCTGTCTGTGCCCGTGCTGCATGGCACACAGGATGGCCGGCATGCCCACGCTGGTGGTCGTTCGGGACACCGGCGGTGCTATCTTTGGCGGGTACGCGTCCCAGCCGTGGCTCCCTCGCTCCAGCACCTTCTACGGCGACTCGCACTCGTTCGTGTTCACGCTGAGCCCTGCGGTGGCCGTCTACCGTGCGACAGGGGACAACGCGAGCTTCCAATGGGTACGTTTGATAGTATTGGCGCTTGTTTATAAGTAAGTCGGGTATATGTGTATAGTCGGCCCATGCAGAATGTGGAGGGCTATGCAAGCTTTCAATGGGTAGGGTTTATATTTCTTAGTAACGAGCAAATAGTTGGCATCTGTCAGACTGCCTAAATCAGCATGGGCGCATGTGACGCGCAGCTCATGTCGAGCTGCTGCTACCGATACAAGCTTAATAATGTTTAATAGTATTGGATGGATGTGGCTGGAAACCATCCTACCAGCCCATGCCTGCACCGGCGGTGCTTTCTGAAACGCAGTTGGTGAAAAGAGGCTCCCAGATATCTGCCCACGGTGATGTCACCCTCTGAAATACGGAGTTACAGCCTCTGACATCACCCTCTGATATCAAATATCCCTAGTGTTTTAATATTCAAAGGTCTGCCCAGTGAGGTTGCTTTCTAATACCGTTGTAGCCATGTCATCGTGATTGTGTGCAATATTGAGATGATTCTGTTGCATGCAACCTTGCGACCCCAGTTCCCCCCGTGGGATTCGAAGCCGGTCCCGCACCGCGTTCATGCTGTTTCCGGCATGACAGGGAGGACCGATGGGGTTACCCAAGCCTTGGGAGCATGCACGTTGCTATCCACACTGTGCACTGACCCTGAATTGTAAGAGCAGTCCAATGAGTGGTAAGAACAGTCCAATGAATTGTGAGAATAGTCCACTGAGTAGTCCAGTGAGTCCAATTGCCACCATTATGCCCTCAGGGGCTGTGGCATGCTTTTGTGGACCATTGTCTCCCATACGCTCATGAATGCGCATTTGCGCGGTTCATCTTGTGCCTGCACACCTTGCAGCTTGGCGCCAACTTCCAATCGTCGGAAGCACTGCCCAATGGCGTCGGATTCGGAGGCAGCACTGGCAGGTTTGGCATGTTTGTCGCGGACTCGGTCGATGCCGGCACGAGCCTGCAGTGCCGCACCTATGGAAGCCCCTGCCTGGCGTCCAGTGCCAAGTTCAGCGTGGCGGCCCTCGAGTGCTGGGGCACCCTGCCCGATGGAGACCAGGGTGGGGCCGAGGGAGGCAGCGTCTCGGGTGGCTCAGCGGGGGCAGGCGGTGGCGCAAGCGTGTTGGACCGTTTCCGCCAAGACAAAGCCGTCATGCAGCTCATGGGAATCGGTTTCGACAGCGAGAGCATCGGGGCGCGGGACAAGGTCGAGTAGTGCCCAGCCCGTTGTCTAGCCCGTGATCGCTCTAACCAAGCGCGTTCCGCTGCAAGGGGCAGTACGATGTACATACATCCAGCCATGTTTTCTCCGTGGCTCCCGATGGGGCCACATGTTCCAGCCACTTGTTTTCTCATGACGTCTAGGCCTAGCCATGCTTGTACATCGTCGAGGCATGGCATGTGCATGTCAGTTCAAGTATCGTGGCTTATTGTGTGTAGAAAAATAATATAAGGCCAGTCTACACTTGTGTTATCTCATGCACGGGACATAGCGTACTATGTGAGACAATTATGTCATGGACGCATGGCGTCCAACATCGTGTAAGGACTAGAGCATGTGCATGCAGATTGAGTTGCACGCATGTTCAATAGCTACATCAAGCACAAATGCACGCATGCATGCATGGCTATAGAGCTCATGTTACCCAACAAGTCCGGCTTTCAAGCAGGGCCTAGCATTGCAATGCTTTTGCGCGGTTGCTGGCATCATTTGTAAGGATTGAGCCCCCACCCACCAGCAATGGAATAAGTGCTACATGATCTCCCAACGGAGTCATGCTATTATTTATTTTGATCTCCAGCATTTCTGGCCCGCGCTAGGGTTGTCTCATTGATATGAGCTCCAGCATGGGATTCAGTGAGCTAGATGCAGTAGGCTTGTGGAGCTCATCAGCTCAATTATGCTGGACTTTTGCCAACTAGCCACTTGGCAACTAATTATTCAGTGGTGGTTCAAATGCAGAGTGGTGAGAATTTTGTCTTGATTTCAATACAAGAGTTACACGTAAACTCTTGACGACCTCCAGCAAGACCGGCACACCTAGCTAACCCTTTCCGGATATCCTAGAAAGCATGTCGGCTGTTTCAATTCTGTCAGCTGTTTCAATTCATGCCAGCCTTCGGATACAGTAGTGCACAGAAGACCACACAGTTTCCACGAACCAGGTAGTAAGCCCTACTAAAAACACCACAGAAAGGGGGAACGCGCACAATTTGTGCATAGAAGAAGTTGGGTGCAAATTAAGCAAGCCCACCTTCCGAGAAAGAGATTTCCTATACATAGAGTGGCTATATGAGCCACATCCGAGAAAAGTTGTAGGTAGCAATGCGCCCCATACAGCAAGAACTTGCCCCTGAATTCCTACACGTGAAACCTAGCTACACACCAGATCAACTCCCATTAAACGCCGTCACCCTCTCATCGCTAGCAGCAGCCACACGGGAGCCCACATCTGGATCTCCACGTGCATATCGCCGCTGCAAGCTGCCTCAAATGCCCTATGCTGCAGGGTACCCAATAAGCTGAAACTTGCTAAGATATGTCAATCACGGCACCCCATCATCCTGTACCTCTTGCTCATACAGATTGGCGGCTTAGCGTGCATAGACCACACCATCCCAGAGGACAACCTCTCATATGGCCTTCAAGTCAGCTCTTTACTCCTAAACCCTGCCCCATGTCCTCTCATCCCAATGATTCGCTCCTTGCAATAGCCACAGCGCTCAACTGTCCAGCGGCAGCTGTGTGGGCGATGTCATCAAGCGGGCGGTTCTGAATGCGCCCAGGGATAGCGGCAACCCAGTCAGCAGGATTGGTGACTGGGTACCCAAAATGCACACGACTAACTAGGGGCATATCCTTATGATATGCACCGGATTCCTATCAGCCCGACATGCACCCGATGTCTCGCGGCTCACATCGTGAGCGTGGCATGCACACAAAGTGCACGCACGGAATTCTCCTACGCTCCACAGCGCAGCGGAAGATCCCTGACCTTATGTGACTCCTCATTATGTTGCGAAAAGGGGTGAATACCCCTGCAGCCGCGGCAAGCCAACCAGCTATTTCAAACCCATGGCTGCCTCGGCCAAAGACATGGCTGCACTCGTCTTCAATGCTTCTCGTCAGGCGCCCGCGAATGCCACGAGACTGATGCTGAGGCACTCCGCAGCAAAACCCTCTTTGTGGCGAGAAAGCGAATGTACCCACCGTGCCAACAAACAGCGGGGGCAAGCCGCGTGCATCATGGCACCGTGCCATCATCCAGCACATGCAAGGCATGCTGCTTGGCCTAGGGGAGACCACCTGGACTAGGATGACACCGTGACGTTGTCCAGCATGTGCAGCACATCAAGCGCGGAGCACCGGTGGCTGGCCTCCCACTGCAGCATCGCGCGCAGCAGTGTCAGCATTGCGCGTGGGCGGGTTTCCGGGATGATGATCTCTGCATTCGACCGAGGCCGTGTGCTGTGGTGAGGGGGAGCGGCACGGTTGTGAGCACGATCATCCATATCACGGGTTTGCACAGGCGATGCATTCGTCAGATGTCCGTGCATGTGCGTGGGGGAAGGGGATGGGGGGGGGGGGGGTGAACTGACCAAGGGCTATCGCATCTGCTGGTAAAATGCTGGTAAATGGTATACAAGTTTCATCAGTTGCATGGGCAAAGAGCCCTTCCCAAGTGCAGAGACGCATGCCGTAGAAACAGGGAGATTCTGGGCGACGGCCGGACGAGTAGAGGGGGCAGTACGTGCGACCGTGAAAACATGCAACAACGACACGCACGACACGAGGATCTGATAACGGGTACGCCGTCAGCCAAATACTATGCTACATCTAATGGCCAATAAAGGGTGTTAGCCGGCAGGCACTTTGAGAAACCGTCCTTAACAATGCCACGTTGCCAGCATATGCACCATAAGGCGCCAATATTCCATGTTATCCTCCCTATGTCGCCAGCATTGTCACAATCGTTCTGCTAGCATCTGCATGGGCTCACCGTGGCAGCTTGTCGCCTGTCACCCACTCAAAGAGCATCGCCCCAAAGCTGTAGATGTCCGCCTGCACGGGTGCCAGCAGAAAGAGGCGGAGGGACATGCAGCAGATGCTCATTTGCTGGTCAGCCGTCGGTTGTCGGTGATGGGCACATCACAAGCTAACGGAGAGGCAGTGGAACAAAAGTGGTCTTGAACAGGCACGCAAGCATGCCTGGTAAAAGCATTCCGAACACTTGTGTGATGCACCCGCCCAAGTGGGGGAACAGGGAGCGGATGCAGCCACGGCTACCCATGCCACCAAACAAAAAAAGGAAAAGCCTGCAGGGGGCAGCAATACCCAGCAGGCGCCAAAGGCGGCACAAAGCATCGACTCATCAATCCAAATCAATTCATTCACACATGCCGCACACATGGCAGTGCTGCAACCCCCCAGCCCCTCACCTGCGGCCCCGGGTGCGTGCAGTCATTGAGCAGCTCCGGTGCCACATAGAAACCATCCCCCTCCTCCCAGTCGTATACACCCTGCCCCCGGTCCTTGACCGCGAGCCCGAAATCGCCGATCTTCAAGTTGCCCGCGCTGTCCAGGAATATGTTCTCGGGCTTGATGTCCAGGTGGACCAGGTCCTGCCCGTGGAGGAAGTGGAGCCCTTCCGCAACGTCGCGCACGTAGCGCCAGATCTGCGGGGCGGACGCGGATAAGGGGGTGGGCCAGGGGGCACCAGTTGGTCAGCCACTCCAATTCGTTAAAATCTAGGACCTAGGTGGCTAAACCAAAAAATCCTTACGAAGGTGAGGAGCAACAAAAACACACACACGTACAGGCATCACAGATTTAGAGGGGTTCGGGCTTGAGTAGCACGAGCACCATGGGTGAATGGGCGGCGTTCCAGCTCCCACGGCATGGGCTGCCATGGTCGAATATGAGGAGCACAGCGTGCACAGGTCATACACCCTCCCAAAACGCGTACTGGACCTTAAAAAATGCAATCATGAACGCCCGCATGACTGCTAAGCAGCCGTCTTCTCCATTAGGTGCTTGTCCCACAGGCCCATTTCGTCCAAGCATTCCCCAAAGAAATAGTGGCTACTCATGGGTTGGGCTGCGCTGGTGTAGCGAAAGTCCAACGAAAGACAGGCACGATAGGCCTCGCTACCAATAGGCACTCCGACCCCCGTGCATCCTACCCCAACGCACCTGCTCGTCCGGCATGGGCCCTGGCAGGTTGTCAATGAGCGTGCGCAGGTTGCCCCCCACGCACAGCTCCATCTGGATGTAGAGGTGCATGTCCTGTGTGGGAGGGAAGGAGCCATACGGTGCACGGGGATGGGCAAGGGACACACAAGAAGCAGGATGTGATGAGCGATGAGTGATTAGGCATGAGGCAGAAGGTATGGCCACAGCATCCCTTGGCAGAGAATAAACAGGTACATGCCCCAGGAGCTTCCCATGCACAAAAATGGCATCAAGAAAAGGCCAAGGGAGTTGAAAAACCGAAATTCCATGACTGCCCATTTTCCTCGCGTGCCCCCTCCCATGCCCCGACCCATTTAACACGCTGCCCACCAGACATGCTAACCATCTTCGCCTCTTCCCTTCCACCTGCTGCCACACACGCCCCCGCCTCCCTGACCTGCGTAACCTGCATCACACTCTCTGCCTCCACCCCCCTTTCTCTCCCCCCCTGCCACCCATACCCCCCACCCATGTACCTAGTGCCACCAACGGCCCTACGCATGCCCCCACCCATCCCTCTCACCTGCTGCCAACCGCGGAAGTAGCGCACCACGCGCGGGTGCTCCGGCAGCTCCTGCACGAGCGCCACCTCGTTCAACAGCCGCTCGCGGTCGCGCCGCCCCTTGAACTTGCGTCGGCTGCGCTTGACCGCGGACAGCGTGCCGTCCTTGCGGTGGCGCGCCTCAAACACCTCGAAGAAGCTGCCCACGCCGATCACGCGCAGGAAGTCAAAGTGGTGCTCGAACAGGAACTGCGACGGCTGCCGCTTGAGCGTGACCAGCACCTTGGTCTCGTTCAACGAATCCATGCGGCGCAGGGTCCCTTGGCCGCGCCAGTTGGTGCCGTTCCCTCCCACGGGGGTCAAACCGCCCTCGTTTAGGAACCCATACATGCCGCCCGCGACGCCGGCATTATTATCGCTCCTAGCCACGCCACCGTCCCCGAGCTTGCTGTGCGCCCCACCGAGGGCATCCCGGCAGCTCCTCATGGCGCTCGCGTCCGTAACCCGGACCAGGTCATTGTTGCCCCCGTTCGCGCCGGCGCCCCAGATGGCCGCGTTGGCTGCCGTGCCGGGCGCGACAAACAGCAGCGAGGCCGCCTGCATCTCTTCCAGCCCATCACGGATCATCCCGCGCGCGCCCACGCTCCGTTGCGGTGTCCAGGGGCACTCCCTGGGCCCGGTGGCTGACGCCAGTATCTGATCCAGGGGCGTCGTCGGCGTGGATGACCTCATCGGGCTCGGCTCGCGGCTCGTGGTGCCTGCCATGCCCGCCACGGAGGGGCTGATGAGCGGGCTGTTGACCGGGTGGGCCGCCGCGGGGGTGGACCGGCCGCTACCGGGGCCTGGCCCCCCGCCGCTGGCGTACGGGTTGCCGCTGCCCACCCGGAGGGACGGGAGTGCGCGCGTGAGGTAGGATTCGGAGTCGGATGACCGCCGCCAGGGCGGCTCGCTGTACCCCTCCCAGGATCCCCGGTCCAGGGACCCGCGGTGGTTGCGGGGGGGAAGGCCTCCAGAGTTGGGACGGTCAAGCCCGCCCGAATCCGTGAACCGATGGTGGTGGTGGTGGTGATGGTGGTGTTGGTGGTGCCGTGCGCCGTGGGCGGCACGCGAGAGTAGCTCCGGGGGAGCACTGCTGGGAACCACCACCTCGATCGGCGACGACACGCGGCGAATCAACCGCCGCTCGCGCAGCGAGGGAGACGCGCCGTTCGCGTACCCGAGCCCTTTACCAGGCACCCTCCCCTGCCTCCACTCCCCCGGGGATGCCCACCCTGGCTCCGGCTCTCGGTCAGTGATCGTGCACTGCTCCATCGGGAGGCCCTCCTTGCACAACAAGTCCTCCGCACCCAGCACGCCCCCCCCCCTCATTGACCCTAAACCATACCGCCGCCGGCCCTCCTCCCCCTCTCCCTCGTCATCCGAGACCCCCCCCCCTCGCCCTCCGTCCTCCTCATCCTTGTCGTCGTCGTCCTCATCCGCCTGCCAGAAGGACCGGGGGGTGATCCCGCGCTCCTCCGGCGCGAGCGCCAGCGCCTGCGCCCGCACCGCCTCCGCCTTGGCGCCCACCATGCTCAGGCTACCCAGGGCCGAGGGCTCCGCCGCCCGCAGCCGCAGTGACGTGAGCGCGTGGTGTCTCGCTAGCGCGCTCCCGATCCCACCGACAACCGCCGCTGCAGGGCCAGGGACCCTCCGCTCGCGCTCCCCCTCGTCCTCGCTCGACAGCTCGCCCAGGAACGCGCTGTCATCCACGTCGCCCTCGTCACTGTCATCACTCACATGGACCAGCCCCATGGCCAGCGCGCCCCAGTCCCCCGTCGTGGGAGGCGTCACGGGTGACGCAGCCAGCATCAACTCCTCGCAGAACAACGACCTTTCCGCACCTGCCCCCGTGCCCGCGCCCTCCGGTGCTGCGCCGCCGTCCATGCTGGAGGTCCGGCCCAACCCACGCACTGCCACGGGGGGCGTGGTCATGTCCTCATCCGGATCCCTCCGTGCACTAGATTTACCGCCACTGGGAGGTGTCACTTGCTGCGCTGGCTGCGGCAGCAGCTGCTGCTGCTGCTGCGCCGCCAGACACGATGCGAGTGGGGATGATCCCGACTCAATCCCCCCATTGCCCCCAAACGGCTCACCGCCCTGGGCATCATCCGCCAGGGTGAGCACGTTCGAGGGGCGCTGCCGCCACGGGTCTACATCCATCACCGCCATCTCGTGGCTCCACCCATTCCCTTTCCCTTCCGTGGCCCCGTCGGCCAAGCCCATGTCTGGCATGGCGGCCACGCTGGGTGATGGCTGGACAAACCCGCCACCGCCCGATGATGACAGCATCAAGGCAACCCCATTGGATGCTTCCGCCCGACTCGCAAGACCGGCCGCCGTGGGCGAGGATGCTACTGCTAACCCATGCCATGACGACATCCTCACATCCGCCACGCCATCCCCCCCGTATCCGGCTGCCTGCGCGAGCCCCTTGGCAAACCGCCGCTCCCGCCACAACTCCATCGATTCTGACAGACGCCCCTTCTCCAACCCATCCCCGCTATCCCTTGGGCGCCGCCGTGGGAGCATTGTCCGCCTGCCCCCTCCTCCCCCCTCCTCGCTGTCCTCGCTGCTGCTACTGCTGGCCGTGGTCACGCCGCCGCC
Organism: Mesostigma viride; assembly: GCA_009746045.1. Lineage (NCBI taxonomy): Eukaryota > Viridiplantae > Streptophyta > Mesostigmatophyceae > Mesostigmatales > Mesostigmataceae > Mesostigma > Mesostigma viride. The sequence continues at coordinate 37,323 of RPFO01001021.1, forward strand.
GCTACTGCTATCCCCATGGCCCAACTTCAGCCGCCCCGTGGCCCCCGCCAAGGGGGAAGCCGCCGCGGATGCTGTTGCAGATGCGGGCGCCGTGTTGGCCCCGTCGTTGGCCGTGCTGCATATGCGGCGCATGCGGGATCCCACCCCGCGCTGCCTCCTCTTGCTACCGCCGCCCGCCCCGCCGTCACTGCAAAAGCTGCGCAGCGCACGCAGCGCATCGGGGGAGAGCGTACATCCGCGCACCTCGTCCGCGCGGTCGCCGATGTAGTCGTTGTACAGGCGGGGGGAGATGCGGTCACACAGGTGGGCGCTCGGCAGCATTATCTTGAGGTGGGCCATAGGGCCACCCTTGCCCAGCGGTATCGGGGAGTGGAGCGCCGGGGGAGGTGGATTAGCTGGCAGGACACCGCCACCCACACTATTTGATGCTGCCACCTTTGCCGCTGCCGTAGCAGCATCTGCATCATCCGTCAAGCTGCTCTCGAATGCGCCTCCCAGGTCCTCCCCGCCCACCGCGCCGTTCGCAAACAACCCCCCGTGGGGCGTATGCAAATGAGACGGAAACGTGCCGCTGCTACTGCCCCCCGCATCTCGGAGCTCCTGCGCCGCCTCCCAGAACCCCCGCCCCTGCTGCTGGGTCCCTGGCTTGGGATCCAGTGCCGCCGCGGGCTCCCCGAGGTTGGCGCGCACCGCCTCCATCGAGTTGTGCCTCACGTGGTGGGCGCCCTTAGCAAGGGGTGGGGACGGCACCGGGAACGGCCGCAGGAAACTGCTGGCATCCGTCTCGGGTCCCGCCTGCGCGCGCGCCACCACGAGCGGCGCGAACAGGTTGGGGAAAGCGCATGGGCTCACGGCCGGCTTGGTCCCTGGGGAAGACGCGTCCAGGGGCCCCTGGCCGGCCTCGAGCGGCACCACGAGCGGCTTGAAGAGGAAGGCGGCGGGCCCCTTGCCCTTGATGGGTGTGAAGGACAGGCCGCTCGCGTGCGCATCGGGCGACAGGTTGATGAGGGAGGAGCCATGGGACACGTCTGAAAGGGGGTGGGGGGGGAATGGGGGGAAAGCAGGCAGACAGACAGGTGAGAAGCAAGCAGAAACGTCAGGAGCCAGCCAGGCAGACAAGGATGGGGGATCCTGACTTGCAGGGGGGAGGAAGCGGGAAAGATCTGGGGTCAAGCGGGCATGGCTGCGCCGATGGGGTTCCAAGAATGGTGCGACGGATGGAGGCGCGCGGCGCAGCAGGGGGTGGCTTGGCAGGGAACAGGAATGGCCCGGACGCGGCAAACCGCTGATCGTGAGAGCCGGATCGTGACGGCGACGAGAGCCGGATGACGGCGGGTGCGATTCGGCAAGTGGCATGCCGCATGCTTGAAAAAATGGAATCCAACTATAGCTGGGGCCTCATACAAACGGGGCCCCAGATACAGCCAAACCAGTGCACCGAGGATCGCGACAAACGTGGGTTGAAGGCAGGGGTAACCGGTGCAGCTCATGCTAAGAATCGCATCGTAATGTTTGTTATAATTTAGATAGGATATACAACTCATGATTCATAGCGAGAGCCATGTAGGTAGCCACGTGCATTGAGGAGCAAAAGTTTCAGCTGCCATGATGGCCACATGCCTACAACGCAGAAAGAAAGAGAGACGGCACTGCGTGTCTCAGGGTCCATTATTGCCAGGGATGAACAGGGATAATCACAGGGGGCACAAAGGTATGGGCATTACCAGTGCCAACACAATGGCATGACCGTGGCAAATCAGGCAGTGGCAGCGAAATTGACGACAGGGCACAGCAAAGCAGGTGGTGTTTGGCAGCTTGGGAGCTCATGCCCAGGAGAAATACCAACGTACCGAGAACGCAGGTTGGAGATACGTGCACCAACGGCTTTTTCCGGCCAGGCTCTCTGTCGTCCAGGGTGACTGAGCCGTACCGAGTTTGATCCATTGAAGCGGCAGAGCAGATAGTCGTTTGGTCTAAAGAAAAAGAAGCATTCGTCATCTGGTCGGAGAAGGAGGTGTCCATAAGGGCATCGTCGCTGCTTACGTGCAAGGACGCCATATCTGGAAAAAAAAACAAGACAGTACAGCAAACAACCAAGGTTACACCTCTGCAATTCCATCCGTAGGCTGTGCTGGGGAAACTTGCGGACGGCGTGACAAGGCTGCGTCACGGTTACATTGTAAATTGTAGGCTGTAGGCTGTAACAAAGAGGAAACCCAGCTAACAAATTTAGCGTCCACGCTAAAGGAAAAAGGTCGGCATCCTAAATTTTGCAGAATCAGATGCACTTTCCTGCTGCCCGGTTGGCAGAGCCACTGTCACATCACTACCACTCTATCCCCCAGGTAGACAAAGTGCGCGCTAATGCCAAGAGCAGCGCTACCTGCTCGCTATTCGGTAACTCTTAACTCCAGAAACCGCTGCCGATTTGTTTTTAAAATATTGCTACGGACGGGCTCTTACCTTCCGTCACTAGCGACTCGGTACAAAAGAGATGAGAATGACGCGCCATGGTATCTACGTTAACGGTCATTCCCACAATGGCGGTTGGTATCGCGCAATAAACTACCGCAAATCATCGCAACTCATGATGGCCCGACTAAGAATATTTTTCATGCCCTAAAAAAGTAATCTATTGATATATTCTATCGGGCGATAGTCGCTGCCATCCATGGTAGGTACCCACGACAGCAGCTTCCGGTGAGCGGAGCTGCTCGCCCGAGTCCAACGTTCCGTTATTTTCCCCCGCGATTTTAAGCGCGCGATGTCAACGCTGGTTCACGGTCGGGGTTCCGCCTGCCTAGGAAAGATTTTTCGAAAGTGTGCGCCGCGCCCTGCAAGCTCATCTTACGGGGCATCTAAAGCTTTCCGTAGCCAGCCGGCGCGGTAATAAACTCAGCCGGTAAGGACACGACTGGCACGTGTCCGGTAAGCTTGACGGCGGCGTACGGTTTGTGGTTGCCAATCAGTTGTAATTAAATCGTTGGCGCGTGTCTATAGTTGGATAGTAAATATACCCATTTCCCCCGAAAAATAAAAACGTGGGGTAATAAATGCTCTGACACGCGCCAATTGGCCATCCTAATTGTCGGAACGCCAACTGGTCGTCCGAAGCACGAGCAGCAGCATCCATAATATCGAATTTGCAAACGGAATCTGATCCTCTGAACAGAGGCAACGTGGTTCTGCACTCTTAAACAATACTGAACCGAACTCAACGGGTACGCAGAAATGAACTGAACTGCGTTGAGCTGAGTTGAGTTGAGTTTATTCCCGCTGAACTGAAATGCATGGGAAATCGGAAATAAATCAACTGAACTGAACTACCGCGTGCACCGTCGTGCTGACTGCGGCGTGGGACACAACAACAACAACAACAACAACCGGGTGTACCGTCGTTATATTTTATTACCTGGCCCTAAGCCCTCGGTTGATATGATATCTCTGTCGGGCTATGCTTCTATGACTGGCGTGGGATCCAACTGAACTGAACTGAACTGAACACCGAATGTTCCTCTGGCCGACACGGATATGTAGAACAAAGCCTGGGGCTCTGGCTCAGTCACCAATGAGTGGTGACGTGCCTGTAAGGTGTTGTCTGAAAGTTAGCAGTTAGCACGTACATGTACGTTGGTTGATTCCTTCAATTATTTATAAATTATGGTCTTTTTACTCTTTTACCAAGGCTTTCACCGGTAATTTCCTGTCCAGATTGGCAAGAAAGAGTAAGGCATTTTGGTGGCCTTGTATCTCTCTTCGACCATAGTGGTTAGCCGTGTTTACATTTCTTGAAAGCCTAAACAATTATCCTATAAGATAAAGGACTAGGACCCAGGAGGCAAGGGGTAACGCCCGCGTAAGTCTTCTGCTGGCAGCGGAGTGTACGTGCGAAGTGGAGTTGACGAAGGTTGACGAGCGTAGGCCGGAACCCCTGCCTTCAAAACCCCTGTTTTCGGTCGTACGTGTGGAAATTGAAGGCTGGGAAATTAGCGTGTGCATGCACTGCCTGAATAAACTCAAGGGTGCGGGAAGGCAATTGGGCGCGGTCGAGCTCGACATGCATTGTAGCCGTCCCTTCAGTTTGTGGGAAAGTTGGAGGTGTACTGTGCAACTAGCCATTCCCTGTCGCTGTGCGCGGAATTTGCAATGAAGCACCATGTCCCTGCCGGCTTCATCTAGCCGTTTGCAGAGAGAGCTCGAGAACACTTATATTAGCAGTCGGGATGCCCAAGGACGTGCCTTCACTTGCTGTGCGGGCCCGAAGGGCGATAACATATTTAGATGGGTGGCCACCATAACCGGGCTGACAGGTTTGTGCGAATTTTGAGATTTTTTCTGACACTTTATGAAACTATCGCCGTGCTTTCTCGCTGCTCGCAGTTTAGTTTGTGGTGAACGTCTTTGCCAGGATGGCTGGCACTTGCCCAGTAAGCAGGGATTCTGACGCTGACCCTTGCATGCTTCCCATGAGATAAGTCACCGCGCGGTGTTAAGACTGGGATCCCTTACTCATGATACTGTATTTCAGGTTGTCCGTACGAAGGGGGCGTCTTCTTTTTCGACGTCGACTTCCCCGCCGACTATCCCTTTTCACCTCCGAAGGTAAGCCTACCGACTATCCCTTTTCCCCTTCCAAGGTAAGCCTTGCCTCTAAATCCATTCACTTCACTTTGCAATGGAAGGCGTTTTCATGGGTTTCCACGACAGCCGGGGTGCCCCTGCTGAACAGCCATGCATTCTGCCACCTGGTCTTACATGGGTTCAAGTGCTGCAGAGAATGGTACGTAGCATGTGCCTGCGATCAATTATGTCTGCAGAAAGAGTGAGGCAGCGGGTATGACTGTACAAGATGAATTGGCAGCGCAAAAATGAAGCAGCAAGCTGCCATTGTTTTCAGCAGCCCCTTGACTCTTGCCTACTCTTGACTCTTACTTCCTCCCGTTACTTACTTAGTAGGTGCCATCAACCAGGCGATGCGTGTGTCTCCATTGCGTCTAAGTCCGACTTCATGAATTCTTTCTTCTTGCTAACCATGTAGTATCTGTGTAGTATCTTTTATGCCAGAGGTCATGCATTCAAACCCTAGTATCTTCCAATCATCCTTTTGATTTCTGTGACTGCTCCGAGAAAATAAACGGTTAGCGTCCCCGTGTGTCGACGTCTTGCTGTTTGTTCGTCTACGGCTTTGCACGGCAACCCCATCCCAAGACACAGGATATGCTTCCGCTTCCGCAACAAACCAAGTTTCAGACGCATCTATGCCGTATCGCAAGCGGTTTACCACACCGTATTTCATGCTCCCTTCCATTGCCTATTCCATATCCTATTCCTTGCCCTGTTCTATGCCCCCTTCCATGCCCTTCTCCATGCCCTATTTCTTTGCCCTCAGCAGTTCTCGACGCATGCTGTTTGGCCCTTGCAGGTCATGCTGCGCACGCGCATCTACCACTGCAACATGGACTTCCACGAGGGCGAGATCCGGCTGCCGATCCTGAGTGATTCCTGGAGCCCTGCGTGCACAGTTGCGCATGTGCTGCGGGACATATGCGTGCTGCTGCTGGAGCCCGACCCAGGTATGCGACTAGGTTGATTGGTTGGATGTGCATGGATGCATGCTGCTGGAGCCCGACCCAGGTATGCGACTAGGTTGATTGGTTGGATGTGCATGGATGCATGCTGCTGGAGCCCGACCCAGGTATGGGACTAGGTTGATTGGTTGGATGTGCATGGATGCATGCTGCTGGAGCCCGGCCCACATACATTGACTAGGTGATTTTGTGGAAGACGTAAAGAACTTGGAGTATTTTAGGTAGAACGCCATGAACAGCGACCAGGTGACGGCCATTAGAAAACGAAATGTGTGTGGTGTCACGCACACACACACACACACATGGGCATCATGAGGTCAGTCACTGCAGCTCCTTTGGCCCACCAGGCATGCACATGCGCCTGAACCCTGGGCTGCCCCTCATTTTGAAGGTGACGCCGTTCGCTAGAAGTATGGAATAGATTCCGTACTTCTAGACTAGGGCGCGTTCAAATGTTAGCATGTCTGTCGGTGTGGGTGTTTAATGGGGATGCATGGATGCCAAAGTGGCTTACGCATTCCCACACTCTCGCGTAGTACGAGGCCAGGTTATAGACCTGAAAGGTAACCCTCGCTGCCACCGCTGCCACCGCTGCCACCGCTCCCCGCTTTGCAACACGTGTTCCGCTTGTTAGTGTGTCCTTGCTTTTTGTAACTTCCCTGTTTACATCCCTCCGGGCCATTAATCCCAACCCAATGCGCCACCCACGTGACGCAGTCACGTGCTTATTAATTATTAATGCGCCACCCAATTTTGTTGTGCGCTGTGCATGCACGCAGGCAAACCGCTGGTCGCAAGCATCGCGCACCAGTACATTCACGACAGGGCCGCGTACGAGGAAACGGCCAGGGAGTGGACCAGGCGATTTGCTGCCTAGTACAATCGTCATGTGGCCGCGTTCCAGCTTGGTGCCCCATGGAGCACCAATTAGTGGCCAATTAGTGGCACCAATTAGTAGCTACGCGCAGAATGCTACCTAGGGGCTCAGACCGGCGAAATGTTAGAAAGATATTGAATTGAAATATGAAAGACACTGCAAACAAGGGAGTAGTTTGAACAGATAAAGGCTGTCTTTCAACCAGCCAATGAATTAATGCACGTGACTGCGCCACTTGGGTACCCATAAAGAAACCTTCAAGCCCTACACACAGCGAGAAGGAGGCAGGGCACTTTTTAATTAATTAATAACACATATCAACTAGAGTCATGACGCATTAGGTTCAGAATATTATATCATGCTTAATTTGCCCATTAATTAATTAATTAATTAAGAACATAACTCCGTGGACACGTGTGTAGTACTCCTGACGCATTAGGTTCAGAATATTATATCATGCTTAATTTGCCCATTAATTAATTAATTAATTAAGAACATAACTCCGTGGACACGTGTGTAGTACTCCTACACACACAGATCTCGAATGATTCATCTAGTGCAAAATCCGAATGGCTTGCATCACTCCCCGGAAAGGAGAACTTTTGCGGTTGGACTGTAGGTGTCAGCTGGCGATGCCTTAGGATCAGGAGATGTCCGTCCTATAGTCAGCAAAAGTTGGTGCGAGAGGTCCCCAGTTCGATTCCGGCCTGGATTCATTTGCAGATCGCGTTTTCCGCGGACCGGCACTGAACGCAAATGGTTTTTACCTTTGCGGCGTGCCAAATCAGAATATACGCTTGGCTGATCTCGATAGTACCGGCTACGCCCCCTTCTAACTTGAAGGTTCCAGGGCTCCGTGTTCAGCCCGTCTCACGTGTCGAGACTGAACAAGTCTCGAGTGGACACGTGTGTAGTACTCCTACACACACAGATCTCGAATGATTTATCTAGTGCCAAATCCGAATGGCTTGCATCACTCCACGGAAAGTCCTGAGAACTTTTGCGGTTGGACTGTAGGTGTCAGCCTACGCTGGCGATGCCTTAGGATCAGGAGACGTCCGTCCTATAGTCAGCAAAAGTTGGTGCGAGAGGTCCCCAGTTCGATTCCGGCCTGGATTCATTTGCAGATCGCGTTTTCCGCGGACCGGCACTGAACGCAAATGGTTTTCACCTTTGCGGCGTGCCAAATCAGAATAACTCCGTTGGGAGTATATGTCAAGGAGACAACCAGCGCAGGCCAGAAATCGGGAGAATGCGGACCATGGTAGCTCGAGCCTGCCGTTATCTTGTCCGCGTGTTCGAGTCGTTCAGGATGATGAAAATGAATGGTGATGGAAATGTGTAGCCTTGCGCATTGAAATGATGGCTGGCTTACGTGTAGAGCGACTAGATGACCGCTAGACGGTGGGGCCGGAAACAGCATGCTTGATCAGGGCGTGTGTTTCGAGCCTAACTGGCCGGGAGTGTCTAGTGGTGAGCACCATTGCTGCGATCGCTCTCCCACCATTTACGAGGAAATACCCGCAAATGGAAAACCACTGAACAGGTCTAGCTAGTCAGTCATCACGTTAGCCATGCCATGATTCCAAACGTCCAAGAACTGCACACGGTGCAAAGGCAAAAAGCCGGAGGACAGCACTTTCAAGTGTGCGGCGGGAACCAAAAGTCCGCGTATGCCAGAAAACATCGTGTTGCTGCAGCGACGCAACGATGTGGACATGCAACGAATCCAGTGCCAAGCTCGGAACGGCCGCAAAGGAGATCTGGCATCACAGGGTTCAGATGTGCGGAGATACTATGCGATCCAGCCGGTCCACGACCTGTTTGTAGAGCTTGTGCCAAGGGGCAGCACCGAACAGATGTGGGTGACGTTGCACAAAACACCGGACTTGACGGAGCATAATGTCTCGGTCATAGTCTTTGATCAACAAACGATGCAAGAGTTCAACAAGCGTCGTGATGAAATCGACACGATAAGAACAAAGACGAGAAAAACGATGTAACTGACTAAGAACAACACCATATTTTGCTGTGTGGGAAAGGAGACTGTGAATATCGGGGTAACGAACAAAAGGTTTCTAGTAACGGGACGCGGGTTGGCGCTAGACGGTGGGGCCGGAAACAGCATGCTTGATCAGGGCGTGTGTTTCGAGCCTAACTGGCCGGGAGTGTCTAGTGGTGAGCACCATTGCTGCGATCGCTCTCCCACCATTTACGAGGAAATACCCGCAAATGGAAAACCACTGAACAGGTCTAGCTAGTCAGTCATCACGTTAGCCATGCCATGATTCCAAACGTCCAAGAACTGCACACGGTGCAAAGGCAAAAAGCCGGAGGACAGCACTTTCAAGTGTGCGGCGGGAACCAAAAGTCCGCGTATGCCAGAAAACATCGTGTTGCTGCAGCGACGCAACGATGTGGACATGCAACGAATCCAGTGCCAAGCTCGGAACGGCCGCAAAGGAGATCTGGCATCACAGGGTTCAGATGTGCGGAGATACTATGCGATCCAGCCGGTCCACGACCTGTTTGTAGAGCTTGTGCCAAGGGGCAGCACCGAACAGATGTGGGTGACGTTGCACAAAACACCGGACTTGACGGAGCATAATGTCTCGGTCATAGTCTTTGATCAACAAACGATGCAAGAGTTCAACAAGCGTCGTGATGAAATCGACACGATAAGAACAAAGACGAGAAAAACGATGTAACTGACTAAGAACAACACCATATTTTGCTGTGACAGTGGGAAAGGAGACTGTGAATATCGGGGTAACGAACAAAAGGAATTTGCTGGTATTTAGGATCGATATCCTTGCGCTTATCATAGACAGCCGTACGCCAGCCCTTCTTGTTATGGGTAATGTTAAGATCGAGGTAATTGCAATGAGTATCCTCCGACGTGAGCTTTAAGGGGACGGGACATGCCCGAATTTTTTGGCGCCAAAAAATTCGCGCCGGTACCGAAGGTAATATTAAATTTCACGTGCACGGTGCGCGCACCCCTTGCGGAAGTGGCCATGGCGACTGCGTTCAGGCGAAACTACCACACTAGGGCAGGCGAAATGCAAAAATTTTACTCGAATCTAAAAGACGATGAGTTTATGATGTTAGTTTGTGGCGGAAATCAGCTGGTTTACAATATCGCTGTTGTTTTTTTATATATGCCATCGGCATGGGGGGTAATCTGAATTTTTTGGTCGTGCGGAATGAAATAGAATTCATGATAGCGACTGTAAAATAGCGGTTTTGGGCGCTGTTCTGACCGTGAAGCAGGCATTAATATCGGTTGCATCGAATTCTAAACCGAGCTGGTGCTTTTTGCCATTATCGGTAAGTAATTGTTCAGACCTGCGCAGTGCGTGTCTGACCTGTCCATGGAAGAACGGCTGTTGTTGCGCGCCTGGGCGAGGCATTTACGAGGGCAAGGTACAGATTTGTCGCGAATGTTATCTGCTATCGGTGCTTTCTTCTATGAGCTCATCGTTCGAGGCTTTTTGCGTTCTTTTTGGGCAGTTTCCGCCAGCCAGTGATGGGTCATACGCGATACGCGTCGTACGCGGCCCCAGGTGTATGTATAATGTATAATACGCGGTGTATAATGTATTATACGCTAATCGTACGCTAACTGTTGAAAACCCCTTTTTTGGCATGGTTTTGAGGGGTTTTCAACATTCTGAGCAACCAAGCATGGTCTGCTGGTGTTTTTGCCATACCTTTTGGCTATACATGACATATATAGCATGACCTTGGCATTGTCATCACTACCTAGAAATACAAGCATAGTTTCTAACGGTCTAACTTGATAGTTTCTCTTCAAAATCGAGACAACATGCAACTCAGTATCAATACCAGTACGTATCAATTCACAACTCACTGGAAAGGATAATAAATTTGTAGAACTCAAGATATCAATGCACTCTATACATTGAAGCCGGGCAGAGAACTGTCTTCCAAATATAGTACTTAAAGAGAGCTTGGCCGACTGCCAAGCTGCCAAATATAGAAGTGATAAGAACATTGTGCCATCTGAAAATAAGACATGCTGAAAATAAGACATGGATCTTTCCTACTCGTGGTAGGCCACCATCATTAATTCCAGCTACATCAAGCAAGGACACGTATAGTCGTATACAGGCTACACATGGCTGAAAGCCTGAAATGCAGGGCAGCAGGCTACCAATGTGCACTACATGCTATCATGCATATGCAACCTGCCCCTCAAAGCTACAGTTCGACCTGAAAACTGAACAATGTCATGTGGCGGTAGGGTGCCCAAATGGCAGCAGCCTGCACGGCAATTGGCCAAAATCACAATGTTCATCACGCTTCCCCCCGAGCGAGGCCCCGACAAGCAGCTGCAATAACCGTCACCACAGGTCAGGGCATGGGCTCATTTACTCCTCATCATCCTCAAACACCTTGATCTTGTTCAGGGCACGCAGGTTGTGGCAGACATAGACCATGCGGTTTAGGGTCTCATCAGTCATCCTGTTGCGCCTGAGGGACTTGATCCACCCAGCCGTGCTGTTCACACGCTCCACGGCTGAATTGGATACTGGCTGGGCCAGCACCTTGACAGCCACACGCTGCAGCTCAGGGACACCTCCCCCCCAGGTAAGCCACCACTGGTAGGGCTCGACAATGAAAACCCCCGGCTTGCCCTCGACTTCCACGTTGCACAACTGGGCTTGCCTCCTGGCATCATCAGAGTCAAAGTCTCCCACCTGGTTGAAGTACTGATCCAACTGCAGCATGGCGAGGTCTGCCACAGGCCCAGGGCCATGCACCTTCTTGCAGCATTCGCGAAAGCCCTTCATGACCTCTCCATTGGACTGTTGATTGTGCCCTTTCCAGAAGGACGGGTCGAGCACGTAGCCCGCCCCGTGGATGATGGAGTACATGTAGTCCCACCGTTTGCGGACCGCTACAGCCAGCCTTGCCTTCACGGTGGGGGGGAGTGACAAATCCTTGCCCCCCACGAACTCGTTGAGCTCAAACATGCGGTGGTAGACCTTGCCCGTGCCCGGTCTGTCGCTGTCAAACAGCTTGAGCACCTCGTTCAGGGGCTTGAACAGCTCCACCAGCATCTTGACCCTGGGGAAGAAGGTGGACTCCTTGATGATGCCAGCCACCTTGTCGAATGTGATAGTACCACGATCCCCTTTGTTGGACGCGGCAGCCAGCTGGTCGTTCTCGAATGTCACCATGAGGTTTGCCTTGAGGTCATGCACGCTCTCCGCTGAAAGAAATCTGGCAATGATGACAAGTGACAAACATATGGCACATCCCAGTGTGGCAGTGTCCCACATGTGTGGTTACCAGGAACATGTTATAACCATTGCACCGTAAAGCCAAGACAAGGTATTCGATTATCGGGTACGTAATAATGGCAGGTGATACGAATGAGGGAAACATTATTCTCTACCTTGTACCAAACCGGGTCTCCGCGTGCTTCTTCAGGCACTTTGGCTTGGCAGTGCCGTCGTCCGCCCTCACACGCATCATTGAAGCAGTTCACCTTCTCATGGCTGAGCACGTACGTAGGTGACCACCGTGTCCACCTTGTCAAGCGCGTCCGCGATGATTGACTCCTTGTACATGTCCTCCATGAGCCGAGGTCGATGCAGTGCGCGGCACACTTGGAGGTGATGATGTGGGGAAAGTGAGCCACCACGAGCTCCTTCATCTTCTCCATGGAGTTCGTGGTGTCAGAAATCAGCTGCACCACGTTCTCCGGGCCCACCTCGCGAAGGCGGTCACACAGCAGGCTAGCCATGTACTCGGAGGTCTTTTTCTCGCCAGTGGCGTTGTCCAACCCCACGAAGTGCACAAAATCAGGCAGGTGGAACACATTCATGATGAGTGACTGTCCAGAGCAGTCCTTCCACCCATCAACACCAAATGTGCCTCCCGTCCTTTCAGCCAGCTCCAGGCGCTTGCTCACGTCCTCCTCCACCTTAGCAGCCATGCACGCGGGGTGCATCGCGTGTCTGCATTGTGCGCCGGGACGGCGGAATGTATCCCAGCTGGCTGCACATGCCCCCCCTGCTGATCTTGGTGAGAGCAGCCCGGAATACTGGGTTGCCGATGACAATTGACATGAAAGGGCACGCCAGCGCAAATGAATGCCTTGCACAGCTCCTCGTCCAGCTGCTCTTTGCTGAGCCCATAAGCTGCGGGCAAATTACCGTCGGTGGATTTGCTCTTTGATGATCCGCTTGGCCCAGCCGCCCCAGCAGCGCGCCCCGAGTCGGTGTTGCTGGCATCAGTGGCATGAACGGACTGCCAGTCCAAGCCGTCGGTTTCTACAACGTCTGGAAGCAAGATGCGTTTAAACGCCGCCCGCACATCAGCCTGCTTCTTGGCGTCACTAACTAGTCGCCTTCCGCTTCTTGGCAGTGCTATCCTTCTCCGCCTGCTCAATCAGCATCTTGTAACGGAGTACCGGCGGTGGCTTCTTGCAAGGGCACACTTTTGCGTCCTTTGCGTACGAGCCGCCCAGGATATGGCACCTTGCTCGGGTAGAAGAACCACTGAACTTTGCCTGGCAGAGTGAGCACTCCATGAAGTAGTTATTTGTCTGCAGCCCGTTCTTGAGGATGCGCTCTTTGCTAACGTATGTCCAGACAGTTTCGGATGCGGCCTCTTCTTCATCGGGCCGCACATCATCATTGTGTTCCATTGACTCCTCACTCGCGTCAGCCATGCCTGGATGTCGATATGCTACGCTGCCACTGATGTTGCTGGCAGACAAAGAAACCTTGTCACCTGTTGTCTTTAGTCTTCAGCCTTCCCGCCTTCACATTCCCGCCTTCACAAGTCACGATTCGAACGCTTTCTTGCATTATACACTAGCTAGCTCATCACGCAATTATTTGTTCCTACTACAGGTCGGCGCGCCGCAGTCTAGGCAAGCAAATGCACCCACCTCGTAAGCCAAAAATATGCCAAAAAATACGCGAAAATACGCAAAAATGCGCAAAAATACGCGTTGCGTATAAAAGTACCCCATTTTCGTACGCGCCGCTTGCGTATCGCGCATAATACGCTAAATACGGCGTATAATACGGCGTATGACCCATCACTGCCGCCAGCTAGCTCGCCGTCGCTTGCCGTTGTGTTGTCGAATACCTGGCAGCTTTAGATTGTTTTCGTTGATGTCGTGATCAGGGCCGCTTCAGTCGCAGCCTATGGCCGTCAGAGTGAGATCGTACGTTATACGCGTTATACGGTCACGGTGGAGTATAATGTATAATACGGTATAATACGGTATAATACGGTATTATACGTTTTCGTACGGACACACTCAGAATACTCTGATTTTACACATTTTAAGACACCCACCATCAATCCACATGTTTTTAACACTGTTTTGGACATAATCCAAGGTTGCCCTACCCTCGGCTATACTCTATACGGTGGATATTGTGGACACGATCGATGTATTGCATGTAATACTGAGAATGTAAACGTGCGCATGCATAATTGTGTGTATGTGTATATATGTGGCTTTATATTGGTTATGTTTACTTGGGTGCCTTCACTTTGATGCAAGTAATTATATATTTTAATATATATATGTGGCTGTGCATGCACGCAAATACTACAGTAGTATACAATTAATGCATGTAGTATGTTTGCATGGTGCGATGCTATGTGAATATACTGAGCTGCATGTGACTACAGGTGTGTGACTCGTGGTGTGCATTAATTAATTAATTAACTGGATTAATTAATTAATATTAATTAATCTCGTGTCCCCGTTGGGGAACCACGGAGGCTAAACAGGTGGGGATGTGATAAGTAACTCACATATTCTCACCTTCCATACAACAACCTTGTTTTCCAGCAGGCTGAAGAGCATGACAGGCGTCTATGAGCTCGCCAGCTCCTTGCAACGGTGATGCCGCTCCCAGGCAGCTAGGGTCCTTGACTACGCAATATAGAATGTCTACCGTGTGAAAACCTCCATACAGGAAGCGTAGCAAAGCCAGATAACTGCCCGATCAATTCTGGGTAGCTTTAGGAAGCATGGCATACGCAGCGTAAGGAAAACCATTGAAAGCTGCGGAAAATCTGATAGCACAACTGCAACATGTGGAGAACAAAATAGCAAGAAAAACCCAGAAACGGCGCAAAAAGTTTCATGCCAGGTTCATTAAGAGCGCAAACAGACTGGGCGGTGACATGCGGCAAATCAACGTACCACGGCCGGCATTATTTCCTACCCAGGCGCGCAAGAAAAGCCAGCCAGCCATGGATGGATTAACCGCGGATCGCGCAGGCCTGAACGAAATCATTTTAGAAATGACAGGAAATGGCCGCAGATCGAAGATGCTTAGGTTATTTTCATGGTGTCCGTTACTAAACGGCTCTTGCTGCATCAAAATAACCCACGAATGTCGAGTTCTACCGTCGCAGGCACACATGCTAGATTATTCATCGCGGCCACATTGACGTTGGATGAGACCCCCGTGCAAATCTGTACCAACAAAGGCAGCGAATTTGCAAATAGTGCAGATCTTGCTATGAAACATCATAATAGAACATCACTTTTAACCATCGGCTTAATTTTTTCGCCTGTCGCCCGCCGGATCAGCCATATTTTAACGGAACGCACGTCGCCATGGCCACCTCCGCACGGTGCGCGCACTGTGCACCACACTGTCAAAATAAGATCGCGTCGAATTGTGAAAGTTCAGACGGGTCAGTACTTAGTAGAGATACGAAATCTGTGGCTTCAAATCGTTGCCCTGTCGTTCTGGCATCCTAGCCGCGCAAAACGTAAAAAAAACGCGGAAAACACGGCATTATACGGTATTATACGGTATTATACGTCATTATGCGCTAAAACGTATTACGTATGAAAAATTATACGCTAAAAGCCAGCGTATTACGTATTATACCGTATTATACCGTATTATACGGCGTATGATCTCACACTGATGGCCGACCTACCTTCAGCTCCGGCAGAGCGCCAGGGGGAAGCCGGTATATACTGGAGGGGGGCGGTCATCCACGGTTGACCACAAGCCCTGGCAGCCCCCTCCTGCCACCTCAGACTAGGAATATATATACCAGTAGTGTAGATTAGTAAGGCTTAGCTAGCCTACCATGTGGCCCACGCGCATGTGCGCCCACAATGGCCCCCATGGATGTTGCCTTCAGAATTTAGCCAAGCCATGCCTATAATGGGACCCCCATGGATGTTGCATTAAGAATTTCGCCATACTATGCCATGCAGAGAGATGCTCTCTGTCGAGAAGCCATGCCCTAGCTCTTGTATAGCCATGCTGATCTTCCCCCACATAACATACTCCCCCTTAGCTGGGCATAGTGTGAAGATTATGAGGGTGCAGCTAGGTGCATGCCCTGGTGCACTAGAGCAAGGGTCGCTTACATATTTCCCACCCTTGCAGGAAGTAGCCTAGGATGTATTAAAAGCCATATGCCCCTTCTCAGGGATATGTGCTACATTGACTCCCAACGGAGTGATGTTGATAATTAATTAATTAATCAATATGGCATTGGCATATCCCATGTCTCCATCTCTTGCACTTTGCGCGCACCAAGCCACCCATGCAGTCGCCCACCCATGCAGCCACCTGGCCACCCACCCACACAACTGCTCACACGCTCGCGCGCCCGTGCACCCAGACAGCCACCTGTCCTCCCACCCAGTGACCCACCCACCAAGCCAGCCGCGCACGTGCTTACCCAACTTATATAACCATGCGTGCACCTAGGCACGGGCCAACCACCTACCAACCCACTTGGACATCCACGGTCCACCCACCAACCAAGGCACCTGCGCAACCCACACACCAACTAGGTAATAAGGAGGCAATTTCCCCCATCCAATGAGCCAACATATGCTGTACAAGAACAAGGGGTCGCCTGCCGACCCCGGCAACTACAGAGGGGTGTGCATTCAAAGTGCCCCCCTCAAGCTTCTTATGCGGCTCATCCTGAACCGCCTGCGCACGGCCCTGGACGGTCACCTCAGAGAGACTCAGCACGGCTTCCGTTCAGGTCGCAACACAGTACAGGCGCTCTTCGCTACTCGCCGACTGGTGGAGGAACTGCAACGCCTTCAGCCTGGTGAGTCCCCTTTGCACCTTGTGCTGGTGGACTTCATCAAAGCCTTCGATTCGGTTTTCTGGCCTGCGCTTTGGGACATCCTCGAGTTGTTCCGGATCCCCCGCCCCCTGATTGCTGTCATCCGCAACCTGTATGAAGGGTCCACCACTTCGGTGCGCACTTCTTACGGGACCACGCCCCCATGCCCTTTACAGAAGGGTGTGTGGCAGGGCTGCGTGCTGTCGCCCTACCTGTTCATTATTGTTGTCGAATACGTAATGATTCAGGCGCGCAAGCGATTTGCCCGCATCGTGGGCAGGGAACCAGGAGTGCAGGTTGCTAACAAATTCTGGCATGGCGGTGCGGACACGGAGATTCGGCTAGCAGACATCATTTACGCAGACGACACCACCCTCTTCGAGGACACTGAGCACGTGCAGACATGGCTTGACTGCCTGGCTCGATCGATCTCGAGGCCCATGCAGTGGGGCTTGAGGTCAGCAAGAAGACAGAGGCCCTGGCGGTTGGGCTCACCAACTCACCGCCGCCCCTCTATCTCCTAGACGGCTCTCGAGTCCTGTATCGGGACCGCGTTAAGCTGCTGGGCAGCCTGCTCCCTAGCTGCGAGGTTGATGTGGACCATCGCATCTCCCTCGCCTGGCACGCTTTACGCCAGTACCGGGCCCTGTGGCGCAAGCCCCTGGGCAAGATCGAGAAACAGGACCTGTTCAACTGAGGTCCTCGTCCTTCCTGTTCTCACGTATGGCGCCGAGACGTGGACCCTCACCGCCGCCGGACCTGGCCCGCAAGCTGGACGGCGCGGTCACCAGCATGCTGCGTTCCATTTTCAGAGTAGGATATGCTGCTCATGTCCGCAATGAGGACCTGTACCAGGGCATGCCCTATATCACCAGCACCATTAAGCAACGCCGCCTGCAGCTAGTAGGGCACCTAGCTCGCACCGGCCAACCAGGTAGACACCTCACGTGGCCCCCCCGCAGGACTGCGACCACTGAGCCCAGCCTGGCCGGCACCTCCTGACGTGGGCCGGGCCCAGTGATGTTAGACGCCACAAGGCCCGCACCTTCAAAGAACAGCTAGTAGAGGACATGGGGGGCCTTAGTAGGCCTCTCCGTGATTTGGAAGAAGATGATGGACAAGGCCAAGTGGGCCCAGGTCATAGAGGACAACGAGCCCCCCCCAGTGGGGAAGCGCCCGCGTGTGCAATCCCGCGGGAGGCACGCCAGATAGCTCCCCCTAGGGCAGCGTGCGGCTGCCTAGATAGATGTTGTAGTTAGCATGCTGTTAGATAGATGTAGTATGTAGCCAATGTAGATAGATTAGACCGGTAGGAATGTTTGCACCCATCCATCCATCCATCGGGGTTAATGCTCCGTGACTCCCCAACGGGAGCACGAGTCTAATTAATTAATTTATTAATGAGCCAACCACCCAACCACCAAACCACCTAAACACCCAGCCAGCTGGCCCCATATGCACCCGTCCGGCAACCCACAGTTGACCCACCCAGGCACCTACCCACTCAACCACTCACTGCCCCCACACCCTTATACCCAGTGACCCACCCACTGACCCACCCACACATGCATTTTCTCAGCCAGCACCCCGACACCTACCTCACCCCAAACCTGCACAGCCCTTCACCCGCGATAGGTGAGTCGGTCCCAACCATAAACCCATCCACGCATCCATATCTGTGCGCCCACCCGTCCATCTACCCGTCCCTTCGCCCACCCACCCACATCTAGTCATCTACACATCCACCAGCCACCAACCACCAATCGGGCCCACCCACCAACCCACACACACACACACATCCCTAACCAACCAACCACCAACCCACCACCCTCAAAACCGTGCAGTTGTTTCTTTCATATGCATCCAACAAAACACCCATTTCAAAGTCCCCAAAGCCTATCATCACCCAGCCACCTGGCCATCTGCCAATAACCGACCGCCCTTGCACTCATCCACCATGACCAGCCAGCCAGCCACCCACCCTCTCCAACTGCCTGTGCTCCCACCTACGCAGCCAGCCATTTACCAAGGCATCCACCTATAAGCCAGCCACCTGCCATTGAACCCACCCACGCCTAGGCATCCCTTGAAGCATCTATAGCCCAAGCCTCCCACCCAAGGCTCTCTGGGCAATCAAACAACCAAACAACCAATCACCCAGCTACACAACCACCTAACCACCTAACCACTCAACAACACAATCACCGAACCAACTAACTACCCAACACCCACACCAGCCAGGCATGTGCCTGCCTCGCATGCCCTCACCATTAAAAATTATAACATGCCCTCACCATTAAATTATAACATGCCTCCGTTGGGAGATCATGTAGCACATATTCCATGATGGATGGGGTGGAGGAAGCCGCGTACTCGAACTATCCTAACTCTAAGCTATATAGTCTAGAAAATCCTAACTACACTACTCATCAAAACGCCGCCTCCGCTTGGGGGGAGGGGGCTTGCCCACAGGGTCGGGCGTGTGCGCCTTGACAATCCTCTTCCACCGCGTCTTGTCCTGCATGGCAGTCCAAAGACGGGAGATGAGAGTGGATGCGGTGCTCAAACTGGGCTGGGACCACGAGGTCGTCCAGCAACATCTGGATGTAGTTCGTGACAGGTTTCCTTACCCTTTTGGGAATGCCCTCGGGGCCGGGCCAGGTCAGAATGTGGCGCCCTGGCTGGCCAAGCCGCTGGGGGCCGGCCAGACCAAGGGCGGTGTCGACCTGGCTGGTGCGAGCAAGGTGTCCTACAAATGCTATCCTACGCTGCCTAATCTCGTCCGAAATACGAGGCATGCCATGATACAAAGACTCTGATGACGGACGCTCGGAAAACCCTACGTTAAGGACCTGTCGGAGCATCCTGTAAACCGTGCCGTCTAGCCTAGCTGCCAGTTTGGGTGGGACTGTCCACGCCTCGGCGCCATACGTGAGCACCGTGAGGACGAGGACCTTGAAGAGCATGCGCTTGCGGTGCTCACCCAGGCCCTTCGAGCGCCAGTAGGTGTTGAGCGAACGGAGCTTGGCCCAGGCAAGGCCGATGCGGGTGCCTCCACATCGTCGGCAGTGTCAGGAAGCCAACTCCCCAACAGCTTGAAGCGGTCGCGGAACGGGACCTCCGTCCCGTTGAGCAGGCGCGGCAGCGGTGGTGTACTGGAGGCCCCAATCACCATCGCCTCAGTTTTGACACTAATCTCCAACCCCACTCACCGCCCGCCTCCAGGCCCAGACAGTCCAGAGTCTGAATGTGCTCGGCCGGGCTCTCGATGAGGGTGGTGTCATCCGCATAAATCAGGTCGGCAAGGCGGTAACCAGGTCTAACCCCGCCGGTCTCTTTCACGTTAAGGATGTCCAAGCCTGGCTCGAACCCCTTAAGAGCAGTGAAGCGCGCACGTGCCCAGCGCATGACGTGATCCATGACAATAATGAACAGGTATGGGGACAGGACACAACCTTGCCACACCCCGTGGTGAAGGGGGATGCCCTCACCATTGCAACACCCCATACACGCCCCGCTCGATCACCTAGCCAGCCACACACCCAGCCAGTCTCCTGCTCAACTCACGCATGAAGGCAACATCAGCCATGCATATGGCCTCACCTTGCACCACTTGCATTGCCTGGGTAATTTGCATGAGACAGCTTCCATCTCAATATTGTCAGCAACTGAAAAGGCTCTTTCTTCACAGTAATGAATAAGCAACAACGTTGGAAACGCTCTCCCACTCCTCTTTAAAACAGTCTTTAAATCAGAAAGACAAGGGCAAATATCTGGACAAGGTGGCAATAACCACTGCACCATGCTCTTGAGAAAGTATTAACAATCCAGCTTTCTACCCTTTCAGAAGCTGCCTTGCGTTAGCAACGATTCTGGGCCCTCTGGCTCGCTCACCTCGCTTAATCTCCGCTTCTTTATGGCAGCCGGGATATGCGAAGCTTGAGCCGAGCGTGTCGTGGCGAGGTCGTCTGCCCGACTCATCACATCTCGCAACCGCACTGCCGACTAATAAAAACGATGCCCCCCTTTGCCTTTTGTATCTGGCGTCAAAAGAACAATGAACTCGCTTGGAAAACACTGTCGCAAACAGCTTCCTATGTACAGGCCCGCAAGCTGGACGGCGCGGTCACCAGCATGCTGCGTTCCATTTTCAGAGTAGGATATGCTGCTCATGTCCGCAATGAGGACCTGTACCAGGGCATGCCCTATATCACCAGCACCATTAAGCAGCGCCGCCTGCAGCTAGTAGGGCACCTAGCTCGCACCAACCAGGTAGACACCTCACGTGGCCCCCCCGCAGGACTGCGACCAGCCCAGCCTGGCCGGCACCTCCTGACGTGGGCCGGGCCCAGTGATGTTAGACGCCGCAAGGCCCGCACCTTCAAAGAACAGCTAGTAGAGGACATGGGGGGCCTAGGCCTCTCCGTGATTTGGAAATAGATGATGGACAAGGCCAAGTGGGCCCAGGTCATAGAGGACAACGAGCCCCCCCCAGTGGGGAAGCGCCCGCGGGCGTGTGCAATCCCGCGGGAGGCACGCCAGACAGCTCCCCTAGGGCAGCGTGCGGCTGTCTAGATAGATGTTGTAGTTAGCATGCTGTTAGATAGATGTAGTATGTAGCCGATGTAGATAGACTAGACCGGTAGGACTGTTTGCACCCATCCATCCATCCATCGGGGTTGATGCTCCGTGACTCCCCAACGGGAGCACGAGTCTAATTAATTAATTAATTATGTACAGGCATTAAATTAAATTAAATCAAATTATAACATGTCTCCGTTGGGAGATCATGTAGCACATATTCCAGGTTGGATGGGTGGTGTGGAGGAAGCCGCGTAATCGAATTAAGGGGACGTGGCGCGCCGAATATTTTCCGCGCCAAAAAATTCGCGGTACCGTCCGTACGGTGTATAATGTGTGCCCGGACCGCTCAACCCTCGCGGAGGTGGCCATGGCGGCATGCCTTTATGCAATATTAATCGATATGGCACGTAAACAGCTAGAAAAAATGCTTGAATTTCGCAGAAGATTAGTTGATGACCTCATGTCATGGCGGAAAGTTTACGGTTTGCAATATCGTTAATTTCTCGAACGGCTACGGGCGCGGGGGTCCAGGATATAATTTCTCTTGCGGATCATGAAATTTAATGCAGGTTTACGGCAGCTATCGTGAGGCAACGTAGGCTCTAAAGAGCGATTATGAAGCTAACTTAATGGTGTTGTCGAGTTTGTGCCGAAGCTTCCCGGTTTCTTTTACATTTCCGGCATTCAAGGTAAGAACCTACGCAGGCCTGCGCATGTCGCCTTCGACGTATTCACGGAAGGCGCACCTTCCTTGTTCGCCTGATCAATGGATGATGTCTTTTATTGTTCGAGCTTGCGTGCCAGTTTATGCATGAAACATTTCCACGCAGGCAGGTGCAATAACGTCGGCCTTTCGCCTTTTTTTCGGGCAGTTTCCCTGCAGGAAGCGCTCCATTCCTTTCGGTTGCATCGTCAGATTCCTAGCAATTTCGTACAATTTCGTGTAGTTTGTGGCTGGCATGCTTAAGGCGCCGAGGTCAAGTTGTTGGTAATGTGTTGACATTTGTTTTCCATAATCCTTTGGACATGAGCTTGCTCAGACGCTTTGTTATGTGCCGGATCTGACACGCCTGTTTTAGTAAAGACATCCGGCATGTGCCTAGAGGCTAACAAGCTGGCATCAGCTTCTTAGCAAATTGCCATATTGGAAAGGAAGGTGAGAGTGGTTCTTTTGCTGGCCATACTGCATGAGTGGCATTGCATTAGATAGGTGTTTTTATTGCTTTCCTTGAGCTATAACCATTAAGACTTCCCTGCTATGTGTGCAGCAAGGCAAGCTGGATAGGATGTGAATGCATGGCAGACAGCATGTATGATTTGCTGCCAAGTTTGCAGGCTGCAGTTGCCTCTATTGCTTGGGCAGTCTTTCTAAGGTTTTTACACGTATACTTGCTGAGTTCTTGGCATAAATTTACATGGTAACCTTGGGCTGAGCATAGTGTATGCTCTCTTGGTGCGTGTATGCCTAGCGAAGGTGTTGCTATGCGCACGCTGGCAAGGCTGGCCATGCTGAGGGCAGGGGAGGGCAGATGAGGTGCCTAGCCTTTTCTTATGTTGTGTGATCGAGTTGGGCATGTTTTTTGGCTTCTTGGATGGAAAACATGCTGTCTAGGTGGCCTTATACACAGAAAAACCTCATTTAGCGTATGTTCAGGTTTTAGCACGCAAAACCTTATAACTTGAGCTAGACTTGTCGGAATGACCTGGGACTTGGACCACTGCTGTCCCCCTGTTAGCCGGATTTTCGCTTGATTTTGTGGCCTTATCTGAAGTGTTTATGATATGTTTATTCCCAATGTCCGGTAAAAAAAGACCTGTTTTGCGGGGAAATTAATAACTGTTCAAGGTTTTGCCATTTCCATGATGTAAATAGCTCAGCAAGCTACACACTCAGGGAACTACAAATGGTTGATTTTTGGTTGCCAACAAATGTGTGCATTGGCTGGGGCATACCCAGCCCTAATTAGCGTCTTTTTCTATTTATAGCGCAATATTGGCGTATACTTGGGGGTAGTACCCCCAACAAGTGCATGGACAAGTCACAAGAGATGTTATTTAGTGCCCGCAATCATATTTCAGCATTGTGCAAATGAATTTCAAGTGTTATTACCATAGTTCAATTTTTAAGGGTTTTGGGGTGCCACCTCCCCTTAACCTAACTCTAAGCTATATCTAGTCTAGAAAAGCCTATCTACGCTACTCATCAAAACGGCTCCTCCTCTTGGGGGGAGGCGGCTTGCCCACAGGGGCTGGCATGTGAGCCTTGACAATCTTCTGCCACCGCTTCTTGTCCTGCATGGCAGTCCAGAGAAGGGAGAGAGAGGGGATTAAATTAAATTAAATTAAATTATAACATGTCTCCGTTGGGAGATCATGTAGCACATATTCCAGGTTGGATGGGTGGTGTGGAGGAAGCCGCGTAATCGAACTATCCTAACTCTAAGCTATATCTATTCTAGAAAAAGCCTATCTACCCTTCTCATCGAAACGGCTCCTCCTCTTGGGGGGAGGCGGCTTGCCCACAGGGGCTGGCGTGTGCGCCTTGACAATCTTCTTCCACCGCGTCTTGTCCTGCATGGCAGTCCAAAGACGGGAGAGAGAATGGATTAATTATCAACATCACTCCGTTGGGAGTCAATGTAGCACATATCCCTGAGAAGGGGCATATGGCTTTCAATACATCCTAGGCTACTTCATGCAAGGGTGGGAATGTAAGCAACACTTGCTCTAGGTGCCGCAAGGGCACCTGCACCGCCATGCTGTCTCAGGTTCAACCCAGCGAAGGGGATCCTGGCACGGGGGAGGAAGATCATCATGGCTATACAAGGGCTAGGGCATGGCTTCTCGACAGAGAGCATCTCTCTGCATGGCATATCATGGCTAAATTCTTAATGCAACATCCATGGGGGTCCCATTATAGGCATGGCTTGGCTAAATTCTAAAGGCAACATCCATGGGGGCCATTGTGGGCGCACATGCGCGTGGGCCACATGCTAGGCTAAGCCTTACTAATCTACACTACTGGTATATATATTCCTAGTCTGAGGTGGCAGGAGGGGGCTGCCAGGGCTTGTGGTCAACGTGGATGACCGCCCCCCTCCAGTATACCGGCTTCCCCCTTGCGCTCTGCCGGAGCTGAAGGTAGGTCGGCCATAGCTCGCGTCGCCGCTGTTGCTGGGCCAGGGTCAAGTCGTCGTCCAGCGTGAAGCGAGTCTCCGAGAGCTTCTTGCGGCATTTAAGGAACGCCAGCTTGTCCGCCATGTACTTAAAGGTGAGGAGCACGGGTGCCGGGCCAGCCTTCCCCCGCGCGCGGGGGAGGCGGACAGCCGACATGTCCAGCTCACCAGTGAGTAACATGGGGGCAAGAATGGCGCGCTTAAATGCCTCAAGAAGGCTCGTGGAGGTCTCACCTGCCTGCTGGTCGAAGTGCTTGACGATGACATTGTGGCTGCGCCGGCCGGGCGATGTCGGCTTCCTCGCGAAGGTCGAGGGCTTGTTGCTTGAGTTGTGCCGAGATGGTGGAGGTGGTGGAGGTGGTGTGTTAAGCAAGTCCGCCCAGGTGGAGGGAGCATCGCCGGCCGGGCCAGCAGAAGCCGGCTGGGCGGCGATGTCCTTCACCGCCTGGGCGGTGAGGCCGGCGGTGTCATGCAAGCTCTCAAGGGCGTTGGCGGTGGCTTGAAGGCGTTGGTCGAGGTCGAGGAGCTGGGCTTTGATGTCGGCAGTGGAGGCGGAAATGGCAGTGGAGGTGGAGGCGGCGGCGGTGGAAATGTGAGGAAGTTCAGCAGCCAGCGTGCCACCCATTGCTGCGACGTCAGCAGCAAGGGGGGTCACGTGCTGCTGAAAGGCTTCCGTGAGGATGGAATGGAGGGTGGAGGCGGAGATGGATGGAGCCCAGATCTCGCCGAGAGAATGGATGCGGTACTCAAACTGGGCTGGGACCACTAGGTCGTCCAGCAACATCTGGGTATAGGTCATGGCATGTTTCCCTACCTTTTTAGGAATGTTCTTGGGGCCAGGCCAGGTCAAAATATGCCGCCCTGGCTGGCCGAGCCGCTGGGGACCGGCCAGACCAAGGGCGGTGTCGACCTGGCTGGTGCGAGCAAGATGTCCTACAAATGCTATCCTGCGCTGCCTAATCTAATCCGAAATACGAGGCATACCGTGATACAAAGACTCTAAGGACCTACGCTGAGAAAACCCTACATTCAGGACCTGTCGGAGCATCCGGGTTACCGTGCCGTCTAGCTTGGCTGCCAGTGTTGCCGTGAGTGTCCATGCCTCGGCGCCATACGTGAGCACCGTGAGGACGAGGACCTTGAAGAGCATGCGCTTGCGGCACCTGCTCGTCCAGGCCAGAGAGGGGATGCGGTACTCAAACTGGGCTGGGACCACTAGGTCGTCCAGCAACATCTGGGTATAGGTCATGGCATGTTGCCCTACCCTTTTAGGAATGTTCTTGGGGCCAGGCCAGGTCAAAATATGCCGCCCTGGTTGGCCGAGCCGCTGGGGACTGGCCAGACCAAGGGCGGTGTCGACCTGGCTGGTGCGAGCAAGATGTCCTACAAATGCTATCCTACGCTGCCTAATCTCATCCGAAATACGAGGCATTATAAGCAATTTAATTTCGCAGCTTTTACCGCAGTTACTGCACATCCGGAAGACCATTAGCGGCCTTAGCGCGGAACCTTGGGCACGCCATATCCTCTGGTGGCTTACTGCCCCAGGCTGGCAGTATAGGAAGGTCGGGCATAGCCTAAAGAGCTGATTATCTGACGACAAAGATATGCATTGCACGAAGCAAGAAACAGACGGATTTCGCACCCCCTTTTAAATTAATTTTTAATTTTTAATATTTATTCACGTCAATGCCGGACAATTAAAAGCGAAACTCAAAAAACGAAAACACTAACGTTTTCGGGAATAAATTATAACGAACAAGCTGAGTTATCGTGCCGGGATTTTCGTGTCCTCATGTGACCAAGACTTTGAGACACGTACCACCGAGAAATCCAGTTTTCGCGAAAAACTGGTCCGCTGTGAACAAAACTTTTTGTCCCGTTCAATGCCCGCGTCGCAATCACAGCGTATATAAGTCCAAAATTATTCCATGGATTAACCGTGATGTAAGCTTTGTTTTGACACCTCGAGCGGCTGCAATGACGCAAGTTTCAGAACGCTAGCTCATGCTCGACCGCCATGGGTGTTTTGGTCGTTTTCGTCAGTCGTGGCGCGGGAAAAATCTAGATCTCGGACGAATTCCGGACAATAATTTATGTAAAAATTTGGCGGGGCTCGCGGTGTTGTGACGCGGACAAGATAACGGCAGGCTCGAGCTACCATGGTCCGGATTCTCCCGATTTCTGGCCTGCGCTGGTTGTCTCCTTGATAAGATATGGCATGATTCCATGTGTTTATGATTTGTTTTATTTTTTTTGGTGAAAAAAAGTACCCTTATTGCGGGAAAATCCATCAATGTGTCTAAACATCATTGTTTTGTGCTCAAAATTAGGCAGACTTTCTCAAAAGTGGGGGAACTACATGGAAATATATGATTTGGTCCAAATATTCTGATCAGGCACTCCGCAAAGGTGAAAACCATGTGCGTTTAGTGCCGGGCCGCGGAAAATGCGGAAAAACGCGATTGAATTGAATTGAATTGAATTGTAACATAACTCCGTTGGGAGTATATGTAGCACATAGCCCAGATTGATTTTCTAGATAGAGTTAGGATAGTTCGATCACGCGGCTTCCTCCACCCCATCCATCATGAAATATGTGCTACATGACCTCCCCACGGAGGCATGTTATAATTTAATTTAATTTAATTTAATTTTTAATAGCCCAGAGAAGGGGCATATGGCCTATCATACATTCTAAGCTACTTCCTGCAAGGGTGGGAATGTAAACAACACTTGCTCTAGGTGCACTAGGGCACCTGCACCCTCATGATCTTCACACTATGCCCAGCTAAGGGGGAGTATGTCATGTGGGGGAAGATCATCATGGCTATACAAGAGCTGGAAGGGGGCGGCCATCTACGTCGGCCACAAGCCCTGGCAGGCGACCCCCCCCCCCCGCGGCCCCAGCGACTCCAGACGCCCCAGCTTAGGGGAATACAGCAGTAGTAGTGCAGAATAGATAGACCGTGGCCATGTACATGTACGCCTCCTAGAGGCACTATCCTAGCTAAGCCACGCGCTTTCCTTAATCATGTACATGTGTGCCTATGATGAGCCACACCCCAGATGATGCCTAGCTTTATTTAGTTATGTTGTGCCCATGCAGGGAGTAACTCTCTGCTGAGACGCCATGCCCTAGCTTCTTTGTATAGCTATGCTGCTCTTCCCCCCCATGACAGGCTCCCCCCTTCGCTGGGCATAGCTTGAAGATCATGGGATGCAAGTGCCCTGGTGCACCTAGAGCAAGGGTCCTTTACATCCCCACCCTTGCAGGAAGTAGCTTAGGATGTATGATAGGCCATATGCCCCCCTCTCAAGGGCTGTGTGCTACATATACTCCCAACGGAGTTATGTTACAATTCAATTCAATTCAATTCAATACAAGAGCTAGGGCATGGCTTCTCGACAGAGAGCATCTCTCTGCATTGCATAGCATGGCTAGATTGCAACATCCATGGGGGTCCCGTTAAAAAACGCGATCTGCAAATGAATCCGACCGGAATCGAACTGGGGACCTCTCGCACCAATTTTGCTGACTATAGGACGGACGTCTCCGGTTACCATGGCATCGCCAACTTACACCTAGAGTCATCCGCAAAAGTTCTCCTGTCCGGGGAGTGATGCAAGCCTTTCGGATTTGGTACTAGATAAATCACTCGAGATCTGTGTGTAGGAGTACTACACACGTGTCTGCACGCGAGACTTGTTCAGTCTCGCACCGTGAGACGGGCTGAACACGGCTGAATCCTGGTCCAAATATGTTTGCCCATTGTCCTAGGGAAAATATGCCAAAAGTAGCGTATTTTTCTATTTTTAGCGCGTAATCGGCATCTGGTGGGGGCTAGTACCCCCCCCCAAGTGGTTGGAATTTTTTTAAAAATCATATCTATGGTCCCCAATCATAATTGAATTTTTAGCACATGCATAGGTATGGTTTCCAGAAAAGTGCCCTTTAGGGGGGTCCCCTCCCCTTAAGTGAGACAACTGTTTGCATGTTTAAAAGTCACAGAGGTTTCTTTCAAGAGTCAGCTGATGCTCCATTGGATGCATCCAGCTGTGGTTCAGGCTCATACTATGAAAACATCGATGGTGTCTCACTGAGATTCAGACTGTGAGGCAACCACACGCCTGACATGTACACGTTATTCCATGACTATCATTCATGCAAGACAGGTGTTCTAGGGACATTGTTTGAATTGAACCACTGACATCATATGGTCTTGCCATACCCTTTGTCACTGTCATGAGTGCGCCCTGTCGACGTCCAAGTCGAGGAATGCACCGATAATGGCAGTCAGATGCCTAATGGTCATCCCAAATCGCGTGGGGACTAGTAACGCCCCAGTTTTGATAATTACATAAGTGCAGACTGACCAAGTCTGTCATGTACCCCCTGATGTGCTACACATAAGAGGCATGCAGTCCAGCTAACGCTGGTTACACACAGAAGGCATGCAGCCCAGGTCACGTTGGTTTTTAACTTGAGGACCTGATCCATTGGCATCAGCAAAGCCGCGCCATGACAACACCGAGAGATACATGGAGCCTAACAGTCAACCGACTGTCGCTTACATGCCCGGTTAAGATACGTACAGGAAAAGATAAAAAGTGACAGCAAGGCTTCAAAGTGGGGGGCCCCATCAGCTCGCCAGCTGCCTTCGTCAATCCACTGCCCCCAGCCCATGCTACACTGCGGCCAGGGCTTTTTGCCCAGGCCATGTATGGTACAAACTGCTATAGAACGACCACAACAAAGTGGGCATAGCAGCCCCAAAAATGTCATCATACTCTTGCCTTGCCCACGTGTCATCGCCAAGCGTGAAATGCCTGGATATATATGGAAACACGATCATGGGCTCCCAAGGCCAAAGGGTGCTACAGCCTCGCACACCAACAGCTGTTTGCTGGGCCAAGTTGCAGGCTGTAGGTGTGCTAGTGAGTCCCGCTCTCACGCACCTCCCCCGCTGCTCGCCTCATCCAAGCCGATGAGCCCTTCATCCTTGCTAGTAGCTTCTGACTCCTTCCTTCACGTCGCCAACTGATAAGTTTTCCCACCACTTCACCCCTGAACCCCACAACCTCTTCCCACCAGTCCGCCCCTACACATGCTTGAGGACCTCACCGCTGCGCCGAAATGATAGCCCGTGACGCCGGAATCGCTCCCTGGGGCCCATCTGACACAGCTGGCTGCTCAGACGCTGCAGCTCCTTGGACTTGTGGAAGCCAAAGCAGCGGCCGCCCATGAGCAGCGCTGCGCGAGAGACAAACCCACGGTCCTCCCCACCATACATTGCGTCACCGCTACACCGTCGCTCTTTCTCGCTGCCAGGTGGTGGCCCCTCCTCGTCCTCGAGGTGCGAGATGCGGACAGTGCGCCCGGAGCTCACGCGCGAGGGCCCGAACGTCTTCGCCGAGAGGCCCTCAACGATGACACCTGGCAACAGGCCCTCGCTCGGCAGGAGGAGCAGCGAGCTCTTGGGTATGCAGATCACCTCCGGAACCATAATCTCAATCACATACTCGGAGCAAGCACGGATGAGGTCAGAGGACTCTCGACACGCCTCCTGGACCTCCTTGGGAAGCAGCGGCTGCGATGCAGTGCTGTCGCAGGCTGCAGCCGCGTCAGGCTCCATTGGGACCACGCCTAGGAGCGTCCAGTAGAGATAGAGGGCGAGCCGGCCGGGCGGGTCGCCTCCCATGGATGCATGTGTGCTCGTGGAATCAACCGAGGCGTCGCTATCGTCACATGACATGGCGTCGGCCGTGGCCTGGCAGGGGGACGCCGGCCCTGAGGATGCGCGCGGCTGTGCCGAATCCAATGCGGCAGAAGGGCAGATCGTGGGGCAGGACCGCGTGTGGGTGAGGCGTGCGGCATGCGTCCGCTCTTCCAGGTAGGCAAGGGACTCGAGGAAAGGGTAGAGCACCTGCGTGGGGTTGAGCGCCTTGGGCTCAAGAAGGGGTGGCACGCTCACGAGACCGACGACCACCTTTCGGATGTCGGCCTCCTTGGTAACCAGGTAGCACGCGTAGTGGTCCTCGAAACAGATGAAGCTGCGCTGCAATTCGGGCGCCCTGATGTGTTTAAAAATGGTCGACAGGAGAGCATGACACAAGCACTTTGAGGTAAGGGTGAGAGAACGGTGGCAAAAGCTACGTGAGAAGGTAGGAGGCACGAAGAAGTGCGTATCGTCAACAAGAAGAGGCCGATTTGATTTTGCGACGTCCCTGCCTGATCCGGACGGACTCTTTTGTCACGAAGGCTTCAAGCGCTGCTTACCGCACGTTGGCCTTCTTAAAGGCAATTTCGTCTTGAATAGCTTGGACGTTGGACTGGGAGAGACCATGCTTGAGGTAAATCTTTAGCAGCACGTCCACATCCTCCTCGCCATGGACGCTGAGGATGGCTTGATAAATGATGGACATGCTGTTTAATATGATGGACACGCAAGCGGAGACACGGGATGTTGCCAGTACACACGCGCACACGCGCACACGCGCACACGCGCACACGCGCACACGCGCACACGCGCACACGCGCACACGCGCACACGCGCACACGCGCACACGCGCACACTGATAAGCATACCCTTATACCTGAGCGCATAACATGATTCAAAATGCACATTCTACCAAAACTGAAAACGCGCGTCTTGACCGCCCTGACTTTGACGGTAGTTATACATGGCCTACCCTGCATATATGTAAGGTTGTGATGTATCAACCCGAAGAGCAACTCATGGACATGCTTGGCCCCCAAGGACAGCCATTGGATATGGGTAGGTTGGATGGCATCTGGTTTGCAAAGTTGTGAAGTTACAGCCGATGCATTGGCAGTATTTATGCCCATTTAGGGGTTTAATAAGTTTGACAACTGTGATGGTCATCAACTACCATTGCACATGCATCCTTTTTGACATTACAATAGCGGGATTAGGCAACATTCTCATCCTCACCGCTTGTGGGTAAAAAAAAAATGGCAACCAAACACCATGCCACACGTGGCACACTCAAGCATACACCAAGGTGGGTAAAAAAAACTGGCAACCAAACACCATGCCACACGTGGCACACTCAAGCATACACCAAGGTGGGTGAAAAAAACTGGCAACCAAACACCATGCCACACGTGGCACACTCAAGCATACACCAAGGTGGGTAAAAAAAACTGGCAACCAAACACCATGCCACACGTGGCACACTCAAGCATTATACACCAAGGTGGGTAAAAAAAACTGGCAACCAAACACCATGCCACACGTGGCACACTCAAGCATTATTATACACCAAGGTGGGTAAAAAAAACTGGCAACCAAACACCATGCCACACGTGGCACACTCAAGCATACACCAAGGTGGGTAAAAAAAACTGGCAACCAAACACCATGCCACACGTGGCACACTCAAGCATACACCAAGGTGGGTAAAAAAAACTGGCAACCAAACACCATGCCACACGTGGCACACTCAAGCATACACCAAGGTGGGTAAAAAAAACTGGCAACCAAACACCATGCCACACGTGGCACACTCAAGCATTATACACCAAGGTGGGTAAAAAAAACTGGCAACCAAACACCATGCCACACGTGGCACACTCAAGCATACACCAAGGTGGGTAAAAGAAACTGGCAACCAAACACCATGCCACACGTGCACACTCAAGCATTATTATACACCAAGGTGGGTAAAAAAAACTGGCAACCAAACACCATGCCACACGTGGCACACTCAAGCATTATACACCAAGGTGGGTAAAAAAAACTGGCTAGCATGTTGCATGTCGTAGGTCACATGTCAATGCACGGTGAAGGATGCCAAAGCGGTGAATAAGAATCCCAAATGCACGCTCTATGACCTGCCTGTACAAAGAGATGTAATAGTTACATGCGTCCTCTTGGACGTTGAGACCCCTTCCTGGGTAGGGAGTCACAAGCCAAGGCTTGATGGTGTATGCCTCATCTGCCACTATGTAGAATCCCTCTGGCAGGCCAACACGTGCCAATTCCGTGTGCAAAGAGCTGACACGAAATGCGACACTGTCATGGGTACTGCCGCAACATTTGTTGGAGCCATACAGAAAACGACATTTCGAATCGCACACAGCTTGCATGACAAGCGCATAAAACCCCTTACGATTGTAGTACTGCCTGGGGTTCGCTACCTCCGACTTGAAGTTTTTTTTTATCTTGATTGCGATACCATCGAGCGCACCAACACAACCATCAACAACTCCCCTGGTCGTCTGGTTGAAACCATCGGCCAAACGCGACAGTTCGCCCGAATCATCCGTGGTTGCGAGTGCGCTTCTCATTAGCAGCTCGCGGCAAGCCAAACCGACTTACGTAGGGCTTGGAAACGTGCACCACGCCTTGAGAGACGTCTTTATCCTGTACGCCTTCGCATCATCTTCAAATCCTGCAAATCATTCCAGTCCTCCCTGTCAATCCTGTCCTCGTCGGGCTTGCGCATAAGGTGGTATGACTGGCGAGACATTATGGCCGAGTGTTTTCGTGCTTTAAATACGCAACTGAAATGGTCGGCATTTCCAACTGCAATGGCACGCACAGCTATGGCAACCAGCCTTCACGTCGGTAGTAGCAGCCCGACCACCAGGGTTTTCCCGCCAATTATTCCTTTTTAACTTTTAACTCCGAAAAAAAAATAACAGGGGTCCGTGGCCAAGCCCGTCTGGAGTTATTTTTTATCTCCGGTGAGTTAAAACCGCAAGTTATTTTTCACCGTTGGATGAAAACCGGCCCTCAATCTCACCGTCCATTGTTTCCCGCCACTTTTAACTCCGCGAAGTTAAATCCCGTATAGACCGGGCCTTACAGTCAGAGTTCCATTAGAGGCGGATCCGGAGGATCTGGAGGATCCGGTGATGGATCCGGGCAGGTACAGTCAGCGGGCGTGGGACACAACAACAACGTGTCGGCAAAGGTGACTGGGCTCATTGGGCTGGACCATATTTTTTTCCGGTGAAATGGGTGTTAGTTTATTTCCATACAGTACAGTTAAGTATAACAGTTAAGGTGACCCAGGTATGCCAAAAATAGCCTGAAATGCCTAGTTGTGCCTAAATTGGGGTGCCCGCATTAATAAGGCGCGCCCTGCGACCAAGGTAGCCAGTGTACTGTAGATATATCGTCATCCGGCATAAGTGTAAAGACCTGGTTCATGCCCATGAGTGCATGGAAGACTTCCAGTGGGCCGGGGGGGTCATTGTTAGGGCCTGGGTCCCATACTTTGTGTTGTTCCGTCGCCAGGAGCCAGTAACGACGCATAGCCAGGTTCCAAGAGGAGATAAACCGGCGGACCACGGCACCTCTCGTGTACGCGGCACGTAACGTGAATACGGTCTCGTTGCGAACTTGCCATATGGTGTGAAGCATCGTCGTGCGTAGCCATATCCATGCCATCTGGTTGGCTGTGAGGCTCGCGTCCCGAAATCCCGTGATGCCGAAAATAACCGTAGATACCGTAGTGTGACGGTGGTGGGGGGAGCTGTAATAGGGCCATCCACTTGGCCCATATACCTAGCAGCCATTGCCAAACCCCTGCGAGTTGGCAGTCCAGAAATCTGAGCTCAATTGTTTCATCTGGAAAGTTGCATAAGCACGCCGCCGCGTGGGAGTACCGGTGGTGCAGTTGGGAACCATATTTTTTTTTTCGGGGAAATGGGTATATTTTATTAGCCAATTATGGACCAAAGAGGTGAGAGGGGAAATGAGTATCAGCGAATCCTAATGAAGGTGGGAACCATATTTTTCAGACTCATGAGTCTGGATGCGCATCCAGACTCACCCAAGCCTAGTGGCGCGGTACTCCAAGCAGGTCCGTAGTACAGCCTGCATACAAGGCTCGCCTGTCGGCCTGTGGGCCTGCGGGCGCGTAAATTTTTGTTTTGGCTAACTAATAACGCAGTCGCCATGGCCACCTGGGTTGCGCCCCACCTGCACCCACTTTTCCCGGTACGGACGCCGGACGGTACCTAAGACGGTCCCGCGAAGTTTTCGGCGCCGAAAATATTCGGGCATGTCCCGTCCCCTTAAGTATCTTTAGTTCAGATGATTAAAATTTAGTAGATCCAGTCTGGTCACTCACGCCTTTTAAAAGTTGGGTTCACGCCTTTATTTGTGATGTGTTGTACTTGTACAGCCAATGTGCGGCGTGGGCAACAAGTTCAACATCAACAACATTACCATTGTTACATCCTTCCTAGCAAATTTACCGCTAATTATTGTCAAGTTGTCATGGATTGGCCATTCCAAAGGCCTTCCCATGCACCAATTTCTTGTGTGCATCCATGGCTTCATTATGAGCCCGATGCGCAGCTGCAAGACCTGTCGGGTATTGCTTCCGTAGGACACAGGTGATCGTTCATGTTAACAGCTTAAGCTTTTTTTTCTGTTCTGCCATGTAGGGGGCAATTGTTTCGGCATGCTTCGCAGACCTGGAAGTTGCAAGAAAGACGGACAACAATGGCACCGCCACGGTCATTCGCACGGTGGCGAGTGTGGTTCGCCGGGTCATTTTTAGTCACTTGTGTGGTGCTGCTGCGTTATTCTCTGCGCACACCAATCTCTCAAAATTGCGAGAGCACAGCAACTAGACAGGCAAATGTTTTAGCTCAAGATTCCAAAGCGCATTTGAATGGAGAAATGTCTGGTGCAGACATTTTCATTGCGAACTGGCGCGTCAATATGTCATCCAACAGGGCTTCTGACTGTCCAGGGTGAGTATTTTAAACCGGAGCTACCTTGCCGTGTCCAATATGCGCAGGTTCGGCTTCCAGCGGGGGTTCGACAAGTACTTTCCCGGACATTTGTCTGCCCGTTGCGTGTGATAACCCTCGAGGTCAAGTATTCCTTCTTTGCTCGCGGGCAGCCGCAGCACGCTTTCTCCTCTTGGTTTGCTTGTTGTAAAGCGACCCGTTCTGTGTTATCTCGCATTCGTGTTCCCTCCCTGTCCGTGCAAACCATATATTCGAAACGCGGCTTGATTGCGATGACGTGCTCACGTCATGGCGGTTACTTGTACGCACAGCATTTTCGATCATGAAGCCCTTGGGCTGGGGGGCCGGGGTGCGGGGGGGTGAGAAAAGGGTTGGAGGGGGGAGGAGGGCGGGGAGAATGACCGGCGAGGGTGTCCATGTCAGGCACCTTGGCGTTCTTGAGTTACGTCTCAACATACCCTGATAAGCACTCTGCTCTAGTAGCTTGGCGTGCTGTCGCAGCAACGTGCTTCCTTTGTGCACATCGTTGATGTTGCGAGATAGCACTTGGTCCGCTCCTTGTACTATCTTTTGCGTTGCCAGAAATTGCTTGAACACATTGGCGATTGGTATTATCAGGTAGTTATCGCTCCTCCCTCTATCCCCTGTGAGGCTCCCAGAGCACAGACCAGCATCGTATTTTGAAATGCACTCGAAAGGGACCTAGTCACAATCTCAATCTCTCTCTCTCTCTCTCTCTCTCTCTCTCTCTCTCTCTCTGTCTATGTCTCTCTCTCTGTCTCTGTCTCTGTCTCTGTCTCTCTCTCTCTCTCTCTCTCTCTCTCTCTCTCTCTCTCTCTCTCTCTCTCTCTCTCTCTCTCTCTCTCTCTCTCTCTCTCTCTCTCTCTCTCTCTCTCCCCCCCCCCCCCCCCCCTCCCCTTGTGTCCCCGCCCACCACACCAATGCATCCACGAACTCCCTGAGTTCCGCTCACATTATTCTATAGTGACCACACACGCACACACACATGCACACGCGCACGCGCACACACACGCACATGATTGATGACATCATTACGGGGAGGGTAATGTCTGCAAGTAGGAAGATTATGGTGACGATGGTGGCTTCCACAACAATGACCACGGCGAAGAGGACAATGTTTACAGGATCAGCAACCTCTCCTTGTGACCTATCTTTCATGTCTCACATTCCCCTCCCCCCCCCTCCCCCTTCCCCCCCCTCCCCCTTACCCCCCCTCTCCACCACCACCACCACATGCCCTTCCTCCACCCAGCCCCTGCTAACATGCCCCCCGGACCCACCCCCCACCCCCCCAACCTCCCACACATGCCCTCGGTCGCCCTTCCCCCTTCTGCTTTTCCTCCTCGCGGCTGCTTCCCAAACCCCCTGGCCAGGGACTGTAACATCGCAAATGGTGCCGGTTACTGCGCCGGTGCCCCCCAGGGGCCCCGGCGCTGCGAGTGCGTGCCGGGTGTCGGCAGCGAGGGCTGCGATTTCACGCTCCGCAGTGTCTTCCCTGGGCATGACCCATATGAAGGGGTGGTGGCTCATGAGCCAGATGTCCTGGAGACCCACGGCTGGGGCCCTGGGCCCGAGGTCTACCGCATGCTAGTGAACGCGGTGCGGCCGCGGCTGACAGTGGAGGTGGGTCATATCAATGAAACTACTGTAATCAATACAGGATGAGTAGCCATGAATTAGCCGGTGGGTGGGGCGATGAGCGCCCGCAAGCGTGTCTGGTGCCCCTTTGGCGACAAGCGGGGTGTGGTGGGGTGTACTTTGTCGTGACTGGCAGGATGCGGGTCGTTGCAGGTTCAGCAAAACCATAAGCAATCAAGTTATGAGGATTCTTATTTGTGCTGTTTTTGACAAAGATTACCACTGGTCGGTGGCAGATGGTAGCAATGGGCACGGGGTGGGTTGCAGGGGGGTGGATTTGCGTCTGGTAATTTATTAGTTAGTTTGCCCATTCTCTGGTGGACAATGGGGTCAGGCGCGCGCGTTCATGGCTGTTTGGCAACGATACTGCATTTATACGGCCACACTTTTCACTGTCATGAAATAATTTCGATCGCTGAAGAAAGCCGCATTTGGACTGTCTGAAATCTTGTCTAATAGCACGAGGAGGCCCATGTCTTTGGGCAAGTGACACAAGCCCATCAAAAGTGACACATGTTGATTGAAAGTGACGAGTATGAGGGTGCCTTGAGGGTGCATATCCAGTGTGCGGGGTTTGGAGGCAGGCACTGGCGTTGTGTTGGGAGAGCGGCGGTGGTCAACATGTTCGGCGATGGGCGTGGCCATTATTCCTGTTCTGCTCCTATTCCGCTCTTCTTCCCTCCTATTTAACTCCTATTACGCTCTTCTTCCCTCCTATTCCACTCCCATTACGCTCTTCTTCCCTCCTATTCAACTCCTAATCCGCTCTTCTTCCCTTCCCATTACGCTCTTCTTCCCTCCTATTCAACTCCTAATCCGCTCTTCTTCCCACCTATTCAACTCCTATTACGCTCTTCTTCCCTCCTATTCCACTCCTATTACGCTCTCCTTCCCTCCTATTCCAACTCTATTACGCTCTTCTTCCCTCCTATTCAACTCCTATTCCGCTCTTCTTCCCTCCTATTCCACTCCTACTCCGCTCTTCTTCCCTCCTAGTGCACTCCTACTCCCTATGCCATTTCTTCGATTGCCTGCCCCATCCCCAGCTCCACATACCCCCTCAGTCATCAGCTACCAAACTCTGAGTTCAGAAGCATGTGGAAGGAAACTGCGTGTCGCCTGATAGTGACGCGTTCGAATGGCCACCAGCCTTTGGGCACCGAAACTGCTCCGCGTAAATTTTTTCTGTGATTGTTGCCAAGAGTGCCTGACATTGAAATGGACGCGGTCCAGCCAATGAGCACCAAATTAGTATCTGTCAGCCTCTGTTTACACTTACATCCGTACCCAATTTAGTTTATGCTTTCCTTGCATCTTCCTTCTGGCGATGCCCACAGGTGGGTGTCTGGAAAGGCCGCTCGGCCATCTACTTGGCGGAAGCCATGAAGAAACTCCCCCGCAGTGCCTGGTGGGAGGCCAACCGCACGCCTGTCATACAACAGGCCACCTCCGCCATGGCAACGACCCCACTGCCGGGGCCTTATTACCTGGCACACCTGGGCTTGAGGACGGGGGACGTCGGTGGAGCAGGCGTTTTGGGTCACGGGCAGGGCATGGGGGTACTCCTGGCAGTGGACACCTGGCTGGGCTCGCTGGAGATGTGGCGGCAGTGCCGCGACCGGAACTGCCCTGATCCAGGGACCCCGATGTTCAGGGGACAGTTTGACCTGCACTGGAAGAATGGGTCAGTGGGTTTGGTTGTTTGGTCTGCACTGGAAGAATGGGTGAGTAGGTTCAGTTGTTTGACCTGCACTGGAAGAATGGGTCAGTGGGTTTGGTTTTTTGGTCTGCACTGGAGAATGGGTGAGTGGGTTTGGTTGTTTGATCTGCACTGGAGAATGGGTGAATGAATTTGGTTGTTGAGACTATCGGAACAATAGTTGAGTGGGTTTACATCTTTAAATCACACTGGAAGAATGGGTTAGTTAGGCTAGATGTTTGACCTGCACTAGAAGAATGGGTGAGTTTGTTTCAATTTATTGACCTGCACTGGAAGGATGGGTGAGTGGATTTACATGGTTGAACCGCACGGGAAGAATGGGTGAATTGCCCTGAACCGGTGAACGTTCTAGAAGGTGGGTTGGTTCGTTCTTGTGCGGCTTGGCCGGAAGGCTGATTTCGGTTTTGCAGGCATAACTTAACTCCCACCAGGTCCCTGTTTAAGCCACTATATATCGGGCAGTGGCCCTGGCCTTCCAAACATGTCTGTGTAGTCATTTCCGATGCCCAAGCATCTCCGTTGTCCTCCAGTCACCGTACCAGATTGCTATTGCCTCTAGATGCCGCGGTGCCATGGGGAAGCATCAGAGTGATTGCCTCTTTGCGTTAAATGTTTTTCTCTTTGTATTAAATTGATTGCTGCTTTGCATTAAATTGATTGCCGCTTTTGAAACCGACGCTCGCTGCCATCGGCCCCTGCCATGCTTGGAAGCCCTGCGCATGCATCCAAGCCAATTCAACGCGACGTCCGTCGAAACTTCGATGCACTAACAACCTCACACGCCATTCGTTTGCACCCTGCAACAACATGGTTGACCCTGTGGACACACGCGCAGGCTCCCGCAGATATACCACTTTTTCCTGAACAACGTCATCCACGCCAGCCTGTCAGACACCATCGTCCCCTTCCCGGTCCCCTCAAGTCTCGCTGCCTCGTTCATGAGCGTGAAAGGTTTTAAGGCAGACCTGATCCACATCGATGCGGGACACAGCTATGAGGACGTGGCGCAGGACATCTCCGTGTGGTGGCCTTTGCTGGCCCCTGGGGGCGTGCTCCTGGGGGATGACTACACACGCATCTGGCCAGGTGTCGTGGGGGCGGTGAACGAGTTTGCGGCCAAGACTGGTCTCGTCCTTCACACGTTTAGTGATGATACGAGGGGCATGTTCGCAAAATGGTGGGTGCGGAGAGGGGTGTATTGCCCGGGGGCGGCAGTTGGTGGGAAGCTGGCGGGCATGGCGCGGGCGATGGTTGATGCAGCCACGCCAGAAGATGCGCAGGTGATTGCCCAATTGGGGGAGCGGTCGTGCGTTGGTACGGATGGCACTGTGCATCCATATCCTTGACCTGCCCTAGGCCAAATAGCATATATGTAGCACCTTTGCCTATTTATTGTGAGCCCAAGGTTACGTTTGTGAACAAGTGGTTGGGTCTTCAGCCATAGACTGGCTGTCAATATTTTACAATATTTTGAAAAAATTTACAAGCGGGTTGTATGATAGCGGTTGTTTAATAACGGAAACAGGTTGTATCAAGGGGACAGAACTGGTCGTATAATTAATTAATGACACGCAGTCCCAGTGGGGCCGGAACCGCGGAGCATTCAATCTTTGGTATGTATCCACAAGATAACCAGCGCGTATAGCTAGCTTTCTCTATTCAACCGCCCCTAGTTCAGCCGAGGTCTCACATGGATGGAAAACGCTGTTTTGGTTGCATCAACTCAGTATCTTGAGCTTCAAACATGCATGTTCATTTCAACCTGAAACTTGGACTGAAGGTAGGCAGTAGGCCCATGCAGCTCCATGCCCATAACCTGACTTTGCAAAAATATGGACGTTTGACCCCCCTGCCAGGGTGCCAAAGTAGTTGCTAAAAATAGCATTTTTAATTAATTGGCAGTATGACTCCAATTAATTAATTAATTCATTAATAGACACGTGACTGCGTCACGTGAGCATAAGTCCTCAGTGGGAGGAGAAAATGGGATGGAATGGATGGTGTAAGCTATCTAGGTCCTAGTTACAGGGGTGTGGGCGCACCGCGGCCCGAATCGCTATGAATGCCATACACGGTCACACACGGAGCCCCCACATGCAGACTTGGGGGTGGTCTCCTTCATCACTACTTGCCATCTATTCTTAAGTACCATTTGCCTCCACATTACAGACAAACCAGGAGGCTGCCCGGGTGTGAGCCCGTCACGTCTAGTGTAGCACATGTCCATGCCGAGTCTCCGCCTCTTAGACGACTCCGAGGTCAACTACCCTACTTCAGGCCGCTTCAAGCTTCTCGGCAGTTGGCTTCCCGACTGCGAGGACGACCTGACGACACGGATCGGCATGGCGTGGGCGCAACTCCATGACCACCGCCGCTGGTGGAGCAACTGACCCCGCCTAGCTGCCCCGGATCGTCAAGCGTGACCTCTTCAAGGTCGTCATTCTGACGATCCTGACCTACGGCGCCGAGACCTGGACACTGACGCAGGAGCTGGAGCAAGGACTCAACGGCAACGTCACCAAGATGCTGCGCAAGGCCCTTAACATCCCCTTTGGTTTGCAGATTAGTAATGATGATTTGTATGCTGATTTGCCCTATGTTTCCCACATTATTAGGCACAGGCGCCTGGGCCTAGCCGGGCACCTGGCCCGCACAGATCAGGTAGACACATCAGATAGACTAGCTGGCACCAAGCCCGCCCAGCCTGGGCGATATGTTCTCACCTGGCGTGCCCCCGGCCGCGCGCGGCAGGGCCGCCACCCGTGGACTTTTCGTGATAGTCTCGGCATGGACATGTGCTACACTAGACGTGACGGGCTCACACCCGGGCAGCCAGTCCTGGTTTGTCTGTAATATGGAGGCAGATTGCAAGATTAGCAACACCCAACGCATGCTAGATTTTCTACGCCTCGGCGTTGTGCAATCAGCCCCAACCCCGAATACCCCGAGCAAGCGGCAGGCTCGCATCCTACGCTTGCAGGACAAAATAAATGCGATGAAAAGCACTATTTCTACCGCTTCCCTTCCCCCCTCCGTTTCACCCCCACCACCACCTCCACCCCCCACCGCATCCACCCCCATCATCCATCGTCGTTCTCCCCTGGTGGGCCAGCAGGCATCCTTGGCCCTTGCCACTTTCAACACCCGTACATTGCTAGCAGATGCCGACCATAGCTATACCGGGTAGAGGAGCTAGTCGCATTTTGCATTGAGCATCGTGTATCTATTCTAGGCGTCCAGGAACACCGCCGCAAGGTGCCACTTGGCATGGTGAGCACTGATCGCCTGGCGGGTGGCTGGCGGTTTTACTTCGCTGGCAGCGGTACGCCTGGCCAAGGTGGTGTTGGTCTTTTGTGTTCGCCGCTGGCAGTTGCTAGCCTCAGCACGCTTAAGTTTCTAACCCCACGCCTTATGGTAGCACATTTCACCTCCGTCAAGGGGCAGTCTAAACACCACCTCACGGTGGGGGTGGGCTACGCACCCCATAGTGGTCTACCTGAGTCGGCCCGTGAGGATCGAGTTCTTCGAATCCTTGCATAGCCTTGAGGGGGTCACTCCGGCCCGCCACTTTTTGGTTATGCTGCTCGACGCCAATGCCACGCTCCCCGTGGGCACTGCTGGCAGCCGCTTTGCGCCTGCTGACACTACTGCTAACGACAACACTCCCCTGTTTTCTGCCTTTTTGCGGGATAGCGGGATGGTTGCTGTCAACTGCCACTTCCAACGTCCCTCACAGGACTTGGTCACTTTTCGTGGCCCTAACGGCCGTCAGGCCTGTTTGGACTACGTGGTGGTACGGCAGTCCAGGTGCACCTCGGTCGGCCTGGACACCCGAGTGTTTGACACGCCCACGGTGTGCTCTGACCACCGGTTGGTGCGCGCGACCATTCGGCTCCGGTTCCACGTCCCTCCCCGCGCGCCGCGCCCCAGTGGTCCGCCCTGACTGGTCTGCTCTACGCCCGGCCCGGGTCCGGGGAGATCCTGAGGACTGGACGGACGCCGAGCACGAGCGGAACCGGTGCCGACGGGAGTACCTGTCGGCCCTGGACGCCCGGGCGGACGTCGACGAGCTTGACACGGGTGCGCCCCCAACGCCGCCATTTTTGCGGGCTTTGCGGCCCGTGCCCCGTTGCTGGCGGCCCGGCACCTGCCGGCCATGCCCCGCCGCCGCCCCGGCCCGCTCTACCGCCAGGACCCCAAGGTCTTGGCCGCCCGGCACCGCCTCAACCGTAACCGGGACCCGCTGCAGAAACCGGTGCTCAAGGCCGCCCTCGTGGAGGCCTACGAGCACGCTCAGGACGCGGAGGCGGCCCAGTGCATCGCGGATGCCAAGGCCTGCCAGGCTCGCAACCAGGGCAAGGACATGTGGTACCACCTCGACCGGCTCGGCGGCCGGCGGCAGCGCACCCCGGTGGAGCACACGGGGGACGGCACGGCGCCGGTCAGCCTTGACCGCTGGTTGGCCCACAATGTTTCCTTGACCGGTGGGGCTCGCGCCCCCCTCCGCCGCTTCACCCCGAGACGGCCGCCCGCCTCGGGGTTGCCGGACCCCCGCCGCCGCCAGCGCCCCCCTCTCGGCCGCGGACTACCAAGTCCCCGCCTTGCAGGAGGGCTGCCTTGCCACTGACGACGTCGTCCACCCCTTCACTTTGAAGGAATTGGACGGCGCCCTTGCTCGCCTGCGGTACGATGCGGCGGTCGGTGCTGACCACCTTTCTGCCGAGCTGCTGAAGACCCCTGATCCGGCGGACCGTTAGGGACCTTCTGCTGGCGTTCTGCAACCGTGTCCTGCTTTCTGACGAGCCTCCGCCTGCTGAGTGGCAGACGGCTGCATCCGCGTCATGCTGTACAAGAACCGGGCTCTGCTGCTGACCCCGGTAACTACCGGGGTGTCTGCCTCCAGAGCGCCGCGCTGAAGGTCTTCATGCGCATGATGCTGCACAGGCTCCGCGCCGCGCTGGACCCACACCTGGGTGAGTCTCA
This sequence comes from Mesostigma viride, assembly GCA_009746045.1. Classification (NCBI taxonomy): domain Eukaryota; kingdom Viridiplantae; phylum Streptophyta; class Mesostigmatophyceae; order Mesostigmatales; family Mesostigmataceae; genus Mesostigma; species Mesostigma viride. The sequence goes on from RPFO01001021.1 coordinate 80,767, forward strand.
GATGGGTTTCCGTCGTGGTCGTAACACTGTCATGGCTGTGTTTGTCGCGCGCCGGTTGATGGAGGAGGTGCGTCGCCTTCCCCCTGACACTTTGCCGCTGGTCTTCATTTTTGTTGGCTATATTTGAAAGGCCTTCGGACACGGTCCTCTGGGAGGCTCTTTGGGCCATCCTAGCTCTGGATCGGGTGCCACCAGCGTTTATTGCTGCCATTCGCCGACTGTATGAGGGCTCACAGGCAGTAGTGCGGACTGCGGAAGGCACCACCCCACCATTCCCCCTTCACCACGGGGTGTGGCAAGGTTGTGTCCTGTCCCCATACCTGTTCATTATTGTCGTGGATCACGTCATGCGCAGGGCACGTGCGCGCTTTACTGCTCTTATAAGGGGTTCGAGCCAGGCTTGGACATCCTTAACGTGAAAGAGCACGGCGGGGTTAGACCTGGTTACCGCCTTGCCGACCTGATTTATGCGGATGACACCACCCTCATCGCCGGAGAGCCCCGAGCACATTCAGACCTGGCTGGACTGTCTGGGCCTGGAGGCGCGGGCGGTGGGGTTGGAGATTAGTGTCAAAACCGAGGCGATGGTGATTGGGGCCTCCAGTACACCACCGCTGCCGCGCCTGCTCGACGGGACGGAGGTCCCGTTCCGCGACCGCTTCAAGCTGTTGGGGAGCTGGCTTCCTGACACTGCCGACGATGTGGACACCCGCATCGGCCTTGCCTGGGCCAAGCTCCGTTCGCTCAAACCCTACTGGCGCTCGAAGGGCCTGGGCGAGCACCGCAAGCGCATGCTCTTCAAGGTCCTCGTCCTCACGGTGCTCACGCATGGCGCCGAGGCGTGGACAATCCCACTCAAACTGGCAGCTAGGCTAGACGGCACGGTTTACAGGATGCTCCGACAGGTCCTTAACGTAGGGTTTTCCGAGCGTCCGTCATCAGAGTCTTTGTATCATGGCATGCCCCGTATTTCGGACGAGATTAGGCAGCGTAGGATAGCATTTGTAGGACACCTTGCCCGCACCAGCCAGGTCGACACCGCCCTTGGTCTGGCCGGCCCCCAGCGGCTTGGCCAGCCAGGGCGACACATTCTGACCTGGACTGGCCCCGAGGTCATTCCCAAAAGGGTAGGGAAACCTGTCACGACCTACGTCCAGATGTTGCTGGACGACCTAGTGGTCCCAGCCCAGTTTGAGCACTGCATCCACTCTCTCTCCCGTCTTTGGACTGCCATGCAGGACAAGACGCGGTGGAAGAGGATTGTCAAGGCGCACACGCCCGACCCTGTGAGCAAGCCCCCTCTCCCCAAGCGGAGGCGGCGTTTTGATGAGTAGTGTAGTTAGGATTTTCTAGACTAGATAGCTTAGAGTTAGGATAGTTCGATTACGCGGCTTCCTCCACCCCATCCATCATGGAATATGTGCTACATGATCTCCCAACGGAGGCATGTTATAATTTAATTTAATTTTTAATGGAGGCAGATGGTAGTAACGCAAGGATATCTACTAGGCCTAGCCCCCCCATTAATTAAGGGGACCGGTTGGTTCTAACCACCCCAAAAGTGAACTCATGTAATAACATTGTAATTCCACATGATACGTCCAGATTTGAGTTTGGGGCATCAAAACAACATGTTTGGGCATGCATCCCCCCACCTGTAGGGTTCATGACCCCTGGCTATACACCGGATGCCAGCATAATACGCTAAACCATAGGGTCCATGGCACCTAGTGCCTAGGTGCATGGCAAGACCAAATTCAATCAGCCATGATATTTTCGTTAAGTTCCCACTGTTTACAAAAAACCTGGCTAGTTGGGTCCCAAAAATGGCACTTCAAACTAGTAGGTGTTAAATTTTGACCTAAAAAGGGTCTTTTTTAGCACGTAAAAAAATAAATCAAATCAATAACACATGTTATATGGCCAGTGGGGTTAAAATCAAATATTACATGGTGGGAAATGTATACTGACCGATTTTCAGCTCAATCTGACCAGTATAACACATATATGATCATGGTTATAGCCCTTTTCAGGACTTTAAAAAAACTGGAAAAACTGTCAATCAAGCACACTGTTGGCCCCCGTGTCATCACATGCTGCACAAAACCAGGGATCACCAGGCACGGTGGACAGCGTGAAACCCAAGCACAACATGTGGCCCCCATGGTCGCCCGGATCCTGGTTGGAACACAAGAGAAAGGGGTTCACCTTCTTGTGCTCTGCACCGCCACACACCGTGCAGAGCACACTGTCACTGCCACTGTCACTGGATTCCCCCCCCCCTTCCTGCCCAGCCACGGGCTGCCCGTAGATGGCATAGCCACTGCCATGCTCATACTCCCCACCGGCCTTGTTATCCTTCCACTTGCCCCCCTGGGCCTCAGTTTTTTTCTTCTTGCGCAGCCTGCGCCAGTTTGGGTCCCTCTTCTTGGCCTGCTGGCGTGCCCTCTCCAGCTTGAGGGAGGCCAGCTGCTCCTCCACAGCCGGTGTGACCGTGATGCCCAGCTTGTTGGCAATTGGCTTCCACCACTCCTCGCCCAGCTGCACCTTGAGCACGCCCTGCATGGCAGCAACAGGCCAGCGTGTGTGAGCAAAGGCCCCCTTCCCACGGAGGGAGACACTTGACCTGCTGGCTGTGGTGGAACTCATTGAGGTTTGTGTGGGTGTCGTGTTTGCACGCCTTGAGGAGCGAGGGGGTGGTGTACTTTTGCCACACACAGTTCACCATCCCCCACACATCTAGGACCACCCCCTTGGAGGTGCTGTCCTTGGGGGCAGCCATTTCTTGCCCTTCCACCCGGGCGTGGTGTCACGGACCTGCCCTGGCTTCAGTTCCTTAGTGGCGGTACACCACTCCACCACCTCCACCCCAGCCCCCCCCTTCCCCTTGCCCTTCAAGTCATGGTTGGGATACTGCTTGCACGTGCTGTGATCATTGAACGCGTGCCTGAGCAAGTTCTGAGTTGCCTCGTGCAGCCACTCAGCTGGCATGTGGTGGTTGCGCCTGATCAACGTGCGGAAGCAATAGCACACATGTCTGATGCAGTGCTCATCCAGGACGCCAGGCAGCTTGCCCAAGTGTTCCCGCTTAACCTTGAGCAGGGCGCCATAGAGGCAGTTCCCCAAGTGATTGAGGTCCTCTAGCTTCTCGGGCACATGCGGCAGGGAAGTGTCTGCACGCACTTGGGCATACCAGCTAGTGTCACCATCGCTCACCACCTGTGCAGCGTACAACCTCTGGGCGAGAGGCTTGGGCTGCTGTGGCCCTTGCTCCCCCTTCTTCACCTGCCCAAAAGACACCCCAGCATGAAGGGAAGCCAGCTCATGCAGTAGAAAGCGCGCGCCCTGCGACTCCATGCCCTTGCTGCTATCCTGCCAGTTCAGCCAGCACACATGCGGCCTAGCCTCCTTTCCTGACCTGCTAGCCACCTGGCACACAGGGCACCACTTCCCACTGATGTGCAGCCCTATGACCAGCCCCGTGCCCTCGTGGATAGTGAGCTGCTGCCCCCACTTGGACTGATACCCCCTGGTTGGCCACGATCCATCAAAGCTGACCCGACAGCCCTGCCTCCCTTCCTTGTCAACCTTGAACCTCCCAGCCTTCTGCTCCCATGCACGCGCCTTCTCCCTGTTCTCAGCAATCACCTCCCCCAAAAAATCCATGATGACTGCCTCTACGGCATCCACATCTTTGTCCCAAACAAAGTGCCCGCGAGGGAATGCCAGACCCAGCACCGTCGAGCACCTCAGCAGCTGCGTGCGTGTGCAAGAGAAGAGGACAGCAGCTACTGCAAGCAAGCTAGAGGAAGCGTTGCGATCCATACCCTCACGCAAGTCTGAGTTGGGGCGCAGGATAGGAAATGGGATCCGCCATGGCTCACGCTCCTTGCTGCCCTCGCCATCAGGCTTGTCGCACCACGGATTGCTGCACCAGAGCACGATGTCGGCCAAGCTACCCTCCCCACTGAACTTCTTGGCAGCCATCTCACCCACCTTGACACAACCAACACCGCAGCAAAAAGGGCATTGCATCATGCTGGCCATCTCCTCTAACTGGCAAGAGTCCACCAGCACACGAGGCATGCTCAAGGGGGGGCCTTGTGCAGGTGGTGATGGCGGCGTTTCATCAGCGGCTCCAGCGCTGGCCATCTTACCATGCGGATAAAACTTCTGAGGCGACGGCTTTGTGGTCAATGGCGGCACCGACTGACGCCCTGAGCTTGTCGTCGTCGGCGCGCTCGCTCCTCCATCGCTTCCGCCACTGGCCTGGGCCGTCGCCGGGGTCTGCGGACTCTCTTTACCCTTTCCAGACACCCACTCCGCCCTGGTTTGCTGCGCCACCCGAGGCCGACCAGGAAACCTGGCCTTGCGCGAGCCTCGAGGCCTGCCAACCCCCCGACTTGGTGCTGGGGTTGAGGGCGCCTGACCGGTTCTCTCCCGCTGGCGCCTTCGCCGCTGCGCTGTTGCTGCTTTACCAGCGCCTGTCATCGCGATCCTACGAAAAAAAAAAATTCAGCGCCGATCCGCGGTGGCTATGAAGCCGACGTAGTTTCCAGCCGGGTCTGGGAAGCGGTCCCGAATGATCGTCAGGATTTCTTGAGGCAATTAATGGGCGCGCGGTTCCGTCAGGAGCAATCCATCCCATCCTAGCCGCAAACCATCTGTAAGCGGCGTTTCTGAAAACATTATTTCCATCGTAAGGATCCACGGGGGGAGGGTGGTTCAGGCCAGCGGGCCCAAGCTCAATCAACCGATCCCTCGCTAAAATATCATCCAGCAGCACGCCGGTGAATTCATTTTCGAGTTGCCACAATCCCAGCGCGACATTAGCCCTCTGCCACCTCGCAAAATCTTGCGCATCATACGTATACGCCATGGCGTGGTCTCCACCACAATTTTCCCACACGTGCGATTTTTCATGGTCCGTGATCGTCGGTATACCGGCGCCAATTTTTTGGCGCCAAAAAATTCGGAACCGACCGGTCCCCTTAATTAATTAATTAATTAATAAATTAATTAATTAATTAATTAATTAATTAATTAATTAATTAATTAATTAATTAATTAATTAATTAATTAATTAATTAATTAATTAATTAGACTCGTGCTCCCGTTGGGGAGTCACGGAGGCCCCCCATGTCCTCTACTAGCTGTTCTTTGAAGGTGCGGGCCTTGCGGCGTCGAGCATTGCGCGGCCCGGCCCACGTAAGGAGGTGCCGGCCAGGCTGAGCTGGGCCCCGTGCGGTGGGGGGCCACGTGAGGGGTCCACCTGGTTAATTAATTAATTAATTTGACTCGTGCTCCCGTTGGGGAGTCACGGAGCATGAACCCCGATGGATGGATGGATGGTTGCAAACAGTCCTACCGGTCTAAGCTATCTACAACAGCTATCTACAACATCAAGGAGACAACCAGCGCAGGCCAGAAATTGGGAGAATCCGGACCATGGTAGCTCGAGCCAGCTATCTACAACATCTCTCTATCTACATCAGCTACCTTCAACAGCTATCTAAAGCCATCAACATCAACGCTACCCTAGGGGAGGTGTCTGGCGTGCCTCCCGCGGGTTTGCACAAGCGGGCGCTTCCCCACAGGGGGGGGCTCGCTATCCTCTATGACCTGGGCCCACTTGGCCTTGTCCATCATCTTCTTCCAAATCATGGAAAGGCCTAGGCCCCCATGGATGTCCTCTACAAGCTGTTCTTTGAAGGTGTGGGCCTTGCGGCGTCTAACATCACGGGGCCTGGCCCACGTCAGGTCTACCTGGTTGGTGCGAGCTAAGTGCCCTACTAACGTGTGGGATATGTACGCTGCTCATGTCCGCAAGGAGGACTTGTACCTAAGCATGCCAATTATCACCAGCACCATCAAGCAGCGGCGCCTGCAGCTAGTAGGGCACTTGGCTCGCACCAACCACTGGGTAGACACCTCACGTGGCCCCTCCGCAGGGCTGCGACCCGCTCAGCCGGGCAGGCACCTCCTCACGTGGGCCGGGCCCAGCTGGCCAAGCTAGACGCCGCAAGGCCCGCACCTTCAAAGAGCAGCACGACATGGGGACCCTAGGACTCTCCGTGATTTGGAAAAAGATGATGGCCGGACAAGGCCAAGTGGGCTCAGGTCATAGAGGACAACGACCCCCCCCAGTGGGGAAGCCACGTGTTTGCACACGTGGGAAGCATGCTAGACAAGACCCCTAGGGTCACGGGCCCCATAGATATAGAGTAGGATTGTTTTGTAGATAGATTAGACCGGTAGGATTGCGGGTACCCATCCACATCCATCAGGTTTAATGCTCCGTTGACTCCCTGGGCAATGGGAGCACAAGTTTAATTAATTAATTAATCAACAGTGTTACGTGGCCTAGCTGGATGAACTGGTAATACTAACAACAACAAGCAAAACGCTGGATGTCATCAGTCATTAATAAAACACTGCCAGCACTCGCACGTACTCACTCACTAAACAAGCAGCAAACAACAAAAACGAAAAGAAGGGAGGAAGACACAGGCAGTTGAAATAACTGACCTGGATAAACTGGTAATACTAACAACACAAGCAAAACACTGGATGTAATTAAACACTGCCAGCACTCACGTACTCGCTCACTAAACAAGCAAAATGTCAAAATGAAGGCGATTTTGAATGAACCGACGATAAACGCAGTCATCGTGGCAAGAATGCCAGATGTCACTCAGTCCTCAGCATTGCCCTCAACAATTGGCACGACAACAGAGGCAATCAAACTAGTTGCCTCGGATGAACTGATCATAAACGCAGTTCGTAGCAAAAATGCCAGATGTCACGTAGTCCTTAGCCGCGCCCTCAATCTGACCAGCGAAGTTGCGAGCAAAGGCCTGGCCCAGGATGCCGTGGGCGGAGCTGGTGTTGTTGAGCTCCTTCACCTGCAGGTTGAGGAAGTTACGGCCAGGGCCAAAGCCAGCCTCCCAAAAAGCCGCTCGCACGGTCTCCACTTCGATCACAGCAACTCCAGGGAGGGTGACCAGCACGCGGGTCTTCTGTCGCGCCACTGTCAGCCCTGAAGGCAGCCTCTGGCCCGCCACACGGCCCGGCAGGGGCTTCTGCAGGTGCCAAGTAAACAAGTATCCGCAGAATCAAGGGAATGTTCTTCGATGTTACGGATTCGATCGACAATACATTAGTAGAAGCCATTGCCATCTGTCCTTCGTGGGACACGTCCCGCATGCGAAACCTTACCCACACTTAAACTGGTAGCTTTGTGAAGGTTGCGGTCACAACCATTTGCATGCAGGAAATATCATTTTTCAAACACAGCACTGCGAATAGAAGACTTCCTAACAGTCAGCAACATCCAAGCAGCAGCAGATAAAGGGTTGTGGGTGAGCCCAAGAAAACAATCAGGCGCCGGAAGACCCCTCCCTAGCTATGAACCTATTGTGTCTCTATCGACATTAACGTAAGCTTATTGTGTGCTTTGAGCACAAAACACTCAGGCGCCGGGAGACACCTTCGTGTTCTCCCGGGCTAGGCAGGGGTTAAAGTCGACCTACCCCGGTTGTCTGACCTACCCCCCACCAAGTGTTTCACGTCCGCTGGGTGGCTACATCCTGGAAAGTCCCCGGATGAGGCGGAGTGTTCTAAAACTCCAGACTAGGCTGCAGTAGTTAGCGTGACTAGCCTGGAGGGTGCTACATCCACGTTGCAAAGTATCTTGCCAGCATTCTGCTGGAAATCTGCTCCATGTGCACGGCGCTGCCAGCACTCGCACCTACTTACCGTAAATTAAAGGATACTGTTTATGTGCAGGTAAGTAAGAAGTTCTTACTTACCTCTGCACATGAACAGTATCCTTTAACGTTCGGGCCATCAGTATGCCCCGCAAACTGAACATGTGGCTGTCAACGATACATCAAACACGACCATGGCACATTACAACCTTTAAACGTGGGCCGGCGTAGTCATCCACTGTCGTTCACAGTATGGGTGGTTTCAAGTCCTAATTTTAATTCCAGCCGCCAAGTGATTGGAAACGCTAAAACAAAAACAATAATAATAATAATGAGATTAAGGAGTCTGGGGCACTGGTTCTAACTGCGTCAAACACTGATAAACAAACAGTGGGAAAAAAATTCCTGCCACGCGATGATGTATGTTTTTGGCAGTAGAAAACTGCACAAACAAAACAATCACCCATAAAATGATACTAGTATTTATTCATTTGTTTAGGCTCTAGAATACTAGTAGGTTATATATACTTGTAGGTTAAAAAAAAAAAAAGCATTAAAAAATATTTTATTGTTCAAAGGCCTGACATACTTCCAACCAACAAAATGCTGATTCCCTAATCTTCGTGGGCTTCTGGAAACACCTTAAAAGGCTACCAATGCGTACGGTGTACAACCTTGTTTGGCCAAGGCCACTACGGGCTAACTAGTATGTATCGGACAGATGTAGGTCCGGCACTTGCACGTACTAACTTACAGACACTAGAATGATGTGCACTGAGATGTCATTACACAGGATCTCATGGAAAACTGTTATTTCAGAAGAGCGGATTATCAGAAGAAAGCCAAGAAAACTGACACTCTGCCTGGCCCCCGGCACCTCCTCCTGCATTCCCCCCCGCCTCCCCCCCTTCCCCCCCCCAAAAAAAATCCACCAAGTTTAATGCCACTTAACTAATCCAAAAGCCTTAATGGGGATCGACGTCGGTTAAGAGCCCCTATGACAACTGTATTCACAGCGCTTGTTTATACATCATTGACGAAGAGCAGGCTAGGACATCTGTAACTGCTTCCAGCACTAGGCCGGAAAACATTCCATCGGACTCGCCGCAACATGCTTGCATGCTCGTGACACATGACGTTCATGCAACCCTTGCTCTTGACACATGGCTCATTCGCTACTCACCCCGTTGACATGTACGGTGCCAAACAAGCCGGCGTAAGGCGTCCCTGGGGCAGACGTCGCGTCCACCATCACACGGTCCCCGCCATGAAGGACGGCCACCTGGTCCATCCAGGTGCGAGCGTCCGCCTGGCCGCCTGCGTTGCTGGCGGATTGTACCGACTCCATAGCCCCCATGAAGCGCGCGTTCACCTGCAGCTGCCCTCCGTCACAATGCAGTAGCTCTGGCCTGCTACGCCGTTGAAGTCAAACTTGCGCCCGAGGGGGGTCACGAAATGGGGGTCTGAGGTGACGGTCGACAGTCGCGCAAACGCCGGCGTGATGTTGATGTTGATCGCATCCCCGATCATGTCATCCATGACGGCGAGCAACGCCGCTAGCGCGGCCCTACTGGTGATCTCGGCCAAGAGCTGGTTCCCCTGCTCCTCGCTGGGCGTGAACACGAGCAGGAGCAGAGTGACAGTGCTGCCCTGGTCAGCTGCCAACAAGCGCCGCTTTCCTGACGTGGAGGCCACCAGTGGGTTGCTGGAAACGAAGCCAAGCTCGAGCGAGCACGAGGACATGTTGAGCACCAAGGCCACGGCGGAGGAGAGCTCCGTCAAGTTTAACTTGGTCGCCCTGCAGTTGGTCATGGTAAGCTCGACGCGTGCCTCCACCGCAAAGTCCGTGGCGCAAGTGACGCTGCTGTCGGGGATGGTGTCGCCTGCCGTGAAATAGCACGCGGGGTTGGTGTCTGATTCGTGCATGGGGGGGCCGGGATCGAGCCAGATTGAGAGTGCCAACGATCGATGGCCGACGCCAGAGAGTGACACGGGCGGTTGCGTTATTCATTTAGTAGTAACGGAGACGCTCATCATCCAGTCCACAAACCCATGAACGCGAGGGACACAGGAAACAGGAACGCGAGGGACGCAGGAAACAGGAACGCGAGGGACGCAGGAAACATGAGAAAATCTAACGGGCCAACGGGCCGTGTGAGAGCTGAGCTTTTAATGTATCTGTAACTGGTTTGATCCGCCGTCGGATGCAGCCTACAGGGCGCATTAGGTAAAAAATGCTTTACTAAATGACATTCACATGCCATGAGAGAACGGCCATGGAGCAAAGCTCCTCCTATCTACACACCTGCTACCACCAACAACCATTATAGACACGACAAAAGCAGAACCGACTGCCTGCATCACTTTGCTCATGCTGGGGAGCAAGCGCAGTCAGACAAGGGTATAGTATCAGACAAGGGCATAGTTCCAGGGGCACCAGGGATACCCAGGGCACCCCATGTCTTGCTTTGATCCGATGTCACTCCTGCGCAAAAGCCTGGTGCCCTAGTCGGCACGGCTAGTGGGTGAGGTTGTTAGGTCCGGCTATATAGCCATTGAAGTTAGCATAAAACAAGCCAGCAGGTGAGGTCAAGTAAGACAGATTCAAGTCATGGAGGCTACTAGTCCGTGAGGCTGCCAACCAGTGCTGTGGGTCCTTAAGATTAGGCGGTTGATGGTTGGGTTCTGATCTTATAGGAACCTTCGTGCGTGGAAGTGACTGCAGCAAATATTGGCCAAGGGTGCAGCCACAGGCTGCCACTGGCGATTCAGATTGCCAGCTGCCTCTCTATCTACGTGACCTCATGGAAGGGACGCAGAAAAGCCCAACAGGCCACGCACCGTGGCATGTGTCGTTGTAGCAGAACGGGGTGGCCACATTGCACCCCGCATCCTGGCCCTGGCCGAGGTTGCTATCCAAGCAGACTGCATCCACCACGGCAGTAGGACACACAACGCAGCATGCATGCATGCCGTCCGGCAGGACCTCCCCGCGAAGCAGTGGTTAGTGCGGTTGTTGCACAATGAGGAACTTGGAGGGGCCCTATTAATGGAACAGGTACGCAAACGAGCCTTTGATTCAACAGGGAGACCGGGACATGCCATACAGAGCTGAAAAGCCAAGCTCTACCCAGGTGACTTTGATCGAGTAGGACATGCTATGTAGAGCGGAGGGCAACACGTGCAGGTACCAGCGCCAGCAAGAAACAGGACGGTACCCAGGAAAGATCCGGCAACCCAGGGCACCCCATGTTCTGCTTTGATCCGATGTCACTCCTGCGCAAAAAGCCTGGTGCCCTAGTCGGCACGGCTAGAGTGGGTGAGGTTGTGAGGTCATGCTGCAGTCATTGAAGTTAGCATAAAACAAACCAGCAGGCGGGGTATGTAGGTCAGTCTCAAGTCATGGAGGCTAGTGCTTCAGAGGCTGCCAGCCAGTGCTGTGCCTCACCAAATGCCGACCCCACGGGACACCCGCCCTTATGAAATGGTGGTTGGTCGTTGGGTTCTGATCTTATAGAAACCCCTGCAGAAGGGACTGGCTGCAACAGTAACGGGGGACAGGGCTGCAACAGTGACGGGGGACAGGGCTGCAACAGTGACGGCGGACAGGGTTGGAGCAGTGACGGGGAACAGGGCTGCAACAGTAACGGGGGACAGGGCTGCAACAGTGACGGCGGACAGGGCTGCAACAGCGACGGGGGGCAGGGCTGCAACAGGGATGGGGGACAGGGTTGGAGAAGTGACGGGGGACAGGGCTGCAACAGCGACGGGGGACAGGGCTGCAACAGGGACAGGGGACATGGGTAGAGCAGTGACGGGGGACAGGGCTGCAACAGTGACGGCGGACAGGGCTGGAGTAGTGACGGGGAACAGGGCTGCAACAGTGACGGGGGACAGGGCTGCAACAGTGACGGGGGACAGGGCTGCAACAGTGACGGCGGACAGGGCTGGAGAAGTGACGGGGGACAGGGCTGCAACAGTGACGGGGGACATGGCTGCAACAGCGACGGGGGACAGGGCTGCAACAGTGACAGGTGACAGGGCTGCAACAGTGACGGTGGACAGGGCTGGAACAGTGACAGGGGACTGTGCTGCAACAGTGACGGGCGACAGTGCTGCAACAGTGACGACGGACAGGGCTGCGACAGTGACGGCGGACAGGGCTGCAACAGTGACGGGGGACAGGGCTGCAACAGTGACGGGTGACAGGGCTGCAACCGTGACGGCGGACAGGGCTGCAACAGTGATGGAGGACAGTGCTGCAACAGCGACGGCGGACAGGGCTGCAACAGTGACAGGGGACATGGGTAGAGCAGTGACGGGTGACAGGGCTGCAACGGTGACGGGGGACAGGACTGCAACCGTGACGGCGGACAGGGCTGCAACAGTGATGGGGGACAGGGCTGCAACAGTGACGGCGGACAGGGCTGCAACAGTGACGGTGGACAGGGCTGGAACAGTGACAGGGGACTGTGCTGCAACAGTGACGGGCGACAGTGCTGCAACAGTGACGACGGACAGGGCTGCAACAGGGACGGCGGACAGGGCTGCAACAGTGACGAGGGACAGGGCTTCAACAGTGACGGGTGACAGGGCCGCAACAGTGACGGCGGACAGGGCTGCAACAGTGACGGCGGACAGGGTTGGAGTAGTGACGTGGGACAGGGCTGGAGCAGTGACGGGGAACAGGGCTGCAGCAGTGACGGCGGACAGGGCTGCAACAGTGACGGGGGACAGGGCTGCAACAGTGACGGCGGACAGGGCTGCAACAGTGATGGGGGACAGGGCTGCAACAGTGACGGCGGACAGGGCTGCAAAAGTGACGGGGGACAGGGCTGGAGCAGTGACGGGGGATGGTGGCCGGGGACAGACCTTCAGAATCTTCATGACGGCGAGGGAAGTACCTGCAGCAATTACTGGCCAAGGGTGCAGCCATGGGCTGCCACATGGCGATTCAGATCCCCGGCTGCCTGTCTATTTACCAGAAAAACCCAACAGCCCACGTACCGTGGCACGCGTCGTTGTAGCAGAGCGGGGTGGTCACGTTGCATCCCGTGTCCTGGCCCTGGCCGAGGTTGCTATCCAAGCAGACTGCATCCACCACGGCAGTAGGACACACAACGCCACAGGCATGCATGCCGTCCGGCAGAAGGACCCCGCGAGCAGTTGTTAGTGCAGTTGTTGCACAATGAGGACCGCATGTATTGGGAGGGGTTGCATTAAAAGAACAGGTACGCAAACGAGCTTTTGTTTCACCAAGGAGACCGGGACATGCTATACAGAGCTGGAAAGCCAAGCTCTACCAAGGCGACTTTGATCGAGTAGGACATGCTGTGTAGAGCGGAGGGCAACACGTGCATGTACCAGCGCCAGCAAGAAACAGGACGGTACCCAGGAAAGATTGCCATTCAGGCAGCCTATGTACATTCCTATCCCATAACAGTCTGAACAAGTTAACAGGTGACAGCAAACAACCGCTTTCATCTGAGAAAAGAAAACCAGATATTTTCAGAGACACAACCGCACCACCAGCCATGGACCTAAATGTCATGGCCATTGGGCAGAAGGACATAAACATCCTAAGCTACTTGGGAGCAAGGTGCCCACCTTCCTCCGAGATAGTGCATACAGTAACTGTCAAAATGTATCCTACGATATTGTGATCAGCACTGAGAACCCCAGCCACGCAGGAACTGTCGAAATGTATCTTACAATATTGTGATCAGCACTGGGAACCACAGCCATGCAGTAGCTGGCGCAGGCCACCGCCTATGCCAAAGCTTTCTCATCACACAAGTATTACATCACCTTGTACAGCACTTGAAAAACGTGGGCACTCCGATGACAACTAAAAGATTATGAATGCTGGTAGAAGGAACGTGATACTAGTAAAAGGAACGTGATGGATACTAGTGAAACGTGAGCACTCGGATCACTAGCAAGCCAAGTTATGCAGCCATGACCCCTTGACATGAGTACAGGGATAACCCGCGCATCGCTATTTATAAGTAACACACATAGATACGCACCAAACAGCACAAGAATAGCTTAGTTATGTTCATCATTAGTAATACACAGACAGCATGCAACAACGATAGACAGCAGGCTATGGCTTGCCACTGCTTCAGAAGGCATCTGCCTAACTGCCTTGTACTACTGACAAATACAGCAGTATAATGATTACTAACACAAGGCTCTATTACACAGGTCTGTAGTGGGCTTACCTCTACACATATTCCCGGGTTCCCACTCGCCAGGGGCAGAGCCATTACTACGCGCACAGTAAAAACCCTTAGCGCAGCCCCACTCCTCGCCGTCATTGCCGCGGAGGCACACTGGGACATCATGAAGGGGAGGGCATATCAGGACCAGGCCAAACAGCAGCCGGTTTATGGTGTCAGGCCCGAACAAGCATAAAGACAGTCAACTGCCCATTTATGGTAAGGTAAGATCATCAGAAAACACACATATTTCAGCGAACATGTGCCGTCACATCCCCATACTGTCCATACATATATTTATTAAAAATTATTCCTTGCACGAATGCATATACACGCATGTATATCCCCACACAAATAGAAGATATATGCTTTACTTCATCGCATAGTTAGGTTTTGTAGATTTTCTTACATTCGATTCGATTAGTTAGTGTCAGCCTAGCTAGTTTTCGCGGCTCAGTCCCCATCCAACCCCATTAATTAGGAACATGACTCCGTTGGGAGTACATGTGGCACATAGCCCTGAGAAGGGGCATATGGCCTTTATTACATTCTGGGCTATTTCCTTGCAAGGGTAGGATGTAAACTACACCTGCTCTAGGTGCACCAAGTGTCCTGCACCACCATGATCTATCAGAGCACAAAGGGGGCCCGCCATGGGGTGGAAGATCCGACCCCATCCGCCCAGGGAATACGTGCTACATGATCTCCCGACGGAGTAATATAATAATTTAATTTAATTTTAATAGAAGATGTGTGTGATAATACGCATACACGGGTAGGTGTAAGTAGTCTATATAGATATGTAATATGCTTTGTATAGATGTATCATACTGTCAATATGTCTGGTGTAGAAATTGTAGATATTTTGAACAATCAGCAGCAGATGCCTGTGATGTGCTCATGCCCAACAGCGGCCCCCTTCATCTGCAAGTGCATGTGAAAGCGACATACATATCACCAACGAAGAGCACATGTCGTACTCCCTACTGTAGGGCGCTTTGCATACGCCCTTGGCTGATTGCATCCGGCCACGCATCTACAAACACCAGTGGTGTACTAGCTAGTAGTGTACTGGTAAATACAGGGCAGCATCCTATGTACTTGCAGATAACTTCAAGGGCAATTCACTGCCTTACTAACGGGCAGCATTCTAGTTGCAGATCACTACAAGGACATCACGACCTAACTGACGGACAGCATTCTTCTTGCAGATCACTACAAGGCCATATATATCACTGCCTTCTGCTCGGGCAGACAGACCTCAGCTTTCACATAGTATTTAATTATTACAAGTATGCACCCTAAAGAGATTGCCCTTGTCCTGGGGCCCTCTACCCGGTAGCTACTTCAGGCCCATCTTGTATTGCTCCAACTGCAATAGTGACCTATAGCTCAAGAGTTCAACCAAACTACTTACACCCGCAACACCTGCAAGTTAAGTTCCTGCAAAATGTCTACCGATGTACACAATGCACCTCCATTTCATGCATCTGCAGCATGTGCGGTAGCGGTGGATCACCTGGCAACAATAAGGTGCCTGGGTCGGACTTTTTCCAGCTTGTCTAGTGTGCAGCCAGTCACTGTTCCAGAGAACGATATTTGGCATGCCAAAGGAGACTGGTATGCGCCTCGGCATACATGCCTACCGTCCCTTATGATACACACCCATGATCCATCTGCAAAGTAACACATATTATTATATGAACCGCCGATGTGCACCACTTGTTGTGCCACCTAAGGCTTAATTGGCCTACCCACGTAATCGTCCCTCCCACTATCCCCTTGGTGCCACTGCAGTCGAATCACAACAACTTACCCACCTCGCCCTTAAACTCACCCACGTAATGGTTCGTCCCTCCGGCACCGTTGATAAGAGTGTAGTCAAGGCCCTTCCAGTCAACGAGAATGTTGTAGCCAGGCCCTCCATCCAGCGTGGCACTATTCGACCCGTTCCACGACACCAGAAAGTCGTCGCCGTCACCCCCCGAGAGTAAAAGGGCGCCCGGGCCACCCAGCAGAACGTCGTTCCCATCTTCCCCATAAAGTATATCCGCGCCCTCCCCGCCTTCCAACCGATCGTTGCCATCGCCCCCCTTCATTTCATCGGGGCCGGACCCGCCCAGCATGAAGTCATCCCCCGCGCCCCCATACATTCTGCTGGCGTTCGCTGACGTCAGCACTATGGCGTCGTCCCCGCCACCGCCATTCAAGGTCAAATTAGTTGCAAAGTTCCCCGTCACGCTCACCACGTCATGACCATCATCACCAGTAACAGTCAGCTTATCGCACGTCCCATTAACAAAAATTGTGTCGTTACCGTCGTTGCCCTGAACATTCAATGTACCTCCTACATTTACCTCCACAGAAATCGCATCCCCATCATCACCCCCAAGCACCTGTACAGACTGAAAGATGTGTAAATATGCATCTATGGAATCCGAACCCCTGCCCCCCAAAAGGTTGACTGATCCCGCATTGTTCAAGAGGGAAAACTGGATATCATCGGCGTCATCACCTCCATCCATGGTAACCGATCCCGCCCCAGTGCACGTCATCTTGAGTGAGTCCGAACCAGTAGCCCCAGTCAAGGTGATTGATCCACCGCCTCCAAAATACTCCAAGATATCCGCACCCGCTCCCCCTGACAAACTGGCAGAGCCGACAGACCCTGTCATGTTGAGTACGTCCGAGTCGTCACCACCTGAAAGGATAAACGTCCCACCAGTGAAACTGCTTCCGACTGTGATGCTGTCGGTCCCATTGCCGCCGGTCAGGGTGATCGTGCCAGCATTGCCTTTTTTCAAAAACAGGGTGTCCGCACCTTCATCGCCTGAAATGGTAACAGTTCCACCACCCCCGCCATTAAACTCGATGTCGTCATCGCCATCCCCGCCTGCCACTGTCACAGTTTGGCCATTGGATTCAGTTATGCGAATGATGTCCGCCCCGCCATCCCCGGACAGAGAAACATTGATTTGCGAATAGCTGGAGGCCAGTGTGATTTCGTCCGGGCCATCCCCGCCGGAGAGCGAAATCAAATCCGCAGTGCCACTCATCATTACTTCGTCTGCCCCGTCCTCACCCATCATGGTCACGTTATTACCGTTGCCGCGCTTGAACAAGGTATCATTCCCGCTGCCGCCCAGCATGAGCGCAACAACGCCATCGCCCGTGTGATTGAGAAGGTCGTTGCCGGCATATCCAAAGTAAGCGACATCGATGGTTCCGATGTAAACGTGTGTGTCGTCCCCAGGGGTGCCTGCATGCATCCCACCATGCATTGTACGGCGCACCAGCATGATTCACTGTACACCATGCACAGGAAGGACAGCCACCAATGCTAGTTACAAAGATCCCCAAGAGTTAATTGAGCGACTCAGGCACCCACAACTGCAAAACTGTTGAATACATGGCAGGACTGGGCAGGCACACAAAACATGTGGCATAAAGCTGGCAGGGGCTGAAAGCTGGCCCGCAGGGCGTGGCCGAAAAACAACAACGGCGGCGGCGGGCGGCGGCAGCAAAGCAAGGACGAGGACGAGGACGAGGAGGTCGAGGACAACGGACACTGCTACTACTACTTCAGAAGCTTTCAACAACAAAACAAAAAAACTCAACAGGTATACATATATGTCCAGGTTTTACACAACTAAGTGGCATGTGAACGATATGTACCATCATTATTTTTAAAAGCCTGTCAAAGCCAGCTGTTGAAAGTAAATTTATACCAAGATTGAGCTACGTTAGTTAGCCTTGATTGCCGTAGAATATATTATGCCCCTACATGCCAGCAGCCGACCGAAAACTTGCATGGTCAGTCAGATGTGGTACCTATGATGATGGGCGATTCCACGACAATATGCGAGATTGTACCGGTAAACAAATGGGAACAATAAATTGCATATGCTCAAGTATGATTGACTGAAGGCAGGTTACTGTTAAAACGCCGTGAACTATCGTGCGAACATCTAAATGAAACGTAGGTGAGGTTGCGTGCTCATGTATACCTGATCTATCCGCTATATAGTTCGAGTACGAGACACGCCTGGAGAAAGAGCTGGGAATTAGGTCAACTTGGACGCATCGCAAGGAACACTCCGGTAGCCGAACCATGAACAGAAAAAGCATTACACTAATGTCCAACGCAAGGCAAGGCAAACGAGTATCATTATGGCATCGGCCATGTCTATTAACGGAAACTTTGAATTGTCTTTGCCACCCTGATCAAGGGCACCAGTTGTACACACAACTGACAACAGGTATTGTCTGGTGCATCACATTTTGAAGAATTTGCGAAGACAACTTATTTGGACAGCGTGGGAAGAGGGGAGACAGTTGAGCTTTTCCATTCGCGTCTACTATTCGGACGGTGGATCTTGGCGCAAACCAAATGACTCGGCTAGGATGGTATGAAGGATTTCGGGGAAACCGCGCGTCAAACTGTAACACCCACCCACCCACCCACCCACCCACCCACCCACCCACCCACCCACCCACCCACCCACCCACCCACCCATCCACCCACCCATCCACCCACCCTGGCACCCACCCTAGCACCCACACACACACACACACACACACACACACACACACACACATGCAATTTGAGCATTATTATTCGCAAGCCTTAGGGCGGCCTGCGAAATGTGCTCCGCCACTGCGGTCTTAACGGGCAAGTTAGAACGCAGGTTACTTGATAGCGACTCTATTACCGCAAGTGATAACATTTCAATGAAACAACTATGACGGTGAGCTCAACTACGACAACAGGCAGCACACATGGTCACAGACCCACCTTGGAACTCGTCTGTGATTGCCATAACGGGGACCTGCAAGCATTGCAGCAGCATATTCAACAGCCCATGGAGCGATCAATGAAACAAAAGATGGAGTTGCGATGAAATGAATTTGAGTTAGCGCCTTTACACTTTAGTTAGCAAGTCCACTTAATGGCAATGCCCTTCCTAGTTCCTTGCAGTGGCCATCGTTCGTGGATAAGCCGAGCCAGTGTGACTTGCCTCACTGGCCTTAATTGCCCCCAGTACTGCGCATCCTTTACGGGCTCAAAAATCTGGGTACAGTGGAAATACTGCACGGGTCCATGGTACGCGAATGTGCGTACAATACAGCAAGCTAAACAGTACTGTGCACTGAGCCACTGTGGAGCCCTGCGTAGCAAACAAATCACATGCGGCTTGGAGGTAATATTGAGGCTGTATGTAGGGCAAAGTAGGGGCAGATGTGGTGAAAACTGAAACTGGTAGCTGGGAGCGAGTCAGGGACGGTAGAGTTGAAGGGACACACACAAATTGAAGTAGAGAAATTCGCAACAAGGCACTCTAAAATAGTCAGTTTTTAGGACTCTGCCTAATCAGCCTATGAACACTATGAGGAAACCTGACACGGCCGGCCAAGAAAGCCGGAGTCTGCTGAGGATTTTGCCGGGTATGGTGGTCCTTGGAGGAGTTCGCAACCTCAGGAAACTTAGCAGTCATAAGTGTCCACCCGGCGGCAGGGAGGAAGGCTGAGGAAAAGCAGCCGACTTAAGTTAAAGTACACCACGCATTGAACACCGCATTGGCCATTGATTAACTAACGCGTTACTCACCATAATTTGTAGGCTGATCAGCTGATATGCAAGGAGGGCGGTGATCAGGAAATAATAACAACGTTGAAGCTGGTCACGTTGCGCCCGCAATATCATTGCATGGGACGCGCTTGCCCCAAAGTTAATGGGGACACCGCCGCCCCTACGCGGGCTACGGCCACTGCAGAGTACCGGTGCCATTGACGTCCTTAGCTTTGAGAGCTCGGGTGCAGGGCAGGATGATTTCAATAACCGACGCTTAGAGATACTAGCTAATTAGGAAATTACTGTGGAATGGAAACCCCCAAGTGAAAGTTTGGGTCGGATAATAAGTGAACCAACAAGGATTCAACACACTCTTTTTCAAAAATGCGATAAGTTAGTTGATATCCCACGCCAGTCGTGTGCGAAGTAAGACTGTGGATTAATTAATAATTAATATATAATTCTACTTATTCTAGTCGTGGTAAGTTGCACCTGAGGCAACCATGGCGGCACCGTTAAAAGTTAAACTGCAGTTATTAGTGGGCACATACGAGTATCGGGATGAAGGCTGGAGCGTCACATCCGCGATCCAACGCACAATGTGGAACGGCTACGGGACCTCTCCACGATCGTGCGGTTAAAATATGAGCACCAGATGATCTGATCTGCAACACACAAATCGGCCGTGCGACACACATCGTGATGTCACTTTCGTGCTGAACGAGATTTTCGTTGCTGAACCAGGCTGCGTGATTCGTCATTAGAGAGTTTTTGCAGAAGCTTTATGTCATTTCTACGGACGCCAGAAAATCCAGAAAAAGATACGTATTACCGTTATCTTGTAACGCATGCATACGGATCCTTGTTCTGTCTGATCAGACGCCGCGATGGCTTCCGGATGAAGGCAGGTCGCTGTCGGAAATGGCAAAATTAATATCCAACTATATTAAAAACAAAAATTAATATCCAACTATATAGAAGATTCAGGTCAGGAGTAATATTAAACAGCAGATTCTGTTTTCAGCAGACGATGACAAAGGCTGGCATGACAAAGGCTGGCATGACAAAGGCTGGGCGCGGCGCTTGGGCGTAACACGCAGCACGCAACACGCGGCAGGCCAGGCGCAGGCACGTAAGAACACGGGCGACGGGCCATGGGCCACGGGCCACGGCCCACGGGCCACGGGCCACGCGTCGGCCATCGGCCCAGCCATTCCTGCATTTTAGGAACGTTGCCGGGCACAAAATTCAAATCCTGGTGCGGCATGGCCGCGGCAGCTACCTGGCCCGGCCGGCTGGCCGCCGGACGTTGGCATGGACGACTGTCAAGACGGAAACTGAAGAGTTCATCTCGCCGGCTTGCGGGGTAAGCTGCGGTTGTTTCGTCTGGGCGCTCTTCCCATATTATTGCTAACGGGTCGATTTGCTTACCCCGGCAACGTTTCCATCCAGGGCAGAAATGCCAGCGACTTTTCAGTCGGCCACTTAGTCTGTCACGGACGCGAGCTATGTCATCCGGGCGCCCACTATGCACAAGACCGGTGACGTGCGCAAGGAATTTGTTTTCTGCGCATTTTCGACAAAGGCTAGTGACCGGGGGGGGGACACTAGCACTTGCAGCATAAGAGCGGACGAAAGTGTACGTGCGCGCGCGCCGGGCCAGGCACGGCTGGGCGCGCAGCACTGACTTGAACGGACGGCGGGCAGCACAAGTGCGCAGCGTCGAGAGGATCATACGCGAGTTAGTGGACAGCTGGAGTGAAACGACTAAAACTAAGTGCGCAGCGTCGAGACGATCATACGCGAGTTTGTGGACACTGATCTGGAGTGAAACGACTAAAAATGTTGTGTATGCAACAGCCTCAGTATAAGCATTAGTGTGAAAAGATCTTTATACCTGGGTTAGAGTCTTGACAGATAACTCCACGTCCAAAGCAGCAATGAAGATGGAACTCCAACAGTTGAGGGATTGAGTCTGTAACAACCAAATGTTACATCCAAAGTTTTCCTACTGTTGATCTTATTATGAGTTCTTTAGGACAATTATTTGGGAAGTTAGGAGGCTTCGACGTCTGACGGAGATGGGGCCTGCTGAGATCTATAGAAATTATTGTTCTACCCTCATTGGTCGTGGCCTGATCCACGTAGGGTACTTTGCATGGTTTTGTTCAGTCAGTCATAGATTCTCTTTAATACCGTTGTACCTGGTGGATCTGGTTCCAGGTCATGGAGATTCTGTATGTGCTGGCTTTGTGTTGTGTTGAGGATTTGGAAGCTAAGATCTTATCTTGAGTGATTCTCACTTTTGATTGGTCCTTCCGGGTTAGGGCTGAGCCGACTCTGCGTGCACGATGACTTTTATCCTGTTTGTGGCGGCTGTGCACGTGTGCGTGTAAGAAAGCTAAAGCTATGGTGTAATTCAAGGGATTCCTTGTTTCATCAATCAAACAACCCTCGCTAAAAGTCAACTATAACTTCAACAGATAGTCGACTTGGATATAACATTGTCTGTTGTGTCTAACAAGGGTGGGGACTCATTCCCTTAACTGTTGAAGATCCATCTTCATTGCTTCTCTGGACGTGAAGTTATCTGTCGCGACTCCAACCCAGGTATAAAGATCTTTTCACATCAATGTTGATACTGAGGCTGTTGCAAACACAACATTTTTAGTCGTTACATTGGTATCGGAGGTTTCTACCTCGGTGTTGGTTGTCTTGATAGTATTAGTTCACGGTTAACAATGGAATTCTTGCCCGACCCAGAGAGGGTACGTTATGCTGTGTGTTCGGACAGTTTTTAGAGTGTGACTCATCCTTATGTGACAGTCTTGCTCTGAGAGCTGCTTTGAGCTTACAAGTCTCTAACGTTTCCCCAGTCCGGCATGCGCGACCCATGGAGTGATGAGTAACCCGGAGACACAACCACCGTTATCAAGTAAGAGAGTTGAAGATGCAACCACATCTTTAGCAGCTCAACGGACGACCGGTGATGAAAGGGTTTCATCATCTACTCCCAGACGTCAACTATTTGGAGATACCAGTCCAGAGTGCAATCGTACGTTATACGCGTTATACGGTCACGGTGGAGTATAATGTATAATACGGTATAATACGGTATAATACGGTATAATACGGTATTATACGTTTTCGTACGGACACACTCAGAATACTCTGATTTTACACATTTTAAGACACCCACCATCAATCCACATGTTTTTAACACTGTTTTGGACATAATCCAAGGTTGCCCTACCCTCGGCTATACTCTATACGGTGGATATTGTGGACACGATCGATATATTGCATGTAATACTGAGAATGTAAACGTGCGCATGCATAATTGTGTGTATGTGTATAACTGTATATATGTGGCTTTGTATTGGTTATGTTTACTTGGGTGCCTTCACTTTGATGCAAGTAATTATATATGGTAAAAAGGCCAGCAATAACTAGGGGACCGTGCAGTGGGCCAGCAAGGGGCCAACATGTTAAACATGGCTAAACAGGTGGGGATGTGATAATAAGTAACTCACATATTCTCACCTTCCATACAACAACCTTGTTTTCCAGCAGGCTGAAGAGCATGACAGGCGTCTATGAGCTCGCCAGCTCCTTGCAACGGTGATGCCGCTCCCAGGCAGCTAGGGTCCTTGACTACGCAATATAGAATGTCTACCGTGTGAAAACCTCCATACAGGAAGCGTAGCAAAGCCAGATAACTGCCCGATCAATTCTGGGTAGCTTTAGGAAGCATGGCATACGCAGCGTAAGGAAAACCATTGAAAGCTGCGGAAAATCTGATAGCACAACTGCAACAAGTGGAGAACAAAATAGCAAGAAAAACCCAGAAACGGCGCAAAAAGTTTCATGCCAGGTTCATTAAGAGCGCAAACAGACTGGGCGGTGACATGCGGCAAATCAACGTACCACGGCCGGCATTATTTCCTACCCAGGCGCGCAAGAAAAGCCAGCCAGCCATGGATGGATTAACCGCGGATCGCGCAGGCCTGAACGAAATCATTTTAGAAATGACAGGAAATGGCCGCAGATCGAAGATGCTTAGGTTATTTTCATGGTGTCCGTTACTAAACGGCTCTTGCTGCATCAAAATAACCCACGAATATCGAGTTCTACCGTCGCAGGCACACATGCTAGATTATTCATCGCGGCCAAATTGTTGGATGAGACCCCCGTGCAAATCTGTACCAACAAAGGCAGCGAATTTGCAAATAGTGCAGATCTTGCTATGAAACATCATAATAGAACATCACTTTTAACCATCGGCTTAATTTTTTCGCCTGTCGCCCGCCGGATTAGCCATATTTTAACGGAACGCACGTCGCCATGGCCACCTCCGCACGGTGCGCGCACTGTGCACCACAATTTCAAAATAAGATCGCGTCGAATTGTGAAAGTTCAGACGGGTCAGTACTTAGTAGAGATACGAAATCTGTTGCTTCAAATCGTTGCCCTGTCGTTCTGGCATCCTAGCCGCGCAAAACGTAAAAAAAACGCGGAAAACACGGCATTATACGGTATAATACGGTATAATACGTCATTATGCGCTAAAACGTATTACGTATGAAAAATCATACGCTCAAAGCCAGCGTATTACGTATTATACCGTATTATACCGTATTATACGGCGTATGATTGCACTGATACCACCTTAATGTCTGCTTCCCGCAGATATTCGCTGTCGGTCGGCCCAAAGTTCTCCATCTTGCCCCTCGGTGTGCAACCAGGCGAGCCCTCCTTGCATGGCACTGGTAGAGGTGGACCACGGTTCTCCAACGTGGAGGACACGCGTTCGCCAGCACCTGAATACGGTTCGGCTATTCGTTTTGGCTACAACACGGTGCCGGGGCGAGACGGCACTCGGCTAGCGGCTGACGAGCTGACAGCGGAGAAAATTCGATTACAACATGAACGTGAGGAAGCTGCGAGAGCTAGAAGTGTGGCGGAAGCGCTGGAGAAGAGTGTGGGTAGGACTATTGCGCGTGTGCAGCAACTTGAGTCGCAAGGGCAGGCGGGCGATGGAGAGTCTGTTTTCGTGGATCAACTGTCTCCAACACTGGGTATACGAAGGGTATATGCGGTTGACGCTCCTTTTGTTGATGAAGGGACAGATGCACAGGGGCATGAGCCTCCACGGCTCTCGGTGGCTGCGACATGCCGGAGTCAGAATGCACCACACGCCCCAGTGATGGAGCTCACGTCTTTGTATCCTCGTACTGTTCCTTTTCCCAAGGTGGAGTCGGTAGACAAGCTATCGCTGACCAACCTTACCCATCGCAGCTTCGACCATTTCTCCACCAAGTTTCAGGATGTCTTCGCTATCCACTTCGCCAACTACGGGCCCAAGGCAGAGGAACGTCTCACGATGGACATCCAGAAGAGAATGGTTAGGCAGCGGATGAGCGACAGTGCCAGCGACCGTTTTGATGAGTTTTTGCGTTCTGTGGCTGGACGTGCGTGTACCGACCTCCCCTCTCTCCTATTGGGCTTTCGCCGGTTTCTGTTACCCCAGGATCAGCTTCGCATGGATCGGGACGCACTGGCTAACTGTACGCAGGCTGGTTTGACGCTGCCACAGTTCGTGGAGCAATTCACCAACCTTAGAGCCAAGATTCCCCAATGCTCTGACGCAGAGGCGCTTCACAGACTACTGCATGGCATGGCTCCACACGTGCGACTGGATGTGGACAAGCACTTCTCCCAGTTCGACTACGTGGACTGGCAATGGGACAAGGTGTTGTCTTATGTGCTTACCCTGTCGTGTGCCTGCTTTTTCTGTCAAGTGGGAGCCTGTGGCCACGCCAGTGCCACCCATCAAGAAGTCCCTGAACCAGCTGGATGACCTCCTGGGGGAGCTCAATGCCTTGGATCCCACCCAGGGTAACTGTTTTATCTGCAACCAGCCAGGTCACTTTGCACGGGACTGCCCTAGACGGGACCAGTTTCCCCCTGCCACGAGAGGACCTTTTGGCGCCCTGCCATCTCCCAGGCCACCCAACCTTCCTCCTGGCGTTCCTGCTGGCGATCACCGGATGCAGCCAGGGTTCCAGCCCAACTTCCAGCCCTCTGGGAGGTTCCAGTCCCGCGCTCGGCCCTTCAGCAGACAGGATAAGCGTAGGATGGTGAACGCTCTCATGCAGCTGCTGGCAGATGAGGAGGATGGGGGGGACGAGGATGAGCCTCCAGCACCACCTGAGCAGCTTCCACCATCGGGCAGTGGAGCATCCCAGACCCACCTGAGTCAAAAAACTAGTTGGGTCCCCAGGTCATCCTTCTGTCATGGCCAGGTCTGACCTGCCTGCTGTTGACGTTAGGCCAGTGAACACTGTGGGTGCTTCTGACCCTGCTGTCCCTGTGGGTCCTCCTGTACCAGGTCACTTACTCAAGTTTCAGGCTAGGCTCCTCAACGTGCCAGTCCCTTGGCTCAGCCAGCTTGCTTGTTTATGATTGATTCTGGTGCTGGCAGTAATTATATTGCTGCATCCTTGGTGCAGGAGTTGAAGTTGCCTGTGTTGGCCCACCCCACACCTGTCATGGTGCAGTATTCTGATGGCAGGAGAAGCTGCTCACCTGGCTATGTGCAGCTCATCTTCCAAGTTTGTTCATCCCAGACTTTGGAAGTGACAGCAGATGTCATTCCCCTCACGGCAGCAGATGTGATTTTGGGGATCCCATGGTTGTCTGACACCAATCCTGCTATTTCTTGGCCTGACAGGGTGGTCCAGTTCAAGGATGGGACAGTGTGGGATGCTACCTGTGTGTTGCCAGGGGGAGAAGAACAGCCACTGAGTGCTGTTCCACACAGACAGCTGTCAATGATGGCAAGGGAGGGGAAGCAGGTGCGAAAGGGGTGGATCAAGAGCCGACTTTGGAGGAGAAACGGGCTGCCCTACTGAAGCATGTGTGGTCTGCCAAGCATACTCTGTCTTATTTGGCCACCTATCCAGTGGAACACATCTTTTTCCTGCATTTGGTGCCTAATGAACCTGAGTCTGCTAGTGGTCATTCTGTCAATGCTGTCAGTTCTACTGTCACCACTGAGCAACAACAGCAGCATGATGCCTTGTTGGACAGGTATGGAGCCATCTTTGAGGACAAGATGCCCCAGTATCCTCCTGAGGGACCCATCACACATGTCATCAAGTTGGTAGAGGGTGCTCGTCCTCCTTTGTGCCTATGTACAGGATGGGCCCTGCAGAGATGGCAGAGCTGAAGACCATACTTATTGGCCTGTTGGAGGCTGGTCTGATCCTCCCAGCTAACAGTCCTTTCAGTTCTGGGTGTTTGCTTGTACCCAAGCATGATGGGGGGTGGAGGTTGTGCATTGACCTGAGGGGACTGAACAAGGTGACTGTCAAGTCCAGGTACCCTCTGCCCAGAATTGATGAGTTGCTGGAGAGGACTGCAGGAGCTGCCTTCTTTACCAAGTTTGACCTCAGGCATGCTTTCTGGCAGATCAGGGTGGCTACTGAGGACATCCCCAAGACGGCCTTTTCTACCCATGGGGACAGTTCCAGTGGACAGTAATGCCCATGGGTGCCTCTAACAGTCCTGCCACTATGCAGATGTTTGTCAATGCCATCTTTGGCCACCTGACTGGAAATGCCCTGCCCCAGATCTCACCTGACCTTCGCAACCCCAGGTTCAAGGACATTGCCCACTTGTGTGACACTACCAGGGTGGTCTTCAGGACTTGTGTGGTCGTCTACCTGGACGACATTCTGGTACACTCTCGTACCTTCAGGGAGCACTGGAGAACGTGGAGGAGGTCCTTAAGGTGATCCATCAGTATCATCTGTCGGTGAAGAGGTCCAAGGTGGAGTGGGGCCAAGAGGTGAAGTTTCTGGGCTACCAGCTGAGCGCTGCAGGTATGACTCCTGAGGCCAGCAAGGTCTCTGCTGTTTTGGAGTGGCCTGTGTTGAAGTCAGCTCAGGATGTCAGATCCTTTCTGGGCCTGGTGGGCTGGTACCGACGGTTCATTCCTGACATGGCGGCCATCTCTGGTCCCCTGTTAGCCCTGCTCAAGAAGGATGTTCCCTTTGAGTGGACTGCAGCATGCCAGCAAGCTTTTGATGTGTTGAAGCAGAAGCTTACCACTGCTCCCTTGTTGGTGGGCCCCAACCCAGACTTGCCATACCAGGTTAGGTCTGATGCCTCACAGGGTGCTATTGGTGCAGTACTAATGCAAGATCATGGTAAGGGCCCTCAACCAGTGGAATACATGTCCAGGAGTATGACGTCTGCAGAACGTAACTACCCTGTTCATGAGCAGAGCTGTTGGGATTGGTGGTGGCCTGTCACAAGTGGGAACACCTACTGAAGGGGGCTCAGTTTTCTGTGGCCAGCAGCGCCAGGATGGGCAGGGCAACGAGTCTATTACCCTGATGACTGACCACAGGCCCTTGGTACATGTGTTGGAACAGACCCGGATGAGTAAGAGGATGGCTGGATGGATGGAGTTCCTGGGGGGGTTTGGACCTTTCTCTGTGAGGTACATTCCTGGTACGCAGAATGTGGTGCCTGACGCCCTGTCCAGGAGGAGGGATTTGATGGGAAGTTTTCATGAGGACTTGGACATCTGTGCTGCCCTGATTTCTGTGGTAGAGTGTGGAGCCTTGACTAGAGCTCAGGCCAACAACCAGAAGGTTTCTCAACTGTTGACACCACCTGTAGGGAATAACGGTGGTCCCGTGATGCTCATCGACCAGGGCTCTGTCCCAGAGTTGACAGGCGTCCAGGAGGGTGTCCAGTCACTGTCTGACAGTCTTAGGAGAAGTCCTGAAGGTGTGGTGCCCACTCCCACAGTGCAGCCAGGTGAGGGAGGCCCTGCTAGGCGCAGCAGAGGTAGGCCCAGGAAGTGGGTCATGGACCCTGTGTTGGTAGGCCGGTCCAAGGTGTTGGCCTCTCAGGTGATGGCAAGGTCAAAAGGGCCTATAGCTACTACTGTCTCATCCAAGCAGTTGGTGGCTAGCCCTGGGCAGGAAGAGGAGATGCAGATGCAGCCCCTGGGACCTGACAAGGACCTGGTGTTGCCTAATCCTTTAAATATTTCCCTGCTGGACGTCATCAAGGCCTTCACCAAGACGGAGGACATGGCTACTGCAGCTATCCAGAGGGGCAACTTTGGCAATAGACCTGTAGAATACTGGGAGGGCGTTCTGTATGTTCACACTCATGATGCAGAGCACACGGTGACTAGAAAAGTGTATGTGCCTGAGATGGCCATTCCCACAGTGTTACATTGTTTCCATGACGATGTGACTGCGTGTCATCCTGGTTATGCTAAGCTACTTCATGAGGTGCAGCAGAGGTTTTGGTGGCCTGGCCTTTATCAGGATGTTAAGGCCTATGTGGATTCCTGTGACTCCTGCCAGAGAAATAAGGTCAGGAACCAAGCCACGCCCATCTTTCCCATGGCTATGCCCATTCCCCTGCGCCCTTGGATCAGTGTGACTATGGATTTTATCTGTGGTCTTCCCATGTCAGATGGTGGCAATGACAGGATCCTTGTGGTCATGGACAGGCTTCCAGGATGTGCCATCTGATTCCTTGCAATACTCATCTCACCGCTGCACAGTGTGTGGATTTGTTTATGAAGGAGATCTACCGTCTGCACGGCATGCCTAGAGTGATCATCACTGATCAGGACCCCCTTTGGCTGTCAGGGTTTTGGAAGTCATTCTTTGACATCCTAGACACTAAGCTGGCATTCGGTGTGGCATACAGGTGTGCCAGTACTGGGGCGGTGGAGAGGATGAACAGAATTGTCAGGGAGTGTCAAAAGCACTATTGTACCACGACAACAAGGACTGGGACAAGAAGCTACCTTTCATAGAGTTCGCAATCAACAACTCTCCTCTGGCTCCTCACCAGATGTCCCCCTTCGTGATCTGCAATGGCCAGTGTCCCTTGACACCATTCGACTTGGAACTGCCTGACAGAGACGCTGAAGGCCCTTTCCAGCGACGTCTTGGTTCAGTCCAGCAGTTGTTGGCTTCCTTCCAGGAGGCTCACAGCATTGTGGCTACCCAGCTGTTGAGGACACAGGACAAGTACCTGACTAACGCCTGGCAGCAAACGGTGGCCAGTCATTCCTTTGTAGCTCCTGGGGACTTGGTGTTGTTGGAAGCCAACAGAGTGCTGCCTGAGAAGGAGCAATGCAGGAAACTGCAACCACTCTGGTTGGGTCCTTACCCAGTGTTGGCACCTTTCACTATGGTACAGTGGTCCAGGTCCAGTGCCTTCTCACTGGAAGCTCAGGAATAATATTTTTCACCTAGCCCAGCTGAAGCTGTACAGGCGTAACACCTTACCAGGCAGATTGTCTGCCCCTTTGCCTTATGAGTTGGATTCTGAGGGGGAGAAGATCTATGAAGTGGAGCGGTTGTTGGCTCACAGGGTGAAGGGGAAAGGTCGTACTAAACAGTTGCAGTTTAAGGTACACTGGAAGGGAGAGCTAGAGGTGACTGCTACGTGGCTGTGGTTGTCTGATCTCACCAACAGTCACTCTGCTGTACTAGAGTATTGTCAGCGTCATGGGATCACCTTGCCTGAGTGGTATGTCATGGGCTCTGAGCGGTGTGCTCCCCTTCATAGCTCCCAGTGAGCACTGCTAACACCTCTTTTTGGTGTTTGTGTCTGTGGTTGCCAGCCATGGCCGACTCCCATCCTGAGGGGACACCCAGGCCACCTGCCGAACCCAAGAGGACGTGAGGGCTACGTATGTCTTTCAGCACGACTACGCTGGCCCCAGAGCCCAGGCTTCGATCCAGGAAGACGCTGGGTTTGTGGAAGCCCATTTTCTCAACTGTTCCAGCGTATGGTACATGATCAGCAACGGCACGAGCAGCGTCACGGGGCCTTATAACAGGTTGATTAATGTGGAGGGTTGGTTACTCAGATGGCAGAACACTTGAGGGCTGGGCACATTCCAACTGTGGGTTCTGCTGTGCCTGCAGTCTGAGGCTCCAGTAGCTCAGGAGGCTATCCCCACCATGGTGGCTCAGTCCCTCCTCTACGGAGGCTCCTCCACCCCCTAAGGTGGTGGTACACTTGCCCAGGTCCGTTGTCCCAACAAAACAGGTGGAGCAGTTCTTGGACCACCGTAATGTGTCCTGGACAGTGCGAGTGGTGTAAATCCTTGTACACAGCCATGCAGGCATTGACAGACAGTGGTGGAGGAGGGTGAACTAGTACCTGAGGGTATGGTAGAGTTGGCCCTGGACTGTCTGCCCCCCAGTCTTGTGAGATTGGTCACCTATGGTGGCTTACATTATGCACACCGTCTTTGCAGTGTACCCGTGGCCTTCGTTTGACATGAGGCCGGTGGAGGGCCAGGACTTGATGGAGGCTCTGCCCAGTGACCTGAGACTCGCCTTTGCAGAGCTCAAGCCAGTTGGTATTCCCAGACCTACACTGAGCTACTTGAGCAGCTGTCAAGCAGGGAGAGTTTGACATGACTCCGTCGTCCAGCTGCTCTGTGATGTCTGTTTTCCACACAAGGACAGCACGTCTTTGTGGGGCTGCAGTTACCAAAGTTCCCTAACGAGCTGAGGGCCAGGCTCACACCTTGAGGGTGCTGGTACCCATCTTGGGGCCAGGTGGGGGCCTATCAAGGCCTTTCTACAGCTGTGGTGGGCCTATAGCAGCTGGCTATGTCGCCATAAGACTGCCAGTGGCTGGGTCTTCGACCCCTCCGACAGGCTGTGGTTACTCTGTCCTACCCTGCCCAGTGCAGTAGGTTTTCAGCTGAGTTGGGCAAGGCTGCTGAGACCTGCTGGCTATTCAGGTCAGCAGGAACTGGCCAGATCTGGTGTCCATGGTGGAGCATTTCCCAGTGTTTGGAACGAGGGGGAAGGATATGAAGAAGGGGGATTGGTTCACTTGTGAAGGGTTCCAGGATGGTTGGAGATGGGCTGTGGAGTGAGGTGGGGATCCAGAATGGAGGAGGCCAGTTCTGATGTCCAGTCCAGATTTCCAGCAATGACAGTTCTGAGTTCATGGTAGTCTTGCAGTTGTATTATCCAGGCATGGTTGCCTGTGTGTTAGTCACTTGATGACATTTCATCTGTGGGTGAATTTGTCTTATTCAGGGTTGACATGATCAGATGATACTGAGATAGGAGGCCCTTTGGGGATGTAAAAACCCACTTGCTTGTCCCAAGAGGTGGTGGACTTCCTGTTTATTGTTGTGTTGTTTTGTGGAGGTTGTTGTTTTATTCTTCTTGGCTTCTAGGAACTGGGAGTTCCTGTCTTGAGGGGGAGATATGTAACAACCAAATGTTACATCCAAAGTTTTCCTACTGTTGATCTTATTATGAGTTCTTTAGGACAATTATTTGGAAGTTAGGAGGCTTCGACGTCTGATAGATTGGGCCTGCTGAGATCTGTCGAATTATTGTTCTACCCTCATTGGTCGTGGCCTGATCCACGTAGGGTACTTTGCATGGTTTTGTTCAGTCAGTCATAGATTCTCTTTAATACCGTTGTACCTGGTGGATTGGTTCCAGGTCATGGAGATTCGTATGTGCTGGCTTTGTGTTGTGTGAGGATTCGGAGCTAAGATCTTATCTTGAGTGATCCTCACTTTTGATTGGTCCTTCCGGGTTAGGGTGAGGACTCTGCGTGCACGATGACTTTTATCCTGTTTGTGGCGGCTGTGCATGTGTGCGTGTAAGAGCTAAAGCTATGGTGTAATTCAAGGGTTTCCTTGTTTCATCAATCAAACAACCCTTGCCAAAAGTCAACTATAACTTCAACAGATAGTCGACTTGGATATAACTTGTCTGTTGTGTCTAACAAGGGTGGGGACTCATTCCCTTAACTGTTGAAGATCCATCTTCATTGCTTCTCTGGACGTGAAGTTATCTGTCGCGACTCCAACCCAGGTATAAAGATCTTTTCACATCAATGTTGATACTGAGGCTGTTGCAAACACAACATTTTTAGTCGTTACAGAGTCCCTACCCTTGTTAGACACAACAGACAAGTTGTTTCCAAGTCAACTATCTGTTAGAGTAATAGATGACTTCGAGCAAGGGCTGATTGCTTGATGAAACAAGGAAATCCTTGAATTACACCATAGGTTTGGTTCCCACGTAAGCTGCTCTACACAACCTCCACAAACAGGATAAAGGTCATCGTGCACGCAGAGTCAGCTCAATCCTAATCCGTAAGGACCAATCAAATGCGAGGAAGCACTCAAGGTAAGATCCTGTCCTCTAAATTCACAAAACAACACAAGGCCAGCACTACAGAATCTCCGTGACCTGGAACAAGATCCACCAGGTACAAAAGCCTTAAAGAGAATCTATAATTGGCTGAACTAGGCCATTCAAAGTACCCCACGTGGATCAGGCCACGACCAATGAGGGTAGAACAATAATTCGCCGGACAAGTCTCAGCAGGCCCAATACTAATCATACTTCGAAGCCTCATAA
Source organism: Mesostigma viride (assembly GCA_009746045.1). Taxonomy (NCBI): domain Eukaryota; kingdom Viridiplantae; phylum Streptophyta; class Mesostigmatophyceae; order Mesostigmatales; family Mesostigmataceae; genus Mesostigma; species Mesostigma viride. The sequence continues at coordinate 113,726 of RPFO01001021.1, forward strand.
CTTTTTCTAAATAATTGTCCCAAAGAACTCAAAGTATAAGATCAACAGTAGGAAAACTTTGGATGTAACATTTGGTTGTTACATATCTCCCCCTCAAGACAAGAACTCCCAATTCCTGAAAGTCAAGGAGAATAAAACAACACCCGCCACAATAAAACAACACAACAAGAAGCAGGAAGTCCACCATCTCTTGGGACAAGCAGATGGGTTTTTACATCCCCAAAGGGGCCTCCTGTCCAGTGATGCGCCATACGCCGTATTATACGCCGTATTTAGCGTATTATGCGCGATACGCAAGCGGCGCGTACGAAAATGGGGTACTTTTATACGCAACGCGTATTTTTGCGCATTTTTGCGTATTTTCGCGTATTTTTTGGCATATTTTTGGCTTACGAGGTGGGTGCATTTGCTTGCCTAGACTGCGGCGCGCCGACCTGTAGTAGGAACAAATAATTGCGTGATGAGCTAGCTAGTGTATAATGCAAGAAAGCGTTCGAATCGTGACTTGAGATCTTTCATGACCTCATGGGCAAAAACAGGATCTTTACCCACATGCCCAATGACAACCCATTAGAAGTCCAGTGGCTTCCGTGGTCTAGTAAGGCTCCGTTTTAGCCACTGACATCTTGATACCCTAGGCTTAGCAGGGATTAACTACTGGCTATATTTGGAATAAACGTACACCTAGCTATTTACCTGGAATCGTGACTTGTGCCTAGGCTTAGCAGGGATTAACTACTTGCTATATTTGGAATAAACGTACACCTATTTACCTGGAATCGTGACTTGTGAAGGCGGGAATGTGAAGGCGGGAAGGCTGAAGACTAAAGACAACAGGTGACAAGGTTTCTTTGTCTGCCAGCAACATCAGTGCGTAGCATATCGACATCCAGGCATGGCTGACGCGAGTGAGGAGTCAATGGAACACAATGATGATGTACGGCCCGATGAAGAAGAGGCCGCATCCGAAACTGTCTGGACATACATTAGCAAAGAGCGCATCCTCAAGAACGGGCTGCAGACAAATAACTACTTCATGGAGTGCTCACTCTGCCAGGCAAAGTTCAGTGGTTCTTCTACCCGAGCAAGGTGCCATATCCTGGGCGGCTCGTACGCAAAGGACGCAAAAGTGTGCCCTTGCAAGAAGCCACCGCCGGTACTCCGTTACAAGATGCTGATTGAGCAGGCGGAGAAGGATAGCACTGCCAAGAAACGGAAGGCGACTAGTGACGCCAAGAAGCAGGCTGATGTGCGGGCGGCGTTTCAGCATGACAGTCTTATTTTCAGATGGCACAATGTTCTTATCACTTCTATATTTGGCAGCTTGGCAGTCGGCCAAGCTCTCTTTAAGTACTATATTTGGAAGACAGTTCTCTGCCGCTTCAATGTATAGAGTGCATTCATATCTTGAGTTCTACAAATTTATTATCCTTTCCAGTGAGTTGTGAATTGATACGTACTGGTATTGATACTGAGTTGCATGTTGTCTCGATTTTGAAGAGAAACTATCAAGTTAGACCGTTAGAAACTATGCTTGTATTTCTAGGTAGTGATGACAATGCCAAGGTCATGCTATATATGTCATGTATAGCCAAAAGGTATGGCAAAAACACCAGCAGACCATGCTTGGTTGCTCAGAATATGTTGAAAACCCCTCAAAACCATGCCAAAAAAGGGGTTTTCAACAGTTAGCGTACGATTAGCGTATAATACATTATACACCGCGTATTATACATTATACACCTGGGGCCGCGTACGACGCGTATCGCGTATGGCCCATCACTGCTCCTATCTCATCATCATCTGATCATGATCAAACCTGAATTAACAACTCCCACAGAATTGAAATCAGCACCAAGTGATCCAAAACACAGGCAGCAGTGCCTGGATAATACAAATTCAAGGACCACTATGAATCCCTGGAATCTGGAACTTCTGGAAATCTAGACTGGATATCAGAACTGGCCTCATCCAGTCTGGTTCCCCACCTCACTCCACAGCCCAATCTCCAAGCCAACCACTCTGAACCCCTCACACAGTGAACCAATCCCCCTTCCTCATATCCTTCCCCTTCATCCCAAACAAGGAAAAGTGCTCCACCATGGCCACCAGATCTGGCCAGTTCCTGCTGATCTGAATATCCATGCAGGCCTCAGCAGCCTTGCCCAGCTCAGCAGAAAACCGACTGCAAGGAGCAGGGAAGGACAGGGTGACCACAGCCTGGCGGAGGGGATCAAAGACCCAACCACTAGCTGTCTTGTGGCGACACAGCCAGTTACTGTATTTTCTGATCAGGCACTCCGCAAAGGTGAAAACCTTTGCGTTCAGTGCCGGGCCGCGGAAAACGCGGAAAACGCGATCTGCAAATGAATCGGACCGGAATCGAACTGGGGACCTCTCGCACCAATTTTGCTGACTATAGGACGGACGTCTCCGGTTACCATGGCATCGCCAACTTACACCTACAGTCATCCGCAAAAGTTCTCCTATCCGGGGAGTGATGCAAGCCTTTCGGATTTGGTACTAGATAAATCACTCGAGATCTGTGTGTAGGAGTACTACACACGTGTCTGCGTACGCGAGACTGTATGCCCACCAAAGCTGCAGGAAGGCTTTGACAGGCCCCCAGTTGGCCCCCAGTACAGGTACCAACACCCTCAGAGGAGTGACCCTCAACTCGTTGGGAAACTTGGGCATCTGCAACCCTACAAATACAGTGGTGTCCTTGTGAGGAAAGCAAGAAGGCACAGAGCAGCTGGAAGACGGAAGCATATCAAACTCCCCCTTCAGGACAGCCTGCTCAATCAGCTCGGTATACGTCTGGTCATACCCAGCACATCATTCCAAAAAGCCATTTTTCCACCCTGAAAATTATTCTAGGATAGGCTAATGATTAGTTTGGCCTCAAATTTGGCACCAAGGTGCCTAATCAGATATCTTATGGTGGCATGTGGTCAAATAATTTTTTGGGAGTCGGCAGCATGGTAACATGGTGACATTTGCTCGCATAAAAATACCGAATTTTCAGCACTTTCTGGCATGTATGCGCATATAATGACATCAAATGAACTCAATTGGGCCTGGAACTTTGCACATGTTATAAACACATCCCATGCAGCATGCCCACAAAGTTTCAGGCTGGTTGGATCACAAAATGGTGACAGATGCTAGCATAAATACCCCCAAAATGCAGTTTTTCAGGGTTTTCCAAGGGTTTCATCACACATATGCATATATAATGACACCAAATGAACTCAGTTGGGCGTGGAACTTTGCATATGTTCTAAACACATCCCATGCAGCATGCCCACAAAGTTTCAGGCTGGTTTGATGACAAATTCGTGACAGATGCTAGCATAAACACCACAAAAATGCAGTTTTTCAGGGTTTTCCAAGGGTTTCATCACACATTTGCATATATAATGACATCAAATGAACTCAGTTGGACCTGGGACTTGGCACATGTTCGAAACACATCCCATGCAGCCTGCCCACAAAGCTTCAGGCTGGTTGGATAACAAATTGGTGACAGATGCTAGCATAAATACCACAGAAAAAGCAGCTTTCTATTGTTCTTCCAAGGGTTTCATGGCAATCATTCCACCTTGGTGTACAGAAGGTTCCAAACAACACATCATTACATTATGCATCATATTTACAATGCAGGAAGGCATACTTGGGGGCACATGCCGATAGTACAATGCATTAATAACACAGCTCTAGCCAGCTAGCTAGCTATATAGTGGCTAATGCCACACCCGGGGGCACGTTCTCA
>RPFO01001021.1:120000-160000 GCA_009746045.1 Mesostigma viride
ACCTTGCACACACACGGGTCGGGCCGGTTGGTGTGCAAAACGCCCGCCTGCTGCCCACGTGCCCTCGCTGCAGAAAAAAAAGAAACTATTTTTCAGGTTTTTTAATGTACGATACTTTTCCTTATGTAATCAACGTCCGAACAAGCGAAATAACGTCCAAAATGGTTGCGTAATCAGCTCGCAATAAATTTTCGCGTCACCATAGCCGTGCACACCGAATTTCAGTCAACATTGCACGCGCGCACCGAATTTCGTCAACTTTCGCGCGGGAATTACCGGGGTGTGCAAGGCGCGGCGCCGGACTGATGTGAGCTGGCTTCAGCTCCCCAAAAGCCAGCCTCAGCTCCTCAGGCAGGGCAGCCATCAAATCTTGACCCTCAGCAGGCCTCATGTCAAGAGAAGGCCAGGGATACATGGCAAAGACAGTGTGCATGATGTAGGCCACCAAGGGCGAGCCAATCTCACACAGACTAGGAGGCAAACAGTCCAGCACCAGCTCTACCATACTCTCGATCAGGCACCAGTTCGCCCTCCTCCACCACAGTCTGGTCCAGGGCCTGCATGGCCTTGTACAAGGAGTGGCACCAGTCACACTGCTCAGGCACACACTTGCGGTGGTCCACATACTGCTCCACCTGCTTGGTGGGAACAACAGACCTGGGAAGATGTACCACAACCCTGGAAGGTGGGGTGTCCTCCACAGAGGAGGTAGCTGGGATAGCAGGAGTAGGGATAGCCTCCTGGACCACAGGTGCATCAGAGACGGCAGGCACAGCAGAAACCACAGATGGAAGGTGCCCAGCCTTCACATGCTCAGCCATCTGATTGACCAGATCCTCAACATGGTCCAGCCTCGTCATCAGGGCCCCATGACGCTGATCATGACGTTGCTGGTCGTGCACCATTCGTTGAAACAAGTTCAGGATCAAGTGAGCTAGCTTCCACAAACCCAGCATCCTCCTGCAGCGGGGTGCCGGTGGCCCTTGGACCAGCATAGTCGTGATGGAGCACATAAGTAGCCCTCAAGTCCTCCCGACGTTGGGCTGCTGACCGGGGGGTCCCCTCAGGGTTGGAGTCTGCCATAACTGGCAACCACAGACACACAGCACCATACAGGAATGGTCAGTACTCACTGGGAGCTATGAAGGGGAGCGCACAGCTCAGAGCCCGGCCATGACATACCACTCAGGCAAAGTAATCCCATGATGCTGCATGGCAATAGTCTTGTACTGCAGAGTGACTGTTGGTGAGATCAGACAACCACAGCCACGTAGCAGGACTTCACCTCAGGCTCTCCCTTCCAGTGTACCTTTATAAACTGCAGCTGCTTAGTCCTACCCTTCCCTTTCACCCTGTGAGCCAACAACCGCTCCACTTCATGCATAGATCTTCTCCCCCTCAGGATCCAACTCGTAAGGCAAGGGGGCAGACAACCTGCCTGGCAATGTGTTACGTCTGTACAGCTTCAACAGGGCTAGGTGAAAAATATTATTCTTGAGCCTCCAATGGGAAGGCACCTGGACGTGGACCACAGTACCATAGTGAAAGGTGGCCAACACTGGGTAAGGACCCAGCCAGAGGGGTTGCAGTTTCCTGCATTGCTCCTTTTCAGGCAGCACCCTGTTAGCTTCCAACAACACCAAGTCCCCCGGAGTCACAAAAGAATGATTGGCCACCGTTTGCTGCCAGGCTTTGGTCAGGTACTTGTCTTGAGCCCTCAACATCTGGGTAGCCACAATGCTGTGAGCCTCCTGGAAGGAAGCCAGCAACTGCTGAACTGAACCTAGACGTTTCTGGAAAGGGCCTTCAGCATCTCTGTCAGGCAGCTCCAAGTCAAAGGGGGTCAGGGGGCACTGGCCATTGCAGATCACAAAGGGTGACATCTGATCATTCTGATGGGGAGCCAAAGGAGAGTTGTTGATTGCAAACTCAATGAAGGGCAGCTTCTTGTCCCATTCCTTGTTGTCATGGGTACAATAATGCTTCTGGCATTCCCTCACAATCCTGTTCAGCCTCTCCACCGCACCAGTGCTGGCACACCTGTAGGCCACACCAAATGCCAGCTTAGTGTCCAGGATGTCAAAGAATGACTTCCAAAACCCTGACAACCAGAGGGGGTCCTGATCAGTGATAATCACCCGGGGCATGCCATGCAGCCTGTAGACCTCCTTCATGAACAGATCCACACACTGTGCAACAGTCAGGTGAGCATTGCAGGGTATAAGATGGCACATCCTGGAAAGTCTGTCCATCACCACCAGAATCCTGTCATTGCCACCATCAGACAGGGGCAGACCACAGATGAATTAAATCCATAGCCACACTGATCCAAGGACGCAGGGGGATGGGCATAGCCATGGGAAAAGTGGGAGTAGCCTGGTTCCTGACCTTGTTCCTCTGACAAGAGTCACAGGAATCCTCATAGGCCTTGACATCCTGATAAAGACCAGGCCACCAGAACCTCTGCTGCACCTCATGAAGCAGCTTGGCATAACCAGGATGACAGGCAGTCACATCATCATGGAAACAATGCAACACAGTGGGGATGGCCATTTCAGGCACATACACCTTCCTAGTCATCACATGATCAGCATCATGAGTATGAACGTACAGAACACCCTCCCAGTATTCTACGGGCCTATTGCCAAAGTTGCCCCTCTGGATAGCTGCAGTAGCCATGTCTTCAGTCTTGGTGAATGCCTTGATGACGTCCAGCAGGGAAATGTTCAAGGGGTTGGGCAACACCAGGTCCTTGTCTGGTCCCAGGGGCTGCATCTGCATCTCCTTTTCCTGCACAGGGCTAACCACCAGCTGCTTGGATGAAACAGTAGTTGCTATGGGCTCCTTCGACTTTGCCATCACCTCAAAGGCCAACACCTTGGACCGGCTTACCAACGCAGGGTCCATCACCCACTTCTTGGGCCTACCTCTGCTGCGTCTGGCAGGGTCTCCCTCACCTGACTGCGCCGTGGGAGTTGGCTGGCCACCATCAGGACTTCCCCTAAGACTGTCAGACAGTAACTGGACACCCTCCTGGACGCCTGTCAACTCTGGGACAGAGCCCTGGTCGATGAGCATCACGGGACCACCGCTATTCCCTACAGGTGGTGTCAACAGTTGGGAAGCCTTCTGGCTGCTGGCCTGAGCTCTAGTCACATGCAGCCCCACACTGTACCACTGAAATCATGGCAGCACAGATGTCCAAGTCCTCATGAAAATCTCCCATCAAATCCCTCCTTCTGGACAGGGCATCAGGCACCACATTCTGTGTCCCAGGAATGTACTTCACAGAGAAAGGTCCAAACCCCCCCAGAAACTCCATCCACCCTGCCATTAATTAATTAATTAATTAAACTCGTGCTCCCGTTGGGGAGTCACGGAGCACCGAAGTGCTTTTAATCCCTGTGAGTGCACTACAGGAGAAAGGGCAGAGACCCCCAGTCTCCTTCATGCCAAAGGCATGCCACAGCTGCAATCGGGCGCGGCTAGCTAAAAGGACAGGCTAACGATCCGGCAAACTGTGGGTGCAATAAGACCCATGTGAGCATATCATAGCAAGGAGCGTGGGCAAGTAATCTGAACATAGCCAGGGCGTAGCATGGCTGTACTAGGACTAGGCTAAGGCTATGGCTGGTTGTGTACCGTGCGTTGGCGGCACGTGACTAGGCCCCTGCCATCCTCTTGCTCATCCGGGTCTGTTCCAGCACATGTACCAAGGGCCTGTGGTCGGTCATCAGGGTAATAGACTCATTGCCCTGCCCATCCCTAGCACTGCTAGCAACAGAAAACTGAGCCCCCTTCAGCAGATGTTCCCACTTGTGGCAGGCCACCACCAATCCTAGCAGTTCCTGCTCATGAACAGGGTAGTTACGTTCTGCAGACGTCATACTCCTGGACATGTACTCCACTGGCTGAGGGCCATTGCCATGATCTTGCATCAGCACTGCCCCAATGGCACCCTGAGAAGCATCAGACCTAACCTGATAAGGCAAGTCTCAGTGGGTTTGGGCCCACCAGCAGGGGGGCGGTGGTGAGCTTCTGCTTCAACACATCAAAAGCTTGCTGACATGCGGCAGTCCACTCAAAGGGAACGTCCTTCTTGAGCAAGGCTAACAGGGGACCAGAGATGGCAGCCATGTCAGGAATGAACCGTCTGTACCAGCCCACCATGCCCAGAAAAGACTTGATGTCCTGAACTGACTTCAACACAGGCCACTCCAAAATAGCAGAGACCTTGCTGGCCTCAGGAGTCATACCTGCAGAGCTCAGCTGGTAACCCAGAAACTTTACCTCTTGGCCCCACTCCACCTTGGATCTCTTCACAGACAAGTGCATGGTACTGCTGGATCACCTTGAGGACCTCCTCCACGTTCTCCAGATGCTCCTTGAAGGTACGAGAGTGCACCAGAATGTCATCCAGATATACAACCACACAAGTCCTGAAGACCACCCTGGCAGTGTCACACAAGTGGGCAATGTCCTTGAACTTGGGGTTGCGTAGGTCAGGTGAGATCTGAGGCAGGGCATTACCAGTGAGGTGACCAAAGATGGCATGCATTGACAAACATCTGCATAGTGGCTGGGCTGTTAGAGGCACCCATAGGCATCACCGTCCACTGGAACTGCCCCCACGGAGTGGAGAAGGCCGTCTTGGGGATGTCTTCAGTGGCCACCCTGATCTGCCAGAAAGCATACCTGAGGTCAAACTTGGTGAAGAAAGCAGCTCCCGCAGTCCTCTCCAGCAGCTCATCAATCCTGGGGAGAGGGTACCTGGACTTGACCGTCACCTTGTTCAGTCCCCTCAGGTCAATGCACAGCCTCCAACCACCATCATGCTTTGGCACAAGCAGACACCCAGAACTGAAAGGACTGCATGTTAGCTGGGAGGATCAGACCAGCCTCCAACTTAAGCCAGTAAGTATGGTCGATTCAGCTCCGCCATCTCAGCAGGACCCATCCTGTACATAGGCACAAAGGGAGGACGAGCACCTTCTACCAACTTGATGACATGTGTGATGGGTCCCTCAGGAGGGTACTGGGGCATCTTGTCCTCAAAGATGGCACCATACTTGTCCAGCAAAGCATCATGCAGCTGTTGTTGCTCAGGGGTGACAGTAGAACTGACAGCATTGACAGAATGGCCACCAGCAGGCTCAGGCTCATTGGGCACCAAATTGTTACGTCGCGTAACAATTCGTTGTAGTTACGGACGTAAATTAGGTCCTTGGCCTCGGTTGTTCCTAGGTTTACGTGTAGTTCTAGCTGGGACACGATTGTCCTCGTAACAGTACCGTGGTACATTGGGTGCTTTTGGGCGCCGCGCCGCGTACTTTACTAGTGGTCCTTATCCTTTGGTAGAATGTAGTGGACCGGCGTGCATCTGTGCACCTGCCTGTGTTTCTGTGTTTCTGAAGGCGAGGGCCAGGTCGGCCCGAGCCTGCTGGACCGTTGGTGACCATTTATGCACGTTCCACTCCTTGTGTGGTCACTCGGCGTGTGTTAGATGAATTAACACATATTAGCTTGGGTCATGGCAGTGTAGTTGTGTTTCCTTCCTCTATTCCTGGAGTAAACGGGTTTGTGTAAATGGCTTATGGCGTATTACAGTAGCACATACGTAAATGCATTGAGATCTGGATCGTCTCGTTCGTCTTTCGCTAGGGGTTTAACTAGAGGCGGCCTTACTAGTCTAGGTAGCATTAGGCCAGGTAGAGGTAGAGGTGGCGGTAGAGGCTTGCGGCGTAACAATGGACTCGGAGGGATTTTAGATAGAGAGCGAGACGACGATCCCCTGCAACATAAGTCATTGAATCAACCCTTCCGCGGCTGGGAAAAAGAAGACGACACATACTTGACAGGTAATGGGCGGGTCGCCTGCGAGCTGGGGGGGTAGTGCTGCCCGATTCGGGACACGCCCTGCCTAGAAGAGAGACCTGCTCGAAGCGGAAAATCCTTTTATAGATAGCTCCTTTTCTTCGTTTTGTTTTCCTGAGAAATGTTGCTTACTGTCGTAGATAGGTGATGATTTCGGTTCGGTGTTAGTGAGACGATTAGCGTCTTGGTAGGTTCCACCTTTTCCTTCGTGTTGCTGTTCATTAGACGGCCGCACTCGCAGAAATTCACTGGGTCGCTGACTTTAGGACTACGAGCGCTGGACCATTGCCGCCCTCGTCATTTCGGTGATCCAGATAACCCAGCTAAGTCGACTTCTACCCCTTCCACTCCTATCGTGACTACTCAAGAACAACAAGGTGCGTTACCATGAGCCAGCGGCGATCTTTTACTGCTCCTTCCCATTCTTCTAGCGATAATAGTCTAGCTAAATATTACGTAGTGATTACGCCTCAATGGTCCTCCATTTTCCTTTCTTGGTCCGACGCTAGGAAGATCGTTCAGAATCGTGTATACAACGTAATTAGGTATAAGAAATTTATGTCCTTCGAAGAAGCTCAGCAGTTCCTTATAGATCATAGCCAATCAGATTTAGGCCTGCACGTACGCCCTATTCCTCATGGTCGTCCTCCCGTAGAAGCTCTAGTCTTTGCTACCCCTCCTTCTTCTCCCCCTAAACGGGCTGCATCTTCATCTACCTCAGATACTCCTCTCACTTTGGAGTTTGGTTCCCTATCCATTACTGTTGTTAAAAAGGATTGATTTTAATTTTGTTCTTGCTTCAGACCTTCAAGGTTTTTCCTTTTTCCTTGTTGCTTTCATCTAGATTCCTATTCCTTTACTTAATTAAAGATGGATCCATGCAGTGGGTGGAGATATGTCGCCTATACCTACCAATAATAATAATACTAATAATAATACCAATAACAATAACAACACTCGTGGTAACCGACGGGACTCCTTGGAGACGGTACACCATCTCACTCCTCAAGGTAATCTGCGTACTTCACCTCCTTCTCCTGTTACTGGTGGTCGCCGTCGTCCCTCAATTACCCCACCTACCTATGAACAACGTATGCAAGTCAGATTTAGTGATGATCCTTCCTTTACCTTGAACCAGGCCCCTGCCCCTCCTGCAACCTTGGCTCAACCCCCCAGCAGGTCCTCACTAACTAACAATGCTTCTAGGCCTCCTTCCCACCCTGTGCCTTCCATGCCTGCCTTTAACACGGGTCGTACCTCTGCATGCCCCTGTCGGCCCTTCTGGGCGTCCTAGTGCAGTTCCCTTTTACCCACCTGCTTCCTGGTCCTACCCTGAGACGGCCTATGAGGCTGCCCAGGTCCCTACCCGTGTGGCTGATTTAGAAGTTAATAGTGATTTCAGCACCATGCCTTTAGATGATAGAAATTATGATCATTTTGCCTACTCCTCTCTTCGTGAGCAATATACTGTTCCCTTCTCCTATGGGCACCATCCTGAAACGGTAGCCCCTTCTAGACCCCTACCCAAAACCTTTCCTATCCCTTCCTTCTATCCCGCTTATGTAGCAGTGGAAGATAGTGGCCCTATGGGAAAAACTGATTCTTCTAACCCCCCTAAGCCTCCTGCTCTTCCCCTCTTTGCCAACCTTCCTAAGCTGGATGTCAAGTCTACCCCTCAACAGTTTTTCACGTTTATTATGTTGCTTACCCAGAACACAGAGTCATGGCAGAACCATAATAGATGGCGCCTTTCTGATGCTGTACTAGTCCCTCATTATCTTACTACCTGCATTACTCCTGAGCTTGCTAACCTCATCCAGTGTGAGTCTTTGGCCTCTCATGCCTACCCTAACTCTGTAGCAGAATTGTTTAAGCGTTTAGAGAACCATTTAGTCCCTCCCGATGCAGATTGGCAGGATAGATTAGCCTTTGGTACCTTGCAGCAGGGTACCAAATCCTTCAAGGAGTATATGAAAGAGTTTGATGCCCAGAAGTTAGAATGCGGTGGGATATATTGCTTGAAGACACAGTGAATGCAATGAGCAATGAATGCTTGGTTCATTAGAAAATAGGTTTACCCTTTATCAACGTTCCTCTCACCGGCTGCGCCGCCAGTGACCGTTGGGTGCAGACCGTTGGCCCGAGGCCACACGATGACAGGTAGCCGTCTAGTCACTGCATCGTGCGATCACAGATCAATGCACGCTGCAGTACGGTCCCTATCTAGGATACTCTAGTACCGTCCAATGACAGGACACTACGTATACTGGGTACTGACATCTGTCACGTACCTCAGTACCCAAAGTACCTATCTAGGGAAACGTATGCGACTCGACTAGCATTCCTATCTGCATAGCCCACGTGGTATTTATATTCACATACCAACGTAGGTTTACAAGGCTTATTCATACGTTGTATTCACAATGCCTTTGAGACTTAGTCTACAGCAAAGCATGGAGACTAACTCCAGTATTGTTTTATTATTTATTTCTTAATGCAGGTCTGCACCCCCAACATTATTGTTATTGTTTTTAAGTTGATTAGGGGTACAAAAGAGACATGGCTGGTTGAGCCAGGTTGGTTACAGCTGGCTGTTCTGGCCAGGTGTTATATTGCACATTAAATAAGGTGTACACAGCTGGCTGGTTTGGCCAGGTACTGAAGCACACATTAAGTAAATGGATACAAAGCTTGTGTCCTCAAGCTGCAAATGGATACAAATCTGACCTAGCCAGCACTCACACCCCACAACGAATGTGTTGAATTTTATGGCGCCCAGCAGCTATCGCTGTGGTAAGGGGGTGTGGTGGTTGTGTACTGTGCTATGGCCAGTCATTTATTCAAACACTGACTCTGATATCATAGGGGTTCATGTTCTGAAAGAGGAGCTGGTACTGTTGGCCAGCAGCATCCCGCAGCTTCGTGAGAGCGTCTGCTGGGTTGTCCTCATCATCCACATGAGTCCAGCTGGAAAAATAGGTGGCCTCCTGTTTGAGGATCACCCAATCCAGGTCAGTGTGGACAGCAGCAGAACAGATTTCTTGGTTAGAAAACTGATCACAGATTGGCTGTCAGTATAGAGATGTGAGATGACATTGCATGTGCTGCCTGCCTGGGTTTGTAGCCAGGTGAGCATGTGCTGCAGGGAACGAGCATGCAATGCAGCAGACACCACAGCACGACATTCAGCTGAGTTGCTGCTGCCAGGTTTTCTGCGGTGTAGCCTGCTGTACCAGGAAGTGAGGGACATGTAATCTGACCTGTTGGTGAGAAAAAACAGCCCTGATTCCCGTGCCCCCATCTGATTGATTGTTCTGCTCTCCATGGAGCTGTCCATGACACTGGATGTGGATGTCTTCCATCAGATTCAGGCCATGGAGGATGAGGGGGGGCAGTCATGGATCAACTTCCTGATGTGACTGCATTTGATTTGACTAGAACATCATGGGTGACCCTGCTGATGACAGCTAAGGGAGCCCCACAGATGGCTGACCACCACCCCAGTTTGCCCTGAACAGTGGCACACATGTGTAAGGGGAGGTAGTGTGATGCAGCAGATCTAGACAATCTTGGATATATTCTGCAGGAGGGAGAGAGAGCAGACCCATTGATCTGGCTGCCTGTGCAGCTGCAACATGATGCCACAGAACTGGATGGGGGTTGTGCTCAATTCCACCTGTTTGCCAATCTCATATGATTCCTGGACCTGCTGAATAAAGGTTTCCACCTCAGCTCTAGGCCCACAAATGAGTTGGTCATCTCCATGCCACACAAAGAACAGCAGTCCAGAGGGGGTGGGTACAACAAAAAAGCATGGGTCCAGGTCATCATACGTGGCCTTGAGCTTTTTGAATACTTCCTCTGCTGAGTCTCTGAAAATTTTTGGGGCACTGACAAGCCCTTCCACCCCAATGTTGATGATAAGGTGGGGCTCATCAATATAAGGTTTCCACACAGCTGGGGTGTCTACCACGTACACCTTCCCTTTCCACACAGATTCAGCCTTTTCTGGGTCCCCCCTGAGGAAGGCCCTTTTAATATCAGTGGCTTTGCAGACATAGTCTTGGCCTGCATTGAGGTTGTGGAGGAATAGGGAGAGCATGATCCTGAGTGAGGTTTGTTGCAGCCCAGGTGTGTATGTTTCCCCTTTTGGCAGTGTGGAGTCCCCTTTAATTCTGTGACACATGGTCTGGCATGGAAGATTGGGGAGCCCACTTTTTGTGGTTTTTGTTTGAGAACAAATTTTAATCTGAGCTTTTTGGCTCCCTCTGGCACGTCCCATGAAGGGGTGACAGGCGGTTTGTATTGAGGGTTTTTGGGGTTGGGCAGGACCCATTCCTGCCTGGCTTGGTGGACAATGGCCATCAGCCACTTGGTAAACCCTTTTTGTGTTTTGCATTCTTGTATGACGTGGGAGATTTGGTGGGGTGAGTGCATGGCTATGTCCCACTTACCCAGCCCAAAGGCTGAGGGATGGAGGAACTGGCTGTGCACTAACTTGTCCAGATCAGGGATCTCCCCTGGTGCATACTGAGTGTTGACTGCCTTGATGACAGCATCCATACCAGGGACAATACTGGAGAGAGGGATTTTAAAGTGGTCCAGAGGAACTGCACCCACCCCTGTGACACTGAGCTCATTAGCTGAGATAAGCACCCCAGGATAGGATACAAAAGGTTCCCCCAACAAGGTGTTACCAGAGTACCCCTCCACCACCTGGAAGGGTGTCTGAATACCAAGTATAGGGAGCATCACTTGTCCCACTACATCCAGTGAGCTTTGGCCTGAGAAATCCTGCACCCGTGCCCAAAATGAAGGTGCAATCTCAAGACCAGGGATGGCTTGTGCACTGATCACACTGACCTGTGCCTGAGTGTCTATTGCCAGGGTCCAGGGGTCCTGACTAGTGCACACAGCTGAGACTTTTGCCAACCCTGCGGCCACAGCAGCTTGTTGCTTATGTGACCTGTGTAATGCTTGCAAGGCGACTGCCAATCTTGACCTCAGAGCGGGAGGTTGGCAGACAATTTGTGCCTTGGGGCTGAGCTAATGCTTCCAACCCAGCTACCTCGTGCCTGGTTAAGCAATCCCCAGGTTGTGAAGTGGGCCTGGCTTCACTGAGGGTGGAAGGGTTCACAGAGGGTGCTGTGGTGCTGTCAACAGCAGTAATTGGTGGCTCAGAGCTACTGCTGGGCATGCTGGAGTTGCCAGATAGAAGTAGTGAGTCCATGCTTAAAGACTCTTCCCCAGGCACGTCTGCCATGGGAGAATAATACTTCTTAATTCTATGACAGCTCACCCTGTGACGCTTCCCATTGATATTGTGCTTGACCTCCACGGTCTTGCTGTTTTTGGTAAATCCACGGATGGTAACTGGACCTAGCCAAGTTCCAACCTTACCAAAGCTGTTTTCCTTGTAATAGAGAACTTGATCACCTTTTTGGAATACTGGCCTGGAATGGGTTTTATCTTTTTCTGCCAGTTTTGCTGAGGTTTGTGCACGTGCAGTGTTGTACAGTGCTATCACCTCTGGGGGATATACACCTGCCTGCAGGCCTGCTGGGATTACTTCACCCCACGTGGCATGCAAGACAGGTCTCATGTTTAGGGTTGTGCACATTTCATGACACCAGAGTGCCCTGTCACAATAGACCCCTGAAGTAGCATCCTTGGAAGGATTTTTGGCTAGTAGGGTTTTGACAGATCTGATGGTTCTTTCAATGACCCCCTGACCCTCATGATCTTCCAGCCCAGCAATCTCTATTGCTTCACACCCTTCCAGGTCAGTCAGACAAGAAAATTGTTGATCAAGCAAAATTCTGTCAACTGGGTAGAATCTGGGTAAAGCAATCATGAGTGCAACACGTAGCTGCCCTGCAGACATGCCAGGTAGGGGTTCCATTACTGTGAACCTGGACCATGAGTCTTTTAGGATCAGGTAGGGTTGGACATCTTTGTTGATGTGCATCACATCCCCCACTATCATGCCCCTATTGGTGGAAGGAGTTGCAGTATGCCATTTTTGAGGTTTGGGGCTATTGAACTGACATTCTTGACAGTGTTGTCTAGCCAGTTTTACTGCATTCCTGAGTTGTTTTCCCATGCTACTACCCCCCAGCCGTCTGGCCAGTTCCTCAGCCACTGTTTCATGACCCATGGCTAGGTGCAGCTGATGAGCAAGCTCCTTGATATCTATGGAGTTGTCAACAGTAGGGGTTAGTGCTTTTATGTAAGGTTCCAGAACAGGGTGTTGGGAGGACAGTAAGGTTGCTGCCTCAAAATCAATTATGCCCTGGTTGCCATCCCCAATGGTAATGAGATCATCATCCTCAGAGTACATAAGGTGAGTGAACTCACATTGATTTGGGTAGCGAGGCCTGTTGCAACGGCTGCCTGGAGGCCCCAGGGGATGACGTGCGTGCCAGCAGCCCGGGCAGAGATCCACCCCGTTGGCCAGGGAGTCGTTGTTGGGGCAGTTGTGCCGTGCCCTCGTTGGAAGCACCTCAGGCACCTTATGGACCAGGGTTGCCAGGCTGGTTGTTGTTGTTGTTGTTGTTGTTGTTGTTGTTTCCCTGCTGGGACCGGTTCTGGCCCTGCTGGGACCTGTTGTTGTTGTTGTTTTGGCCCTGTTGGGACCTGTTGTTATTGTTGCCCTGCTGGGACCTGTTGTTGTTTTGTTGTTGTTGTTGTTGTTGGGGTTGCCATGCAGGGGCACACGGTGCCACGTGTTGCCACGCCCCTGAGAGCCACTGCCCCCTTGGTGGGAGGACTTGTGGGTCTTGGGTGCCCCCCCTGGCTGGCCTGCCCCTTGCGTTTGTGGCCTTGGACACCCTGGACCTTGGGGTCCTGGGCCTGGTTGTTGCCAGTACCCAGGGGGTCCACTGCCTCCTCGATATAGAGCATGGCAGCTCTGAAGTTGTCCCAGAGGGACTTGAGGCCTGTAAGCAGGGTAGCCAGGACAGAAGGTTGCAAATTAGCTTTTGTTAGCCAGGTGTGGATGAGATACCTTGGTTGGAGCTTGAGAAGCTCAAGGTCTTTCTCAATCATTACCCTGTATGTTTTTGCATCCCCAGAGAGGTTATTCTTGTTCACCTTATATGCAGCAAGCCAGTTGAAACGTTCTACTGCTTCCATGTGGTTATTGGTAAGCACTAGCTGTTTCAGATCAGTGATAAAGGTAGGCCACTGTTCAATGGCTGCTTCAGGTGTCAGGGTACGTTCCTGATAGGTTTGAATCAATGCTCTGATTGCAGGAGATGATTGATGGAATGTGGAGGAGGCCCTGAGAGCCTTAAACTGATGTCTAAGGTTAAGACCTTCCATCCCATACTCCAAAGCAAAAACAAATTGCTTAGCTTGTTCAACAGTGTGACCCTCAGGCAAGCCAGCAATATTGATTTTGGATTCCTTTTTATGAGGGTTAAACACACCTGTGAGAGGGGGGTTGGCCCTCAAGAAGCGTCGGTTGCTTGTTGCAGGCGGGTGGGGTCCAGGTTGATGGTCCCCCGCTCATACCGCGACATCAGGGCGCGCAGGCCCTCGACAGTTTGCAGCTGGTTAGCTGTTAACTGCTGATCTTGCAACGAGGCCAGCTGGGCCTGGAGAATGGCGAGCTGTTCCAGGACATCCCCGCTCCTTGGGGGGGCCTCAGCAGGCCTGTTGGGTGCCTGTGGCACCTCTGCACCTCCCCCCAGGGCCTCCTGGGGTCCTGGCCACCCCCCTGGTTTGGGAGGGGGCCCCAACCCACAGGGCGAACCTGGGGTGGTGGGGGAGGGGGAGGGGGGGTCATGGTGGCCCTGGGGGAGCCCGGGGGTGTCCGGGTAACCCCACTGGGTCCAGCCCCATCGGTGGAGGGGCGGGCAGGGGTGTCTGCCTCTGCTCTCCTCCTGGCCTCCTCCCGCATGAGACGCTTCATCTCCTTGCGTACCTCATGCTCCCGGAGGGCTGCCTGAAAGGCAGCCTCATCCTCGGGTATGTCAGGGAGTGGTCTCCCATGATCATAGCAGGCCGGACTGGACAGTCCGCCTCTTTGCCCTTCCTCGCGCCCAGGGCCAGCAGTCCCTCCTTGTACTGCAGGGGTTGGGGGGAGAGGGTTTCTTGCTGGTGGTTTCCAGCGGGGGGGCTTCTTCAGCTACCACCCCATGTTTGGCCAAGATGGCCTCCGTGACCCTGGCTTGGGTGATGGAGGACATGGTTTTAAAGTGTGCTGACCGAGCAAGCTCGGCCAGGTCTTGACTGTCCGCATAGTCCATGGGATAGTCAGCATTTTTTAAGAGGTCACGTAACCGCTGGGTGGCCTCGCGGTACGCGTCCGCCATCGCCTGGTGGGTAGCCAGGCGACGGGCGGCTTCCTCTTCATATTCTTGCCGCTTAGCGGCGAGCCGAAAAGCCGCCTCTCGGCGGACCTCTCGGTCCCGCTGCCCGCTCGGCGTTCTTCATTTGCCACCAGCGCGGCCTGCTCGACCGCCAGGAGCGCTGGGGTAAGATTGATCTCAGTCTCCCCATCGGGGAGACTGGCAGTGTCGGATACCTCATCGTCGGACATTGGTTGTCCGGCGATGGGTTCCACAGGTTTTCGCACCACCCGTGCGAGTTTAATACTCTCCATGTCCTTCTTCTTGCGAAGAAGGGACGCAGAGGGTCGCCCAAACGTTAGCTCAATGTGGTTATGTCCCTGGGCGAAAGGGACATTAAGGTTTGATGTGGCGGGACGAAAGGTAATCGTCCCGTCCGGTGCCACCGAGGCCGTCTGACGGGGCATACGCTCCCGAAGAGATGGCAACGTGGGGCCGGACTGTGGAGCCTCAGTGGGGTTTACCACCGAGGTCTCCGCAGCCATGGCCGCGCCAGCCGTGGTTGCGGCTGGGGCGGCCGCCGGAGTCGAGGGTAAGCCGGTCTCCCCGGGGGGAGCCGTCTCGGCCTCCGGCCTCGCAGGGGAGGGGGGTAGGTCGGTCGGCTTTGCAGCCGCCGTCCCCTCGTCCTGGCAACCATTGTGAGTCTTTTTGTTCTTTTTCTTTTTCTTGGAAATGGCCGCATCGCCAGCCGGCTTCTTGTTGTTGTCTCTGGGCATCCGCCGATCCTGCCCATCATCATCCTCGTTGTAGGTAAGCTTCTTAGCGACATTCTTGTTCGTGATAGCCATGGTAGCAAATAAAATTCAAGTTAGAATGCGGTGGGATATATTGCTTGAGAACACTGAAGCTGAGCAATGAATTGCTTGGTTCATTAGAAAATAGGTTTACCCTTTATCAACGTTCCTCTCACCGGCTGCGCCGCCAGTGACCGTTGGGTGCAGACCGTTGGCCCGAGGCCGCACGATGACAGGTAGCAGTCTAGTCACTGCATCGTGCGATCACAGATCAATGCACGCTGCAGTACGGTCCCTATCTAGGATACTCTAGTACCGTCCAATGACAGGACACTACGTATACTGGGTACTGACATCTGTCACGTACCTCAGTACCCAAAGTACCTATCTAGGGAAACGTATGCGACTCGACTAGCATTCCTATCTGCATAGCCCACGTGGTATTTATATTCACATACCAACGTAGGTTTACAAGGCTTATTCATACGTTGTATTCACAATGCCTTTGAGACTTAGTCTACAGCAAAGCATGGAGACTAACTCCAGATGGTACGAATTAGGGATTTGTCGGGCGCAGAAGTACGTGCCCGCTTCCTTCAGGGCCTCAGTAGACCCTTATTGCGTGAAGTGAAGCGCCAGTTCTCTGCCTACCGTTTTACTGACCTGCCCCTCAAGCATGTGCGCCAGCATCTCTTACGAGTAGCAGATTTCTTCACCACGCCTTCTCTTCCTACCCGTTCCCGTATTAATAATATTAGTCTTACCCCTGAGGAGGAGAACTCCTATGTAGAAGAATTAGATATTTGTGTTACTGACCTTTCAGCTCTGGATGTCTCTCACATCACATGCTATCATTGTAAGGAAGTAGGTCATCTTAAACGTGAGTGCCCCAAGTTCCTTTCGGGTGCTCCCCCTCATCCCGACGCTCGCCCTCCTCGTACCCCTCAGCGTGCTCCTATTCGTCCCACTTCAGGACGCATTCCCTCAGCTACCCCTAGTAGGCTGAATGCTGTGCAGACAGGACCCCCAGGGTTCCCCTATGATAATCAGGCTCCCGCACCCTCTTCGATCCCTCGTGACCCTCCAGCAGTGGCTTTTTCGCCAGGGTCTTCTTCGGGGTTAGTTCCTATGGATTTGGGGGGGGAGGGGGAACAGTAGGCCTGTCAGCCGGGGGTAACCTGGACAGGTCCTTAGATAGTACCCCAGATAATAATTTTTGCCTGCCTGTTTTTATAACCTCTGTAGGAGCTGAATCATCCCTACCACTACGTGTGCGTCCTCTCATGTTCTTGAATGGTGGTTTAACCGTTCCTCATACTGTTGTAGACCCCTTCTTGCATGCTGATGAACTCTTGAATGTCTCTGTGTTAGTGGATAGCGGTGCGGCTAGCTCCTTTGTGAGCGAGGCCCTAGTTAGGCGTTTAGGACTAGTCCCTATCCCTCACACAAAAACGGTCACTGTCCATTATGCTGACGGTCGCACCAGTCATTCCCCGGGTACGGTGTCCCTTCCCCTGGTCATACAAGGACGTACGGTCAACCTGACGGCCACTATAGGCCCTATCACTACAGCTGATGTATTACTAGGATTAGATTGGCACCAGGATAATAAGATTACTATTAATTATGATACTATGGTCATTTGGTTTCCAGATAGCTCTTACTGGGTACCGGAACGTCATTATAGATTAGAAAATTTATCCTTGGTAGATATTACTCCTCCTACACCTGTTGATCCTCCTGTGAGACCTATACCTGAAGTATTAATGTCCAATGACGAATTGCGATCTGAACTAAAGGAATATGGATACCTATTATGTATGTTCCTTCAGTTAGAAGTACAAGAGATACCTATCACTAATAATAGTGTGGATATAGATGTAAACACAGTGGATACAATAGGAGTGGGATTTACTGAAAATGAAATAGTAAGATACATGGCTGTGATAGATTCCTCAAAAGTATTTGAAGAAAAGACTCCTTCTTATCCTCCTCCTCGTTCTGTTTTACACCGTGTAGTTATCAAGGACGGTGCAGTTCCTACGCACTCTCCGATGTATAGAATGGGCCCTACCGAATTAAAGGAACTAAAACAGATTTTAGTGTCACTATTAGAAGCAGGATTGATAGAGCCTAGTAACTCCCCCTACTCCGCTGGTGTCCTGTTAGTTCCTAAGCCAAATGGCAAGTTTCGCCTAGTTACTGATTATAGGAAGTTAAACGATATTACTGTGAAGTCTAAATACCCTCTACCTCGTATTGATGATATATTTAATAAGGTTAAAGGTTCTACCTGTTTCACAGTACTAGATTGTGCGGATGGTTTTTGGCAACTACGCATAGCTCCTGAGGATTGCCACAAAACCGCCTTTGCTACCCCTTTTGGGCATTACCAGTTTAGAGTAGCGGCTATGGGACTCTGTAACTCTCCTGCCTCTTTCCAAATGTTAATGAATGAAGTGCTTAGACCTGTTATGGGAAATTCTCACCTTCCTCAAGTGTCCTCTGATTTAAAGGATCCTTCCTTCTCCTCTGTTTCTTTATCTGAGCATGACCGTTCTTGTGCTCAAGCTTACTTAGATGATATCCTTATTTACTCTCCTGATTTTGAAACGCACCTACGTGATTTAAAGAAAGTATTAGAAATAATGGCTGAAAATTCTTTGTGGGCGCGCCGTGCTAAAGTTCGTTCGGGTAGGAGTGTCCCATTTTTAGGGCACGTTCTGTCAGATGCCGGGGTCGCTACCGACCCGGATAAAACTAAGTCAATTCAGGAATGGCCTACCCCTACCGACGTTAAAGGTGTACGTAGTTTCCTAGGAATTGCTTCTTACTATAGGCGTTTTATCCCGCGTTTCGCAACTATAGCAGCCCCTATTAATCATTTATTAAAGAAGGATATCCCCTTTGTTTGGAGTAGTGAATGTCAGTCGGCTTTCCAGTGTCTAAAATCCCTACTCCTCTCCCCTCCCGTACTCATCCTACCGGATACTACTAAACCCTTTGTGGTAGCTACAGATGCTAGCAAGGTAGCTATAGGGGGCGTCCTTCTCCAGGATCAGGGTCAAGGCTTACAGCCAATCGAGTATATCTCTAGGACAATGCTTCCTGCGGAGCGTAACTATCCCGTACACCAGCCAGCAGGAACTATTAGCTGTGGTGTATTGTTGCCACGCGTGGCAGCACTTTCTTAAAGGTGCTCAATTTGATGTTTGTCTGAATGAACCCTGCGAGATTGATCCTTATAGATTAGTTATCCAGACGGATCACCGTCCCCTTACCCATCTTCTCTCACAACCCAACCTTACCCCTCGTCAAGCGCGCTGGATGGAGTTTTTAGCACAGTTTTCCCCTTTTAAACTTCAGTATGTTAAGGGTGTAGATAACATAGTACCAGATGCACTCTCCCGTCGTGCAGATTACTCCTTTTTCGAGGACCTTGATGTTCTCAATACTACTCTAGTTCCTACTACTATGGGTGTAACCCCTTATGGTGAACTACCTGATGATGAATCCTATGCCTACCTCTTTCATACAGCTGTTCGCATGCCTGATCTCCTTTCTCACGTAGGACTCTCTCTCCCGTGTGAGGCCCTTCCTGTGGCCTCGGTGGGGGGGGAGGGGAAAAATAAAATTTCTATACCGCTTAGCCATATAGCGACTAGGTCAGGAAAGTCTTATGAAAACATAGTCCCTCTAGGACCTCCCCTTCTCTTTGGCAAGGCGGTAGGAGATCTCTTTAAACCTGTTCTGGATACCTCTGTAGCGATGCCTACCTCTGATCTTGAACGCCTTATTAGTAGATTTACGGCCACTGAGCCGGAAGCATTAGCTGCCATTGCTCAGCCCATCCCCAACAATGAGGCAAGCACCCTTGTAAATTTGTAGGTGGGTTTTTATATGTGCAGATAGCAGATTCTCCCCCTCAATGGCGCCTGTATGTCCCTCCTATCTGTCGCTCCTCCTTGCTCTTTGAGTTGCATGACTTAGCTGCTCATCAGGGTGGTAAACGGGTACGGGACCTAGTAGCCCGCTCTTACTACTGGCCTTCCCTTGTAAAGGATGTAGATGAGTATGTTAGAACCTGTCAATCTTGCCAGGAGATGAAACCCAACAATGTAGGACAGATAGCAGAGCCTAGGACCTTACCTGATCCCATCATGCCGTGGGACTCCATTATGATGGATTTTGTAGGACCTTTTAGGAAGAATGATAGAGGTAACGCCCAGATCCTTGTTTTCGTAGATCGTTTTACTCGTATGTGTCATCTCGTGCCGTGTCCCTTAGAACTCACCGCACGCGATTGCGCACGCCTATACCTTAATAACGTATATAGATATCATGGTTTGAGTAGGCAGTTTATTAGTGATAAAGATAAGTTATTTACTTCTGATTTTTGGCAGCAGTTCTTCGCTGCTATCGGTACCAAGGTCACCTTCGGTACTGCCTACCACTCCTCCTCTTCTCATTTAGTAGAACGTCTGAATAGGGTAGTGGAAGAAGCTCTGCGGCACTATGTGAATGGCTCTGGGAGTGATTGGGAGGATTATCTATGTCTGGTAGAGTTTTCCCTTAACAATTGCCCTCAGGCTGCGCATGGTTATACGCCCTTCTTCCTAGATACTGGTAGACAACCTCTTACCCCTACCTCTCTCTTAGCCAGTCCTTTAACCCCTAAATGGTCTGGCTGCCGATTTTCCGCCTAAAACTGAGTTACAGCCGACACGTCGGCCCCTTCTCGGGGGACCAAATGCCGCGAAAACTATTGAGAATTAGGAAAAGTTTAGCTGAGAAGATCGAAAGTTTATAATTTTCCTCACAGCATGGTACTAGGGTTTGCATACTTCTGACAAAGTTATAGAGGTGTTCTGGTCGGTCAAAGTACAAGGGGTCAGGGTACTTTTTCGCGTACAACGTGCATTCCGGAAAACGACGACCTGGCCATGGCGGCTTGCGCCCACGCATGGCATTTACGTTTTCGTTCGAATTTTCTGACCAAACTCAGGAAATTGATTTTATACGTGCTAAAGATCATACAGGCCAATTTCTGGTTCGCGGGAATGCCATTTGATAGGTGTCGGCAGCGTTCTTGCTGGAAAAAACTGCGATCAGGCCGGACGATAGAAACGTTGACAGCAATACCTTTCCGGCGTATTTTAAAGGATATATTGGTTTCTTTGTACTTTTTATGATACATAGTAGTCGTAAACGTGCAAGGGTGGCCAGAAATCGCCGAATCCAGCGACCATGCTGCACAACTTTGGTGTGCCGAAATGCGCCATTTTGCGGCCACCGCCTGGGCCAAGGTAACGCCATCCATGCCTGGTAAAGCTTAATCATCGTTTTCCTATCGATGTTTGACGTTTATATATACGTTCTAGCTTGTGTAGCACATTCTTTTTGCATTATTCATGCTCTTTCTTGACCCTGGCCTGGCCCCTTTCTAAAACACCCTTCTTAGATGCTTCCATCAGTCAGTTGACCTGCCACAGGGTGATGGTGATAAGTTTTAGAGGCTGTATGGGTTTGAATACCTCCATATATGTTTGTTATACATTTCCCACACACATATTGCATGAGTGTGAGGCAGTTGGCTGGTCTCTGTGGCATCATCAAGCATGTAACCGGTGAGTAGAAGCTTCCCATTCTCAGCATGTGCCACCAGGTGTGCTGGCCATCACCTGGCAAGCTATAGCAGCTTAGGCCTAGTTTATCCTTGCTAGGGCAAGCTGAAATAGGCTTAAAATCACTAGTTTGTTGGTGGCTGCCTCCTAGAATGCATGCCTTGCGTAGGGTATTCGTACCACGTTACCTACGTGCATGGACAAGGTGGCACCTGCACATAGGTGCCATGTAAGGGCAGTGTGATGATGCAGTTATGTTTCCCCATCATTGTGGAAGGGAAATGTATTGTGTGGCATGGTTGGGGGCCATATTAGTAGGTATTAGTAGGTAGTATGCCCACTCCTACCCCCTTGGTTGCTTTTTACCAACGGTACCCCTATGGGCTGTACTGGGTGTAACTGCTGGTATACCCACCCAAATGATGACCCCAATGGCTCAAACTGTTCAGCAACTAATTTTTTATCATCCCTGAAGTGGTAGGTGCCTAGCTCTTACAACATAATTCAAAATGCACATTCTACCAAAAATGAAAACGCTCGTCTTGACCCCCCTGACTTTGACGGCAGTTATACATGGCCTACCCTGCATATATGTAAGGTTGTGATATACCAACCCGAAGGGCAACTCATGGACATGCTTGGCCCCCAAGGACAGCCATTGGATATGGGTGGGTTGGATGGCATCTGGTTTGCAAAATTGTGAAGTTACAGCCGATGCATCGGCAGTATTTCTGCCCATTTAGGGGTTAAGGGACAAGGATGATGTGTCCCGGGATACCGTAGAAGGTGTGCAGGCGTTATTAGATAAGATGAAGAATGCACACGACAACGCTATTGCAGGGTACCATATAGGGCGCAGGCCAAGTACCTTGCTAGGTTGCGTGCCTCATTAGATAGAAGAGCACCTGAGATAGAAATAGGAGATTTAGTCCTAGTAGAAGGCCCCCGTGTTGGCCGATTCGCCCACAAGTTCGAAGCTGAACTTAAAGTGAAACTTAGGCCCGCCTTCTTAGGACCCTTCCGTGTGCTGTCTAGAGTAGGTAATTTCTTGTATGAGATAGATATCCCTACCTCTTGGCAGACCCATTCGCGCACCTTTCATAGAAGCCAGCTGAAGCTTTATCATCAAAGCACGTTCGCTGGTAGTAGAGAATTAGCCCCTGCCCCTTTAGAGCATAATCCTGATACTGGCGAGGTAGAGGACGAGGTAGAGGGTATCGTGGCCCATAGAGATATCAAAAAGGGCCGCGGTACCCAGCGCCAGCATAAGGTGAAATGGATGTATGCTCGTAGTGAAGTAGATAAAGTCTGGTATACGGAGAGTGAGCTAGATGGGTGTAGTCGCCTTTTGCAGGAGTATAAAACCCTGCATAAGCTCTAGTTGCAGACCTTCCCCTCTCTTATGTTATGTCTGCTGTCGACGGGTGGTTGGTTGTCCCCTCCCCTCCGCAGCCGTCATGTCAGAGCCTACCCCTCCGGCGGAGAGCCCGCTGCCGTCCCCGCCCCCACCGGACCCTGAGCTGTACTTCGAGGCCCTTCCGGGCCGCTGGGTGTCACGGTCCAGTCATCCGGGCGGCATCGTGCAGCCGGCCCTCCAGGCCCAGCATGCGAGTTTAGTCAGGGCTGCTCTCTTCGGGGTCGCGTGGTACGGCCCATCCCCTGATGACCCGCACCAGCTAGTTTTGCACGGGTTCGACGATGCAGGACACTGTCTGTTAGGATGTGGCTCCCGCTGTCCAGCCTTGGGACAGATAGCCGCGGTCCTCCAGTGCTCCCGGGTGTTCTCCTACCTTTCTACCCCTGTGGGCCGCTCCTGCCTACGGGATGTGTTCCCCTGGCTTCCGGGCGAGGGTGAGGCAGAAGTAGATGAAAACCCCTGCGACCTCCTACGGGCCGTAGAGTTCATGGAAATCGCAGACCAGTCAGCGGGAGTAGCAGTTGGTTACCCTTCCCCTACGGACGCCCCAGTCGAGGCACAGTACACTCCAGAGTATTCAGCCTCCAGTGCAGCGTCCTCCTCCTCAGCGTCGGCTCCCTCCCCTGTCCCGTCGTCACCACGGTCGACCCGGCGTGCGTCAGTGGAGCCTACCCCTTTGGGTTTGGAGCGCGAGCCTGATCATCTCTCGGCGACTGTTTCGGCGATGCAAGCCCAGATTCAGTCCCTGACCACGGCGTTCGGGGCCTTCATGGCGGCCCAAGCGCAGGCCCCGGCCACGCCAGGTGGGGTGTCTGTCGTGTCTGCGCCCCCTACCCCTTCGGTTGTTTCGGCACCTATGGTTTCGCCTGCTCCGCACGAGCCTTCGGTCGCTGCGGTTTCCTCGGTTGCTGCGGCTCCGACACCTCTGGTTGCCTCTGCGCCTGCGACCGACGTTTCTGCGCCGCGACGCGAGTCTTCCGCCCCAGCGGCTGTGCCCGCCGTCGCCGCCTCTGGGCCGCCCGCTGCGCCAGCGCAGCCAGTGCGGGGTTTCTTTAGTGACACGGGCGATCATCCCAGGCTTTGGGAGGGTGGTCCCCCGCAGAGGATTCCGGTGCCCGACTGGAGCTTGGATGGCAACCAGTCCTATGCCGGACTGCCTGTCCCTACGGGCCCTATTTTCAATATGTGGCCTGAGGGTGCGCCGGCAACGGAGACCGGCGCGCCAGTTGCGGTGGCGGGCCCGTCACGGCCCCCTTCGGCTTCGGGTCCGGCGCGACCTCCTGTTGTACCGGTGCCGCCTGCGTCGGTGTCGGTTCCTACCCCTGCTTCGGCCCCTGCCCCTTCGGCCTCGCGGTCTTTGGCTTCGGTTGTTCGGTCCACCGGTCAGGATCCTCGCGCCACCCGCGCTGCTGACTCCCTCCGGGAGTTGTCCCAGGGTGATCGGGACAGGGCCCCTTCTGTGGTGCACGCGACGCCGGAGACGCGCGACACGCCCGTTCCTGGGTATGGTATGTCCGCACTCGCCTGCCGACAGTGTGACCTGCCGCGCGCCTCCGCCGAGCTTGCCATTTCGTCCATGTCCTACGGGTTCTCCCAGGTGTGTCGGGCGCCGCGGGACCGTGGCCTACCCATTGAGACTGATCGGCCCCCTTTCGACATGGTTATTTTAGCTGATCCTGTGTTCCAGGGTGAGATCCTGGTTCGGCGCGTTCTGTATCGCTGGGCTAGGCGTCACAACGACTTGGACACCTACGGTGGGTTCCAGTGGGCTTACCCTCCGCCTCTGGGCATTATGGCTTCGGATGCCCTCACGGTAGAGTTTCCTTCGGTACCGGGTGCTACGTACAGCACGGTTCTCCAGCCCATCCTGGAGTGGGATGCCCGTCGTCCAGCGCCCATCCCGGGCCAGGGTCTAGACTCCCGTGGCCACCCTCCTCCTCGGGCCAGCGACTACCTAGAGACATTCGGGTCGCGACAGTGTGCTCGTCGGTGGCGCTCCCGAGAGGTTCGGCACATCCGGATGTGGCCGTCTAACGTGGAGCCCCTGGTTGATCTGTTCTTCCCGACGGGCTTGCGCCCTCGGATCCGGTACAATCGCCTACTCCTGCGGGCTGTTACGTCCCAGCCCAGACTCACCTAGCCTGAGCTACGTAGCGAAAGACCCTTCTTGCCGGAATTAGGAATAATTCAGGATAGCCTAAAGTAGGTTGCGCTTCACGACGTGAGTCGTGAGATATCTGGCATCACGGCTTAATGCCAAGCTAATTAGTTCACACTTATAATGGCTAGCAACACCAATTACAAATGGATAATGCCCCGGGCTCAATGTGTAGGCGTATTCGCACTTATCATTCATTAAACCAAGAGGACGAGACTATCGTCCTCGGACCAATTTAACCTAGGTTGATTGCGGCGCAGATACATGCCAATTTCCCTGGACCAATCCGAGTCAAACATTCCACGTAGGATCCGGGCCGACATCGACCCTCAACTACAGGATCCACGCCCAGTACCACAAATGGACTCAGAACTGACGCGGCGCCACCGCACCGGTACCTAAAAGGGCAACCTAGGACCAAAATAGCTAGTCCAATTCACGCAAGAGTCATTGTCCATAAAACTTAGTACAACGGCCACAAGGCCTTAGTAATTTATTCCATTGTTACGTCCGACCTAAAGGGCCGGGACGTAACACGGGCCCTCTGTTTGATCGCGGTAGAGCCTTTCCTTCGCCTCTTTGCCTGTGGTTTCCTGGACTGGGCCCGTGGTCAGGTCGTTCTTACGCAGCATAGGTACTACTGGGCCTTTCTGGGCCTTTTTCCTGATGGCGTGTGGGCCGATGTTTTCCTCACTGTAGATAGGCATGACAATGCCGAGGATGTGGCCCACTACCAGGCATACCTGGAGGTTCTGCTGGCCTCTCGTGGCACTTATCAGACGGATGGCAACTAGATAGAGGGCCTTAGGCCCGACCTGAGGGTGTTGTCCCTCCGGTATATAGAGTCGCCCTCATATTCTGGCCAGTTGATTGGCTGTTCTTGGTCCTTGGTACTGATGTGTTTACTCTGTGTGTCCTGCCCAGTGCCGTCCCCCCCGGCAAGGACTCCGTTCCAGGCAGTTAGGGGAACCTCCCACCAGGCTTGGTGCTGGCTAACCCTACACCACCCGGCGTGGTGGTGGATCCAACAATTGATAGACCATCCCAGATACAAAGCACCAATAGTTCACACGGTCTCGAGACCGTGTGAACTATTGGTGCTTTGTATCTGGGATGGTCTATCAATTGTGTTGGTGCGTGCTGGGTGCATTAGGTTTTTCCTACCCCTTTGGTTTCCTCCCTGTGCGTAGGGAGAGGGCTCCCTACATACCTTTTGTGGGGGGGGAGGTGTTACGTCGCGTAACAATTCGTTGTAGTTACGGACGTAAATTAGGTCCTTGGCCTCGGTTGTTCCTAGGTTTACGTGTAGTTCTAGCTGGGACACGATTGTCCTCGTAACAGTACCGTGGTACATTGGGTGCTTTTGGGCGCCGCGCCGCGTACTTTACTAGTGGTCCTTATCCTTTGGTAGAATGTAGTGGACCGGCGTGCATCTGTGCACCTGCCTGTGTTTCTGTGTTTCTGAAGGCGAGGGCCAGGTCGGCCCGAGCCTGCTGGACCGTTGGTGACCATTTATGCACGTTCCACTCCTTGTGTGGTCACTCGGCGTGTGTTAAATGAATTAACACATATTAGCTTGGGTCATGGCAGTGTAGTTGTGTTTCCTTCCTCTATTCCTGGAGTAAACGGGTTTGTGTAAATGGCTTATGGCGTATTACAGTAGCACATACGTAAATGCATTGAGATCTGGATCGTCTCGTTCGTCTTTCGCTAGGGGTTTAACTAGAGGCGGCCTTACTAGTCTAGGTAGCATTAGGCCAGGTAGAGGTAGAGGTGGCGGTAGAGGCTTGCGGCGTAACACAAATGCAGGAAAAAGATGTGTTCCACTGGATAGGTGGCCAAATATAAGACAGAGTATCCTTGGCAGACCACACATGCTTCAGCAGGGCAGCCTGTTTCTCCTCCAAATAAATTATGTAGGCTCCTGGTCCACCCCCATCGAACCTGTTTCCCCACCCTTGCCATCATTGACAGCTGCCTGTGTGGAACAGCACTCAGTGGCTGTTCGTCTCCCCCCCTGCAACACACAAGTGGCATCCCACACGGTCCCATCCCTGAACTGAACCACCCTGTCAGGCCAGGAAATAGCAGGATTGGTGTCAGCCAACCAGGGAATCCCCAAAATCACATCCGCTGCCGTGATCGAGGGGAATGACGTCTGCTGTCACTTCCAAAGTCTGGGATGAACAAACTTGGAAGACCAGCTGCACATAGCCAGGTGAACAGCTTCTCCTGCCATCAGAATACTGCACCATGACAGGTGTGGGGTGTGAAAACACAGGCAACTTCAACTCCTGCACCAAGGAGGCAGCAATATAATTACTGCCAGCACCAGAATCAATCATAAACAAGCAAGCTGGCTGAGCCAAAGGAACTGGCACATTAAGGAGCCTAGCCTGAAACTTGAGTAGGAGGCCTAGTACAGGTGGGCCCATAGGGACAGCAGGGTCAGAAGCACCCACAGTGTTTACTGGCCGAACGTCGACAGCAGGCAGGTCAGACCTTGTCATGACAGAAAAAGGACCTGGGGACCCAACTAGTTTTTTGACTCAAGTGGGTCAGGGGTTGCTCCCCCGCCGGAGGGTTGCTGCTGCTCAGGTGGCTCTGGTGGCTCATCCTCGTCACCCCCTTCCTCCTCCTCTGCCAGCAGCTGCATGAGAGCATTCACCATCCTACGCTTATCCTGTCTGCTGAAGGACCGAGCACGGGACTGGAACCTCCCAGGGGGCTCGAAGTTGGGCTGGAATCCTGGTTGCATCCGGTGATCTCCAGCAGGGACGCCAGGGGGCAGGTGTTGTCTTTTATGGCTCGCAGTCACATTGGTGGGTAACCTATAACAACCTGTGTTGATTGGTGCATTAACCAACTGGTGGTAATTCATACAAGTTTGTGTTCACCCATCTTGTCTGTGTTGATTGGTGTTGGTATTTGATGAGCTGATGTGGGCTATGTGTTGATATGGTATTGTGACTAATCGAGTGGGCGGAAGTCTGTCAGTGATCGGAAGTTGAGTACTTTCGGCTGTGGCCGATGTGTGTGGCGCCGCGCCGGTACTTGTGCAGTTTTACTACTTGCGGTGGTATCGCTCTATTTCTGGGTACTTTGTGGCGTCGCGTTGATAGCTTCAGTTCGCGGTATGTGTGTCTTGTGGTTGAGCTGATGCGTTGCGGTGATGATCCACAAAGGCAGCCGTCATTACATTTTGGGGCGCAATCACCATGTGAGCGCGCGCACCTACGGGCCTAAGGGCTGCGGGCTATGGATCTGAGCACAATACCCACTACCATCATCTTCGAGGATCTTCGCCAACTCCTTAAGCTTGTAATTGATGCTTTATTTAACATGTACTAGGTTGGGGTTCTTGTTTTAGCTGAAAGCGTCAGTTGACCATGGCGGCATTTGTCCAAGAGAAAATGATGCGGAATTTCTAACGGAATTGTACACTTTCTAGCGGTAATGTAAACGGAAGTGACGAAGGAAATGTCCTCTGCTATCTTGGCGAGCTACTCCTGATTGGCTGCTTGAAGCTGCGACAATTCGATCTGAAACGGAGCTCGGTAGGCGATGTGCCTGGAATTTCGGGTCGTCTCGACTGACCGACTGAATTGCGCCAGAATCTCTCTCTGTGCGCTTGTCCTTTAAGAATGCTAATGGACTTATTATGATAGCCGTGTCGATTGAGTTTGCAATAGATTCCGTAACTGTGCGCTGTGTATCTCAAACGGCATAGACTGAGGTGATCTCTTGTGGGCCATGCTCGTCATGCTGATTGTCGGAATGCAGTTTTCTTGGGTCGTTACTTGCTGCATGCAGTAGGCTAGCTATTTCTCTGCGTCAACTGGGCACTATTGTCTTGTCTCGAGACGTTGTGGTTGCCTACGGGCAAGACTTTGTGCAGGAAACGTAAGCTCTGTGTGTGTTACAAAAGTCTGTTATTTGACGTTATCTGCGCTTCTTCTGCGCCGAAATTGCTAGTTCTCCGGAGCAAGTCCATGACGACTTGCAATGTATAATTTGTTCTTTTGATTCGGCTGGTGGCTTCCTTCTCAGCCTGGGTGCTAAGCGTACTCAAATAAAGTTTATGCAGGTGATGAAAGTTGCATGTACCGAGAAGAGGCTTGCTTCATCTTGTTCCTTGTTTGCAGCACCATGAGCTATGTGCTACCGGCTTTGGGACGCTTTTGCCAACTGAGGGCCACTGAGTGTGCCTGCTCTTAGTGTTCTGTTCTCCATTTCAGCCATGTCAAGAACAGTGTACTGGCTGCGCTGTTCGGCGTTCTCCCAGGTAACGGTTGCATTTTATACCACATGCGCATGCGCAGTGTTGGGCTGTGCCCTGCTGAGACAGAGAGTTGGGATACCAGTGGTGATGAT
Source organism: Mesostigma viride (assembly GCA_009746045.1). Taxonomy (NCBI): domain Eukaryota; kingdom Viridiplantae; phylum Streptophyta; class Mesostigmatophyceae; order Mesostigmatales; family Mesostigmataceae; genus Mesostigma; species Mesostigma viride. The sequence continues at coordinate 148,536 of RPFO01001021.1, forward strand.
GATTGTGAGAGGCATTTTCAGTAACCCGTGTGTGACTGGGTATGGTGGTCTGGCTGAACCAGCCGTGGTGCATCCTGCCCGCTGGGGCAATATTGGTGCAGTGGAATCCGAGAACGAAACTGTATCACTGAGTCGAGTGAGCCTTGTATTATCTGGGAGTATGTGTGACACTCTACTTGATTATTTGGAATTTGTTAATGACTCCATGTGATGATTATTTGGAATTTGTTAATGAATGAGTGGCTGTCACACTTGTCGCTTGGCGTTCGTTGGATGATGCGTAGTGCCTCGGTGTGGCATGCTAATGTTTGTGGCTGCCGGTTATGGTTGGGCAGCGGGGATGAAGGCAGTTGTTTATGAGCGGACAGTGATGAGATGTCCCACGCTGTTTTTCTATGTGTCAATGACTGGAGACTTACTTGGACTAAGTGTCTGTGTCTTTTATAAACCTGGAAAGGGGGCGTGTTTTCTCTAAAGACTTCCTCCGATGGGTTCTCTCTGTTTTTTCATCTTTGGTTTTTCATCTTTTTGTGGCTAGGGTTGCTCTCTGCTCTTTATGAGTTGATTATAGAGTTTGCCTCTACATCTGACGAAGTTGCAAGGCGGTGTCTAAGCTGAGATTGCACATTAGAATGGGTTGTGGGATGGTGACCCGCCAAGCAAGGTTGCAGTGGCGTGTGACTTGTGTATGGCGTTTCTTTCAGGCAGTGCGTATCATGTGGAGGTTCCATTTAAGGCTTGATGTGGACAGGATGTGCGTTGTTCATTCATGTGATAGCTCACAGGCCTGTTAAGATGTGCCTGACAGGGGCTGGCAGAGGGATTGCTGGCCTGACAGTGGCATTATCCCGTGTCCTCTTGCTTTGAGCTCTGTCCATGCACCGACTACTTCTATAGATGTGGGAGGAGGCAACAGTAGCAGACTAACAGCCCATTTGTGCATAGTCTGGGTCAGGTTGCCTCTACTGGGATTGGAGCGGGAATAGCCTAAAATGCCTTGGTTGTAATTTGTGTGCCCGAGCTTCCATGGAGTTGAATTCTGATGTGAATGGCCTGTGCTGTGGCATGATGTTGAGTCATTGGCGGCACCTTTTGATTGTGCCAGTGCAGACCTCTAGAAGGGAACTTGGTGAGTGTGCTCTGGATATGTTTGGGGTTGAAGGTCAGATGGTTGCCGAGGTCAAGGTGCGTGCCGGTTGATGGCGTTCACTGCGGACTTGCATGCTCATGTTGAAGGGGGCATGTTAGGTCTGACCCACCGAGACTTAGTCCCTTCTCGGTTGCCCAGGCAGCAGCTCGGTCCATGGAGAGATCGCTCGCGGGTGTGCACAGAAAGGGGGCATCCCGCTGGAGCTTGCATGTAGGAGGGTCCCGCCTGGGGCAAAGGGAGCTGTGAGCGGGGGAAGCTACCCTTGGGAACGAGGAAGAAATGGGAGCTTGGAATTGAGTACACTAAAAGGGGGCCCACCACAGACAAAGTTGTCCCACTTAGTATCCGGACGCTTGGTGGGGCATGGGTGGCAGATTGAGATCGGTGTCTGATTCATCACACAGTACCTCTCTGGGCGTGCAGCTAATCTCTGTGGTATTGTTCCCTAAGGTGCCGGTGCTGTGAGTGACAACGTTTTGGGTACCAGCGATCAGGTGGGGTTACTAGTGCAGGTACTGATTTGGCGGTGGTAACTGCAGTCAGGTGTTGCTTGTGTGAACTTGCTGTGTCTCCTCTCCGCCAACGACCTTTTCTTCTAAACCAACCCATCGTGGTGCGTTAGCTCCGTGGCGTGTCACTTCACGCGTCCTTATGCTCGTGTTGGTCGGTCAAACGCACATTTTACTCCTTAATAAAAGGAAAGCGTTGGGAATTGTACTGTTTTGCGGGCGTAGAAGTACCTCATGAGCGTTTGGTAACAATTCGGGTTTTGCGCAGTTGGTATTGTTCTGGAAAGGTAGCTGTGACCATGACACTGGTTTGGGTTGTTCAGAGATGGGAGCTAGCAGACAGATACTTGGTCTGGTGATGAACGGATCTGCACCCGTGGTGTACATGCCCCGATATATTTATGTTGCCAAGCAGTGGGTCTGTGGTGCGGGACCAATGGGGAGCATGAGTGGAGTCATGCGCGCGCCCTGGTCGTTGTGTTCAGGCTCAATAATGCTTGACAACAGCAGAGCTGAACGTGTGTGCCTAGCCTGGGAAGTTCAGCTCCAGCAGCACCATGGGGAGACGGTGGCCCTGACACACTCCCCGCGACAGATGGTGAACAGGACATAGGCTGATGCCTGATGTTGAGGAGGGGGAAACCCTGCTTGGAAGCTGACTTGGGTGGTGAGAGTAGGACTAGCTACCCTACTTGCCACTTCTGCTGGATGAGGGGTTGCCCAAATCCGGGGGCAGTACGGCTAGAGTACCTAGGCATTTCGGGGGTTGCCCCACTTGCTGATGGTAATGCGAGCAGTCTGCGAGGCTCATACTTGCCCGGTATGAAGCGACTGCTGGGGTCTTGCGGACCAGAGGTGCTGTGACACCTACTGAAGGCAAGGGAGCGCGGGGTCCGGTAGTGCTCGGGCACTAGCCGATGGCGCTCAATTCGCGGGCTGGTGGTGCAAGGTGCATCAACCACAGGCGAGGATACACGCTTTGGAGAGACGTGTTGATGATGAGGCGGAAGGAGATGACGCCTGGGATTTTACACCGCGGGCCGGCAGTGCGTGGTGCATGCCGCAGGCGGGGTATGCTTGTTGTGGGCACTGGATGTGCTTAGATGCACGGGAATGTAGATGTGTCGAGGGTCTTCCGCAGCATGATGGTTTTATGAGCGAAGCACCTTGTGAGGATGGGTATGTGGGCATAGGATCAGTGTTGCATGATGCATGTGAATTATGCACACAGTTTTGAGTTGTCTCATTCAGTGATGGTCCTTGTTGCATATGATGTGGTGCTGTGAGCTGTGAGATGATCGTAAATAGTTTTGACATAGGCATCCAAACGTGCAAACGAGTGAATTGGCTGAAATCACCCAATTGATATGCATCAATATGTGACATTTCCTATAAGAGTGAGGCTATGTGAGCAGGTCTGAGTTTAACGGGAATATGGTGGGCAGTTTGCCCTAAACTTTTGTGGCCTGAGTAGATGGTGTGGTGTATATTTGGGGGCCGCGATGAATGTTATGTGGACAAAGCATGGATGCTGGTGAGAGCATGTCATTGGAGTTGGATGTCCTTGTGAGTGGTGTCTACTTTATGGGAGTGAGGGAATGTGTTCTGTGACCGTATGGCTTGTTGATAGTCAGTGTGAACTACTTGCAGTGTATGCCTTGGCGTTGGGGAGGCCGCAGGCAAGGGCATGGGCCAGGAAGGCCTTGGGAGTGTGTGCCGGTAATATCAAGCCTACTGGATTAATGTGGCACTGCAAATCTGATTGCTGAACAGGTCTGAGTACCTGAGTTCTTGATTCATTTCTTGCTTCTCTCTTGATGGTCAGTGTGGTATTGACCCCACGGGTCCGTGTCAGCTCATGTTCGTTTTATTCGGGTACGTGGGAAGTCGGGTACTTTGGTCCAGGAAGGATCGTCTGGTGGGCAGTGGGCAAATGACTCACCTGGTTGACCTGGCAAAGCCGCAAAGGTGGCTGTGTGATTCCTAGTGCCTGGCGTAAAGTGATTGAGTGTTGATGAGGTCAGTGGCACAGATGGTCTTGGTGGACCAGTCTTGTATTCTCGCTTGCTTACATGACTTTCTAGCACATGCTGATAATATGAGCAGGGCATCAATGGGCGCCTGATAACGGGGTTGGCACTCCCCTAGTACATAATGTTCTGGCTCGTATTATTTTGTGTGGTGTGTGCAGATGATCTGTGCAATGTTGAAGCTGAGTATGCTGATGTGTGGTGGTGGCAGATCCATGTTGGATAATTGTCAATGCGTATGCATATATGATTTCTGGCCTGCGCTGGTTGTCTCCTTGATACATTTAGTGATGTGTAGTTGACAAGTGATACCGTTATAGCCAAGTGATGTTGATTTTGGTTATCTTGGTTGTCTCATTGATTCTCGCTTATTGTCTTTGTTTGGTATGCATGGTTGTGACCAACAGTGTTTATTTGTGGGTCTTGGTTTTGCTTGAGGAGTTAATGGTGTGTCATGTGACAGTTACATAGTGTTATGTCTAAGAGGTGATGACGAGTAGTTGTTGTGAAATGGCATCAGTTGTGGGTGCGGACAGGCTAAGTGTGGTTCTGATTGAAAATCACATGGGGATGTGACTGCTCGGGAAAAATGGGCTGGTGTTGTCTTTTATGGCTCGCAGTCACATTGGTGGGTAACCTATAACAACCTGTGTTGATTGGTGCATTAACCAACTGGTGGTAATTCATACAAGTTTGTGTTCACCCATCTTGTCTGTGTTGATTGGTGTTGGTATTTGATGAGCTGATGTGGGCTATGTGTTGATATGGTATTGTGACTAATCGAGTGGGCGGAAGTCTGTCAGTGATCGGAAGTTGAGTACTTTCGGCTGTGGCCGATGTGTGTGGCGCCGCGCCGGTACTTGTGCAGTTTTACTACTTGCGGTGGTATCGCTCTATTTCTGGGTACTTTGTGGCGTCGCGTTGATAGCTTCAGTTCGCGGTATGTGTGTCTTGTGGTTGAGCTGATGCGTTGCGGTGATGATCCACAAAGGCAGCCGTCATTACATTTTGGGGCGCAATCACCATGTGAGCGCGCGCACCTACGGGCCTAAGGGCTGCAGGCTATGGATCTGAGCACAATACCCACTACCATCATCTTCGAGGATCTTCGCCAACTCCTTAAGCTTGTAATTGATGCTTTATTTAACAGCAGGTTGGGTGGCCGGGGAGATGACAGGGCGCCAAAGGGACCCTTGGTGCATGGCAGGGGGAAACTGGTCCCGCCTGGGACAGTCACGTGCAAAGTGACCTGGCTGGTTACAGATAAAACAGTTGCCCTTGGAGTGATCCAGGGCATTGAGTTCCCGTCCCCCAGGAGGTCATCCAGCTGGTTCAGGGACTTCTTGATGGGTGGCACATGGGTGGCCATAGGCTCCCACTTAATTGACAGAGAATGCAGGCACACGGCAGAGTGTAAGCACATAAGACAACACCTTGTCCCATTGCCAATCCACGTAGTCAAACTGAGAGAAGTGCTTGTCCACATCCAGGCGCACATGGGGAGCCATGCCATGCAGTAGTCTGTGAAGCGCCTCTGCGTCAGAGCACTGGGGAATCTTGGCTCTCAGGTTGGTGAATTGCTCCACGAACCGTGGCAGCGTCAACCCAGCCTGTGTGCAGTTAGCCAGTGAGCCCCGATCCATGCGAAGCTGATCCTGGGGTAACAGAAACCGGCGAAAGCCCATGCAGCAAAAGAGAGGGGAGGTCGGTACACGCACGTCCAGCCACAGAGCGCAAGAACTCATCAAAACGGTCACTGGCACTGTCGCTCATCCGCTGCCTACAGTAACCAATGATCCTCTTCTGGATGTCCATCGTAAGGCGTTCCTCTGCCTTGGGCCCGTAGTTGGCGAAGTGTATGGCGAAGACATCCTGAAACTTGGTTGAGAAGTGGTCAAAGTTAGCATTTTGGGCAACCAATATGCTAAGTGGATGCAGTTTGGAAAGACCTTTCCAACGCCGTGCCGACTGCCGACCGCCTGAAACAGACAAGGGACGAGAAAGATATGAGGTCCCGAAGTCCTAGCCGTCCGTGGCTGACTAGGGTGCAGTCCTCTGGTATAGTGGACAGGACACGTGGCAGGCCGTGCCTGCACAGGCTTAGCCTGACTATCACGTGACTGTGGTCCACGTAGACCAGGAGGAGCAGCAGCCTGTGACTGGTGGAATACTGGAGCTGGCACAGGACTGCAAGGATACTAGGCCTTGCAGGCTTGTGACAGGTCCTGTACTTCCTAGGTTGCAGAGTCTAGGCAAATCCAGTTCGTCCTGGCTCTGCACTGATGCCAGTGGACGTTGAGGATTTGCTTGCACGCCTGCACGTGCCTCGTCACGCCGATGGGAGCGAGGAACAACGCAAAGGATATAGCTTGGTCATGGGGGATGACCAGCTATCTTGGCAAGCACGAACCGAGGCTCCCACATTGGACGTGGAAACGCTCACCGTGGTCGTGGCTTGGTGCACGGGTTAAAAGGTTGCTGCCTTGCAACTTTGGCTCATCCCGTTGTGCGCGTGAAAGACCAGGAGCTCACAGCTCTGGTTGGTTGCTAACTCGTATTATTGCATTCCTGTTGCGGGGTTTCATGTCGGCCGAGGCTCGGGTTGAGACACCTGAGTCGTCTCCCAGCAGGCGCGAAGCTGCACCAGAGTCGCCGGCGCGCGAAAACTCTTTCTATCCCTATACTCATCGATCCAACGCCTCCACCTTCGTGCAGGCGGCCTACGTTGCGCGGGGCCTTGCAGAGGGCGGTTGGGTGGCTGTGTTTGGTAACGCAGCAGGGCCGTCGGCGAACGACCCGGTGGTGATGAGGATCCGGGCGACGACGTCGCCAGGAGAAACAGGGAGAGTGTGCACGGAGCGTCTCGTGGCTATACGAGACGAGATAGCTTCGTTGATCTACAGTCTAGAAGTTGCGTATACCAGGGCGGGCACGTAACCATCCATGCAGGCGCTCGACTTAGCGCGAGAGACGTTGGGTCAACTGGTGGCCATCTGCTTAGGTGGTACCAGGTTATATAATCACTGGGTGGCGACGAGCTCGTTGGGAGAGGGGACCGACGCGTCGCACATAATTCGGGACGCGCAGACGCGCGAAGCGGACAGCCCGTGGGATTCCGCCGAGGTGGTTGCTCAAACTTGTGAGCATTTGGTTAACATTCTGATCCAGGAGTCGCGTGGGCACGCGGATCACTGGGTTATCACTACACGTCCGCCAGGCATCTGGTCGACCTTGGACACGCCAAGAGTACAGAGCAGGCCAGGGCCGGGCGATCGGGCCAACGGTGACGGTAATCACCGGTCGGGAGGTCACCGACGAAGACTTCCACGAGCAATTCGTGGACAGACCGACGGGCATCATAGCCAGGTCTGCGCAGCAGATTGACGAGGGTGACGGCACGAACGAGGGGTACTCAGCTCGGCGCAGAGCAGAGTTGCACATTCCGTTTGAGCCGGAGCACGACTTTGCTGAAATCGGTCGGGGGTCTCGCAACGATCGGTGAGGGGGTGGTAGCATGTGGGTCAGGAACCTTCAGTGGTATCGCCGTGGAAGTGCGGCCAGACTGCCGGTATAGAGCAGACAGCAGCCGGGAGGCCGGTGAGCCGTGTGCTATGTAGGTCCTTACAACGCGGAGGAGGTCCGCTCAGTTCCACGAGTGGGGACACCGGTGGCACGCACGGCGCAGGAGCGTGAAGAGGAGGCAGCACCTGGAGTCTGAGCAGCCAGCGGCCTCTTCAGGCAGTGCCAGCGCTTGAGCCTGTTCTTCTTTGCCTTTCGCCTGTGTTGTTTTGTCGTCCCACTGTATATAATGCCTCGTGGCAAACCGGGCGACGGCGCCGGACAAGGGTGAGGCGGAGGCACCGGCTGGGGAGAGCCAGGAGCCTCGGAAGGACAAGAAGCAACTGGTGGGGGAGGCAATCCCTGCCAGCGACGGCGATGGGGGAAAGCGACCAGGCAGCAAGAGGCGGCACGAGGACTCGGTGGAGGCCGGAGGCGCGCAAGGTGCGGGCGACAGGGCCATCGGATGCAATAACGGTGGCGAATGGGCAACCAGCCGTGGAGAAGCGTAAGAGGGACACCTCCGCTGACGGCAATGGTAAGAGGCTTCATGTGGATATGTGCTCTCCCCTGTGCCTGCTCAGTGGCCCAAGTGGTGCTGTTGCTGTGACGCCCACTGTGGTGGAGCCGGTGAAGGCGATGCCAGGGTCGAGGCCTCACATGAGTGCAGTCACTCTTATGAATGGACAAAAGCCTCTTAACCCACCACTAGCACAAGAAGCTCTAGACAAGTGGCTAGAGGACATGGAGCTGGTTGTACTCTCCGTGGACCCCGCTGTCAACCTAGTGCAAGTGTTTCACTCGTCCACGTGCAACAGGGACTCGTCAGAGCGTGTCAGGGAAAAGGCTAGGACTGGTGTCAAGGACAAGCTAACCTGGGCACAGTTCCTGGATGGGTTGAGGGAGGAGTTCTCTGACAAGGTTCTCAACCTCACCAACTATTATAAACATCAGTATGACACCTTTGAGATAGTGGGACCTGTGGTAGAGGAATGGGCTAGGCTCAACCGTATCAGGGACAAGGGGGCCAAGTATGGCTTCCTGGTCACAGATAGGGCCTTGGCAGACTATTTCCTGGACCGTATGGGTCTGAGTGTGGATGGGAGGAACAGTGCCCGCATGTTTCTTAACCAGACTGATGGCTCCTTGCGTGCTCTGGAGCTTGTAATCCTCAGCATAAGGAAGCCAGATCCTGCCTGCAAAGCTATCCAGTCCCATGGCAGCAATGCCACCTCCGCTGTGCAGGGCCAAGGTGATGTCCCCGGGTACCCAGCCCGTGATGGGGCAAGGCCTAACAAGCGTAAGCGCTTCAGGCGCCAGAGGCAGGGGGCTCAGGGTGGCAAGGGTGCAGGTTCCCAATTGGGAGGGGTTGGGAGCCAGCAAGCTGGTGGTCAGCAGGGTAAGGGTGGCCAAGGGCAAGGCAAGGGCCAAGCTCAAGGCAACCAGGGCAAGCAGGGTGGGCAGTCTCAGGGAGGCCAGGGGAAGCCTGGCAAGGGTGGGGCTGGGTCTGGGAAGAAGGGTGGAGCATGCTTTGTGTGTGGCAAGGAAGGTCACTGGCGTCGTGAGTGCCCTGACAGGAAGGCCAAGCCTGCTGGGGCAGGGGGCCAGTCTGGGCAGCAGTGACTAGCTACATCATCCCCTGTAAATAGTCAATCACCCCTTGGGGAAGGTGTGCTGGATGTACATAAGGACGGGGGTGTGCCCCTTGTGCAGCACCAAGGGTGTAAGGATGTTGTTCTTCCACTGGATTGCAATAACAATGCTGCAGCTGAATTCCCTATGCCTCATGCAGGTGCAGTGGGTCTCCAGCAGGTGCTGGCCTGGAGGGCCAAAGGACCTTGCTGGAAGGGCCTGGAGCGGTCCAGGGAGCAGGACCTGGCTTGGGGAGTCAGGATGGCCTGCAGGGAGGCCCTGGAACCTCAGGAGTGGATCATGTGTCCCCACACACGGTTCAGACGTCTCGCCAGGTCAGTACTGAGAGAGTGCTGAGCTATGCTGAGGCTGGCCATAGGTTGCATCACATGTTTGGGCATTCTGGGCAGGCAGCAATATTTGCTTGGAAGCTAGGTAGGGAACCTTTGTGGGAGGCTTGCCAGGCTGCTGCTGAGAACTGTGGTTGCCAGGAGAATGCTGTTGAATCACCCACCTCAGTCCCATGCTAGGGAGCCTGCTAGGGAGCGTGGCGACATCCAGATGGATATCCAGCATATCAGGGGCTTATATATATTGGCGTTTGCTTTGGTTTGAGTGAATTCACTCTGCTGTAAGTAATTATATTTTTAATATATATTGGTGGGGGTGGACAGGTTCAGTAGATACAGGCTGATAGACGTTCTGCCTGGTATGCAGGAGCACCACTTGTTGTTGGGTATGAAGGCCCTGGTCCCAGGCTTTTGGGTGTGCAAGAGTGTGCAGGCAGACTTAATTGCAGTTTGACTGTTTGCTCAAGCATCAGGACCAGCTGCCTTGTAAGCTGGTAGTAGTCCCCAGGGAGAGTCATGGGCAGCAAGGGGCTGTAGAGAGATCCATACGTGAGGTGAAGACAGTGGTGCTAGCAGCAGAGACAGTGCCACTTGTGGCATCTGCCTTAGAGAGGGCAGCCTGGTGCATGTCAGGGGATAGAAGAGCAGCTGAACCACAGGGTTAACTAGTATTACTTTGATGGTGTGGCTGTCTCTCCCCTGGCCCTGCAGTATAGCTTACTACCTGAGAACGTGGTGCAGGCCAGTCTTAGGAAGGCAAATAGGTTATTTGCCCAGCTGAGACGTAAGGTCGGTAAGGACAAGAACTGGAATGTGCTGAGGCCTCAGGTGGGGCTGAAGGTCAGGATGTGGAAGGAACCATCTATTCCAGGCAAGCGGGGGAAGTGGCAGGATGGGGTTGTCACTCGTGTGGAAGAAGCTAACAGATCTTGCCTGGTGGCTTTGGAAAAGGATCCAAGGCACGTGTACAGGTTGTCCTGGGCTCATGTCAAGGAGAGAAGGCCACATGCAATCTGGCCTGCAGACGGGCCAGGCCCTCCCAGCTGGGTTGAGGAGCCAGGCCAGAGCCAGGCAGCAGCAGCTAACAATCCTCTGGTGGTGGATGATGGTCTGTCCCTGCTGGAAGATGACGAGCAGGAGGAGGCTGCTGAAGCAACTGTCACAAGGCCAGAGGGGACGGGGCAGCCACCTAAGGCCCGGGGGCCTCTCATGGCGGACGTCATCCGAGCACTCATGCGCAGCAAACATGATTCCAAGGTATCCAAGCTCACGGGGTGGGGGTCGTGCTGGGCAGCTACAATGGAGGTAGATACCAACTCACAGGTGTCTGTCATCAGGGAAGAGGATGCTGTAGGCTTGCAGATGTCCCATCCCATGCAGTTGCCTTGCTGTGTCTGATTTCTCAGGAAAGGTGTCCATGAAGATCCTAGGGGAAGTGAGTGTGCCTATCTTAGGGGTGCCCACCACATTCTGCGTGGTAGAGGGCTATATCAGGGGCCTGCCATTCTGGGTCAGAACTTCTTGTGCATGCCAGGGGTTACTTTGACCTCTGATGAGTTGGCACTAGAAGGCAGGGGCAGCCTCCCCCTTGAAAGATATCACTATTCCCAGGGTCTTGCAGTGGCGGTGAAGGCTGTTAAGAGTCAGCCAGCTGAGGGTCCTCAAGGTCAGGAGCCCATAGCTGAGGACCTGTTGATCATCCCAACCACCTTTGATCCACGGCAGTTAGGGGTAAACAGGTACCAGATAGCTGCTCACAGTCCTATTCCCTGGCGCCAGCTAGTCGAGATGATGCAAAGCCCCAAGATGGCTAAGGCATGGACTCTTGGCTTTGTTGCTTCTGGGCATGAGTGGATAGTTTCCAACTGTGCAGAACCTGTGGATGAGCTGCCAGAAGTTCACCAGCTGCTCAGATTGATGTTTGTCCTCAAGCTCAAGGAGGTAGATGGTGTCCAGGTGCCACATGTCAGACCAGTTGTAACCGAGTATCATGGCACTGGCCAGTTGTCAGATGAGGAGCTCTATACTCCAGGGATGCTGCATGACACGTGGAGGATTCTGCTGTGTATATTTCTGTCTTTTCTGGTTAAGGGTGTGCCCTATAGCTCTGTACTGATTGATTTCAAGAGGGCTTTTCTCAAGGGTGACCAAGATCAGGCTAGGCAGACTTGGAGAGATATCCCTCCTTTCTTTGTAACTGTACCTGCTGTATGGAGAGCAGAGATAAAGGCCAGGT
>RPFO01001021.1:165000-319390 GCA_009746045.1 Mesostigma viride
GTTTCTTTGAATGTGCTCACTGAAGCAGTATGCGCGGCCTCGCTGCTATGGCGGCGGGGCTAAAGAAAATTAGGCAAAGACCCCGTCCTTGCCTGCTATGAAGTCGCGGGCTTTGCGACTTCACGGCAGGTAGGGGCGGTTTGAACGGAACGGAAATTTCGCGTTACCAATGTGCCAAGTGGTTCTGGTTGGCACCTTGCTGGGCAGCGTCTCGGTGGTCATAGAAAGTGGGCTGGGCGCCCCGCCCCGGCTGCTGGTAATTCCAGCAGCGGAGCCAATCATGTCGACTAAGAAGTCCGCAGCTGATGCGGAAACTGTGCGAAGGTCAATAGATTAATTTGGATTCCATGAGACTGCGCTGGTAGTCAGTCAGCGGCCCACCGCCTAGGGCGCTGCATGGCGCTGCCTTCGGCTTGGTGCGCGGCCCTTTTTTGTTATGGGCCAGCGAGGGATATAAGGGTGACGCGCGGCCGGCTAATTTCTTGCGTTCCGGAAGAAAATATATTTGCAAAATTCCCACAAAAGGAACCGAGTATCGGAAAGGCGTCTCGGCTGACAGTGGCAGTGTCTGGCCTTGTCGTCTCTTCCTGCTCAGCACCCGGCAGGTAGCGGTTCAAACCCTGGTGGCGTCGGAATGCGAATTTTCTGGGTTTTTATCCGGAATAATGTTTTGCTGAGGCGGCTCCGCGGATTCGCTAACCTTTTATTGTCGGGCCCCTTAGGGGGTTATTATAGCCTTGTGCGGGCTGAGTCGCCATGAAGGAGATGTTGCGACACGCCCCACTTTGTGGTCTTTTATGGAAGCGGCTACCCTCGAGGCTGCTCGGAAGAGGGGGGGGGTCTTCTCCTTTTCTTTGTTCACTGTTATTGGGGCAACAGTGATCCTATCAAGTTTTGTTTCCTGAGCGGCGACAGTGCGGGGGAGGAGGGTAATGGCGCCAGGGACTGGGGTGGATCGGGGGGCTCTTGCTCCTGCATGCGAGGGAGACGAGATGACTACTTAAACCTGCCTTTGGCAGGGGCTCTACTCATTGTTTTCAATCAATGCTGGTTTTCTTGGGAGCTCAAGTGTCATAATCGGATTTCTCTGAAAATAGTTTATTAAACAGCATGCGGGAAAGAAAGGGCCGCCACAACCTTGTGGCTGTACATGCAGAAAGGCTTGTTAGACGAATGGGGACGGCTTGTTGTTTACCGGGGAATCCTACTGGCAACTAGCTTTGCCTTTTGTAAGTCAGGCGCCGTTTGTTTGAACGGCCGGCCATGTGTTGAATGCTGACGGAAGTTGCGTCAAAAAGCTGTAATAAAATCTGATGTAACCAGCACTCACCAATTGATTGGTGTGCTGCTTGGTTGGGTGGTGTGTTCAGGGTTGCATTCGAAGAGTACACATGGCCTGACAGCTCAGACGTGTGACAGATGAGCTGGCTGGCTGAATTATTAAATTGTCAGCGTTAGGATATTTCTGGTTTTGCCGTTTTCCATTTTGACGGTAGGCTTGATAAGCATGGTCGGCGGGTTGTGACCCGTAATTGTTTCTTCCCACCCATCCCACCCTTGGGGGGCTCTTGCTCCTGCATGCGAGGGAGACGAGATGACTACTTAAACCTGCCTTTGGCAGGGGCTCTACTCATTGTTTTCAATCAATGCTGGTTTTCTTGGGAGCTCAAGTGTCATAATAATGCATTGGATTGACTACATCCCTCTGTGATGGCTTATCTATTTCGATGGCAATGCCATCGATGGCACCAACACATCCTTCAACAACTCCTCTGGTCGTTCTGTTGAAGCCGTTTGCCAAACTTGACAAGTCGCCTCCGTCATCCGTGGTCGGGAAGTCCAGGTGATAGTTCTCGTTGATAAAATCCACGACTTCCCAGACAGCTTTGTAGAAAGTCGCCTTGTGGAGGCCATGTACGTCCATGATGTCGATGTGCCTGCACACGTTACAACCAGCATAAACAGGGTATCAATGCGCCTGACCTGTCCTTTCCAAATGCCTACTGAATGGACCGTAGCGTGCTTAATTGATGAACGCAATAAATTTACCTGCCACCTGCAGCCCATCGCAGAAACGCTCCGAGCTTCATTTCGCAGGTAACCGGTGTTCCACTGCTGTTTGCCGCCTTCACATGGTTTGGTTCCAAGCCGCATTCCCGCATTCTCTCAGCAACCGCCCGAAACCTGTCTTTGGTAATCTTGTAGCGCATCCTGAACTCGCTTTCGTTCATGCCATCTAGCTGCATAGCAAGGTTAAGTCGCTTGCGTTTTTCGTTTTTCACTCGTGGCAAGCCGGCTCGACTCACGTAGGGACTGAACACATGTACCACACCCGGAGAAGTGTACCTTGCCTGCTTTCCTGGACGTGTAGACATCATGGCCAAATCTTGCCAATCTTCTATGTCCTCCTTGTCAATCTTGTCCTCAACTGACTTTCGCAACAGGTGCGACTGGAGAGACATTTTTTTTTCTTAGTTCGTGAGTGATATGGCGAAATCGGTGTGCAATCGGAGAAAGTTGCGGCGATGGCTGCCTTGGGCGTTGAGCTCCGCTCACGTCGCTGGCAGGCGTTGCTGGCAGGCCTCTGACTTTCCCGCCCTTTTTCTTCTAATCTTGCGATCCTGGCGAGAATAAAATTTTAACAGGCCCTTCTGGAGGTGCATGGCATTTAACTAAAAGTGGCCCGTTTTAGTTAAAAACGACGAGGCTTGGGGACCGTTGATGCAAAACCCCCATCGATCTCACCGTCCGTTCTCTCCCGCCAGTTTTATCAAAAGTCCGTATAGACCGGGCCTAAGATACAGCACATGGTGGAGAATGAGCCTATGGTCTTCTGTGGCATGCAGGCTACGTTGTTCCAAGCCAAGGGCTCGTGGTTCATCAGGATGGAGGGTGGTAAGGACTATCCACAGCAGATTGTAGATGCATTGCAGGAGCCCATCACGCAGGCTAGGTGTGCTACCATCAGGGGCATGCTGGCATGGCTTGCAAGTATATGTGCCCCTGACTTGCTGGTTTTGAGTCGACTTACTGATTCCCAGCTGGTTGAGGTGGGTGCTGAGAGTGTGGTGCAGGCTCTCATGATGTCTCCCCCTCTTATGCTGGGTCCTGTGGATTTGTACAAGCCCCTTGACATGGTTCTCTATGTGGACAGTTCTATGGATAATAGGAAGGTCACAGAGGTCAGGGGCAGAGCAGCAGCATTAGTTACCCTGGAGCAAGATCACACCTCACTTGTTACCTGGTACAGTCGGTTGCAGAACAGGGTTACACCCAGCAGTGATATTGCTGAGTGCAGGGCAATCTGTGAAGGGCTGCATACTGCTCTTTACTTGAGGGAGCTCTTCTACCAGCTATGTCAAGTGGCTTCCTGTAGGTTGCAGCTGCACACACTGGTGAGGACTGACAGCATGGGCATGGTGCAATTTGTGCACAGGCAGCTGGCCAGGAGCAGGGACCTTGACTACTACTTGTTGCTCAAGGAGATGTCCTACCTATAGCTCACATTGAACATGTGCCTGGTGTGGACAACCCTGCAGATGCCCTCACCAAGCTGGAGGAGAAGGCGGAGCGGCAGTACCCTCTGCTCCCTGGGCTCATGGACCCCTTACACGGGCGGCCATAGAGACCAGGCCTTGCTTCAGCTTGGGTGTCCCCAGGGGGCTGCTTGACCAAAGTACCAAGTGGTGACTGGTGCTTACTGGTTGACAGCCGGTCCTTCAGGGTTAGGTACACCCTCCTGGACAGGAGTTGGTGTGGAATGTCACTCCTACCAGCTGAGAATCATGCCTGGCCCTCCCCATGGGGTTCAGAAGAGTCGCCAGGACTTAAGTCGACGCCTTTGGCCTCAAACAGTTAGGCCATGCAAGGGCAACCCGAATGCTGGTTCTTACAAGTTGCTGTACATATGTTTTCTAGTGCTTGTTTCCAACCTGTTGCTAATAAAGAACCTGGTTGTGTGACCATGTGGGACATGGTTGCCAGGGAGCCACATTCTGGGTTATATAATGCTTGAATAAAACATAATCATGTCATTCTCATGTTAATTGTGCCCATGGTTGTAATGTTTCTCTTGTGTGAAGTTCCAGGTCACCTATAAACCTGGAGGTTGGGGTGGGGTTCAATTCCCCAGCAGATCGAGCCACAGCCTGGCATGAGTGATTCCTGGGCTTAACACCCAGTGAAGACATGGGCTCCCCAATAAGGCAGTATTTGCATAGGTGCTACCTGAGTCTCTTTGAGCATATAAAAGGGAAAGGCTGGCCAAGGCGGGCGCCATAAGAACGGGCGCCTGTGATAACTGTGAAAGATCAGGAACTCACAATAATACGTTCTTGGCATCCTTTAATCCCAGCCATTGGACTAGGTAATGTGCCTTGACTTAAATCTAGCACCAAGTTCCCAAGGAAAGGTTGGGAGCTGACCAAGGGGTCAGGGGATAACCTGGGGTGACCTCTGATTCACTGGCCAGTACACCTAGCCTGGTCCAAGGGCAGATATGTTGTTACCCAAAGGAGGCAGGAACCTGGGCCCTAAAAGGTCTGATCAACCTCAAGGGACCAAGCGGTCTGTGGCTGAGTGGGCACAAGCAAGGTTAGGCTTGTTTCAAGCTGGTCCAGCTCCAAAAGAAGAAAGGGTTGGAGTTAGCATTTTGGGCAACCAATATGCTAAGTGGATGCAGTTTGGAAAGACCTTTCCAACGCCGTGCTGACCGCCTGAAACAGACAAGGGACGAGAAAGATATGAGGTGCCGAAGTCCTAGCCGTCCGTGGCTGACTAGGGTGCAGTCCTCTGGTATAGTGGACGGGACACGTGGCAGGCCGTGCCTGCACAGGCTTAGCCTGACTATCACATTCAGACTGTGGTCCACGTAGACCAGGAGGAGCAGCAGCCTGTGACTGGTGGAATACTGGAGCTGGCACAGGACTGCAAGGATCACTAGGAAGGGGTCTGTGACATTTTGTGATATTTTTTTATCACAAAATGTCACTTTTGTGACATTTTGTGATAAAAAAATGATAAAACATGCCAAAATGTGACAAAATGTGATAAAACTGTGACAAATTGTGATCGAGACATGTCATGATTGTGACAAAACGTGACAAACGTGATAAAACCAGCATATTTTGTGATATCATTATCACAAAATGTCAAAGTGTCACAAAATGTCACAAACCCACAGAAAAACAAAATGTGATAAGGTGATAAATCACAACCACTCAGGGGAAGTGATATGTCACAAAGCACGCATAATGCACATCCGCAGCAAGGAAGTGCGTGCATGCCGCAGCAGAGATGGAGAAGGAAAAGGCCAAGGTGGGACACAGCAAGGTGGCAATGCCAGGAGAGACAACACGTGCAGCGGTACGGGGCAAGCTTTCAAAGGATGACACCAAGAACTCGCCACTGAGAAAGTTCTTAATTGCAGGTGACAACTTGAAAAACCAGAGGGGGGTACTGAAAGGAACTGACAAAACAAGCTGGAAACACTCTCAGGTGCATGATAAAATGCACCACAATGTCATGAGCCGTGGGAGACATGGTTTATTGCAAAAATATCGACTGGGATGTTGAGAAAAACACCAATATTGAACATTCAGGGCAATCGTCATCATGGTCATCAAGTGTCAACCTCCGACCCATCGCTGGCCAAGCATCCATCATGCTGATCAAAGGTGGCATCGTCAATATCTACACTAAATCACAACACTGCATCATGCATCCATTGCTCTGAGCTCACAACACTGGTATGATAAAATGGCAACGGGGAGTGAACATGTTCAGATGGCATGCAACAACCCGATGAAATGGCACAACTGATCAAATACGAACACCAACTGTATTGATACACACACAAGGAACGGTGCACTCAAGCATGGTTGTGGGTGGTGTGCAAAATGGACACCCACAATCATCGCACAAATGCAATATAAAATCTGTTGACCGACAAGCACAACGGGGCTCAACAGTCCTCGTCATCAAAGTCATCATCCTCATCATCACTGAAACCATTACGAGGGCTGTCCCAGCCACCATTGCTGAAATATCTGGATGACTCTCTAGAAACAATCACAGGACACTATCGAGTGCTACTACGGCAATGTGACCAAGGCTCAGAGCCTACAAAATCTGCATCCGCATGTGGCCTCTCGCCGTGTTGGACTGACGGATGTGCCCAGCCCGACTGTGTTAGGTATATTGCCTGCATGCAAGACAAAAATACATCATCCGGCAAAGCACGCATCGGTACACACAAAAATTTGTTAGTGAGATGAAGCCACGCGCTGGACGCGCCAACAACTGTCAACTTTGCATGACTTCAGTTCACTTGTATGTAAGGATGCGGGGGAGATCGCAGCAGTTGCGTGGCTATCTATGAGTACCGGCCTAGTTTTAGGACAAAGAAGGTGAGATACTGGGCCAAGAGAGAGACAGGGGTGCTCGAGAAAAAAATTGGCCATGGATGTTCACCTAAATTGTATCTACATGCCTCACAAGTTGTAGGGAACTGCACACCCAGGAATCCTGGAGTCGTAAAGGTTCCCTAACATGCCAAGAGCCCTCACAATCTACTTCATTGCAATCTCTGTATGGTTAATACGGCAATAAGAAAGAAACGCCTGATTAGTGCTGGCCAAGAAAAAGCAAGGCCAATCAACCAACAATATGCCCCGTTACAGGTAGGATGAACTCTAACGAGGCTGAAGGCTCTACGTCTGCAATTGACACTAGCAGGAGTCGTTCAGCAGGGTGGGGTGTGGGGGGGGAGGGAATGACAAAAAGCTGTGATCTGAGCAAAAAGGAAATAAATATGCAAAGATGCTACCCATGCAAGGAAGCGAGACATAGTCCAGCAATGCCACGAATGTCAGCCGAGGCTACTGGATTGCAAAGCAGGTTCTACCGACAGCGAAGGAATTGGTACGAATAATTCCAACTATTTGTAGCTGAGAGCATCACCAGCGGGCTACAAAAAAATCATGCACGGAAGCTGGAAGAATAAGGCCAATGGTGGCTGACGCGCACAGCACGTTGATAATTTAAGGAATGAGCACTACATAAAGAATGATCACCGTTGCTCACCATCAAGAATTCGCCGCGCTGGACAGGCGACCAAGAGCTTGTCGCTGCCACATGCGATGGGGCCGCGTGCAAGCCCAACGGTATTAGGCATCACAAGTACACGCGCAAAATTGACACCACAATGGCAACACAGATGCACACATACGAATGTATAACGACCGAAAGCATAAACAGAGAATCAGTTGGTTAAGACAAGGAAAGTGGCGCAAGAGCAGCCCATGTCATGCAACTCTCAATCTGAACAAGGTTATGCCCTTCATGAAAACTAAATCAGATGTCGTTTGCATAGTCTATTGACCTTGTACGAATGAGATAGTGAAACTGCTGCAGCATTCATGGCAAGCACGGCTAACTTGGCATGAAACCGAGCGGCCCATAGCAGCCTTGGCCCTAGGGCGATACGTGAGAATGCCACGTGCGTACGGCATGCATGTTCAAGTCGATGCAAACTTATTAGTATTTCAGGCGAGGAATTCCTTGCTCACCTCAACTGGTGAAGAGTGGGCAGCTTCTGGATGTCCGAATGTGCTGTGCGTACCACTGAGCGAACAGATCGATTAAAGCTTTATTCTAGACCATGCCTATGTTTCTCCCCCGATGGCTGCTTGTAGCCTTGTCCGAGCTCGCTCCTGAATTCATTTGAGACGACGCCCTTGTTGGAAAAGGGAGAGGAAACTAATGGGTTTTACACAATGCCTTGTGCTTGGCCTTGCTACCCTTGCACCTTGCAGGTGATGAAAGACTGAGCTTGAAGACAATGGAAGAGAGACCAGAAAAAGAGTTTTATTTCATAGGTTGAGAGGTTAGGAATACAGAGGTTCAATGGAGGTTCAATAGAGGTTAAATGGAGGTTCAATGGAGGTACCTGCCCTTAGGGGGCAGTTTCCTTTTATACCTTTTAGGCTAGGAAGGATGACATCAGCAATGACATCATCACAGAAGCTTGTAGAAACATCCTAGCATATTCCTAGCATATTCCCAGCATATTCTCAGTATATTCCAGGAATATTCCTGGCATATTCTTAGAACATTCCTAGAACATTCTAGACATGATCCAATGAGCTGGCATAATAGCTAGATGCCAAGTGTCTACATAATAATGTGCCACATAACATGATTCATAAAGTGACACATCTCTTCTCCTTGGAGTGACAAGTGTCATGCAATGAGTCTACCCACTTGTCATCATGTAAGTCATAACATGTGTCATCATGAGCTTCCAACATTTGTCAGCTCATGGACCAAACACTTGTCCAGTAGGCCATAGCACCACTTGTCAATCAAATACGTGATGCTACTAGGCTGACTCAGGGTACAAGTCATCCATGTCCAAGTATAGGACTATGGCACATGAATATTGATCAGCTCATTGAGCCCAATCCATCTAGCTCATCATAGCTATCAAATTCCCAGTCCATAAGTAATAAATCCAACAAGAAATAAATCAGGCTGGGATATATTGTGGCCAGGTGGATATAATATCCCTAACAGCCCTAATGGCTACATAAATCACGACGGTCATCAGTGAGCCTATGCTCCTATTCCAACTATCACGTGCGTTCATACAGAAGCGACATTGCTGGAAATCAAAAGGCACATAATCCCGCCTTGGCTGCGAGCCGATCGCAGCTCCCTTCCACCTTTCCCACCTGTGCAGCGTGGATAGATGTGCAAGATGAAGGTCTTTTTTTTTTCGCGTCGTCTTAACTTCAACTTCAACGGTAACACCCGCGCAACCACTGGAATTAGGGCTCGCAATTCGCCAAGTCCCATCAACGTCGCAAAGTCTGGTGTCGTCGCTCTTCCTGTCATCAATCAAGACAATCATTAGTGCCAAATACTATCGTCATTACTGTCGTCATTAGAGGCCCTTTAGGCCTTTACTATCGTCAGTCACTCGCTTTG
Source organism: Mesostigma viride (assembly GCA_009746045.1). NCBI lineage: Eukaryota > Viridiplantae > Streptophyta > Mesostigmatophyceae > Mesostigmatales > Mesostigmataceae > Mesostigma > Mesostigma viride. Next base: position 173,989 of record RPFO01001021.1, read on the forward strand.
TGACGATAATAACGTACGGTAGATGGCATCAGTCGTACTTCCCGCCCCCCCCCCCTGCCCCCATCCCCTTCCGATTTCGCCGCTACTACATCTCGCCCCAAGTAGAAGTTTGCATTTTGCCATACATTAGGAATAACTGACTGACGAAACCAGTAAAAAGACGACTGACATGACTCTCTAGTATCGCTTGGTTGGGACCGCTGGCCTGGCATCGTAACTGTTAGCCGTACCGTTCAGACTACAGTCCACAGCAGCCCCTAGCTTGGGAGTCTGGAATGAATGGACAAAAATCTTTCGCAACATGCGCAAGTCTGGAATCAACCCGTCAGGATCCTTGCGCAAAATTCAAATATTACGCCGAAACCGATGGCAAACGACTAGGTGCACGCAATGGCTAAGGCAGTGAGGGGCTGAGGGTACGCTCGAGCGAAGGGGCCACCTAGTTTTATGTAACCACAGAGTGTGCAATAACAAACGGGGCTGCAGGTCCACGAAACGACGTGATTTCTCTAGCAATTGCGGCGTAGCAGTTTGGATCATGATGTAGGTGCACTTAGGATGTATGTCGAGTTTAAGGGGACGGTCCCGGCGCGAATATTTTGGCGCCGAAAAATTCGCGGTACCCGTCCGTACCGTGAAAAAGTGGTGCACGGGGCGCGCACCCCTACCGGAGCTGGCCATGGCGACGTGCTTTCAGGCAGAGTAGAAAAAGATAGCTCGCGGAATGCAGAGAAACTGAGCGAATCTTAAAGACGATGAGTAAATGATACTACTTCGTAGCGGAGTTCGCGTTTTTTGCAGTGTCGATGATTTTATTGATGACCATCGCCACGGGGGTCCAATCTGATGTTTTCGTCGAGAGGAATAAATTAGAATGCACGCTGGCGGCGGTGATTGTCAGGTTTTATGGGCTTTACCTAGCGTCAAGGATGCGTTTAAATCGTTATTGGTAAAGCTTTAAAAAATTTGCTGGGTTTCGGCAAGATTTCCGTCATGATCGGTAAGACACTCTCCAGGCTCGCGGGATGCGCGTCTTATTATTCCATGGAAGGTTGTTCTTTCTTGCGCCGCTGGGCGAAGGACAATTCCGGTAATGGTACGATCGTGTGATCAACGTGACCCTATGAATGTTTCGCTTCCTTTATGGGTTATCAACGCAAGTTTTCGGCTTCTTTCCGTGCAGTTCGCGCCAGGTATAATGCCATTCCGTGCTGCGCATCGCCAGATTCCTGGCACCTTTCAGTGGTTTTTATGTACGTTGCATGGCTGGGATGTATCAAAGCGTGACCGTGGCATATCGTCAAGTTGTCAGGGATTTGCTGAGTGGTTTCTTGGAAGGAGATTGCTAACAGCACTCAGTTTTGTGTGAATATTGACGCGGCCTTTCTTAGCAGAGGCTTCATTGTGGTTAGAGGCTCACAAGCTTGAGTTTGTTTCTTGGCAAACAATTGCGCTGGAAAGAAAGGTGGCAGTGGTTTTTCTGAGGGGCATACTGCATGGGTGGAACTGCACGTAGGTAGGGGTTATCGTTGTCTTGTTGGCCTTTCTCCCACTAAAATGGGAGAGCCCTAATTCATATGCTAGCAAGGCAAGGTAACCATGGTAAGAAGCCTTGGCAAGCAGCATGTATGATAATTCTGCTTTCTCTGTGGACTGTCTGTTGTTACCCTTGTTGGGCAATTAGTGGATATGGCTTTCTAGGGTGTGTTTGAGCTTGGTTTTGGGATGATGCCCACACCATAAACCTGGAATATGCTTTAGAAGTGTTGGCTAGGCATGTTGAGCTATACCTGCCTCATTGTTGTGCACACACGCAACAGGTTGCCCGTGTCGAGGTAAGGCAAGGGCACATGACGTGCCCAGCCACCTCCTTGTACATTGTGGTCGAATTGGGCATGGTCAGGAGCCTTTTGGATGGCATAGGAAGTGTTAGTGTGCCTTAATACTCACTAATGCCTTCCTTAGCGTCTGCACAGGTGGCCAACTGCCAAAATTAATAACTGCTACAGCTGAGCTCAGAATGCCACCAAACTTTGACAGTGCCTTCTATATGGTCATGACAGAATTTGACTTGTGCTTTTCAGGCCTAATTGATGTGTTATGAGTGTGTATGGGGACGCCCCGCCTAAAAAAGCGTATTTTTGGCCCAAAAATTAATAACTCAAAGGGATGTGCTGATTTTGTTGATCCAATTAGGTAGAAACGATGTCCCATGACATTTTTATATGGGTTGTGCTTTTTTCATGCAACTGGTTCTCCCACTGTTCTGGGCAAGATGTGCCCCGGACAGCGTTTTTTTCTATTTTTAGCTCATAGCCGGTGTATGGCTGGGGGTAGTACCCCCAACAAGTGGTGGTATGCATGCCCAAACATCATGTTTATGGTCCCCAAACATCATTCAGTGGTTGTCAGTTGCATTTCTGTAGTTATTAGGGGGGGTAAGTTTTGATATATTTCTATGGGACCCTCCCCTTAATTAAGCATGGAGGTAGCAATGAGGGACTGAGACACATCATATCCAGTTCTGAATCAAGCCGTTCTTTACGCTGAAACACATGACTAGGCCTTGCAGGCTTGTCAGACAGGTCCTGTACTTCCTAGGTTGCAGAGTCTAGGCAAATCCAGTTCGTCCTGGCTCTGCACTGATTCCAGTGGACGTTGAGGATTTGCTTGCACGCCTGCACGTGCCTCGTCACGCCGATGGGAACGAGGAACAACGCAAAGGATATAGCTTGGTCATGGGGGATGACCAGCTATCTTGGCAAGCACGAACCGAGGCTCCCACATTGGACGTGGAAACGCTCACCGTGGTCGTGGCTTGGTGCACGGGTTAAAAGGTTGCTGCCTTGCAACTTTGGCTCATCCCGTTGTGCGCGTGAAAGACCAGGAGCTCACAGCTCCGGTTTGTTGCTAACTGTCAAAGCTGCGATGGGTGAGGTTAGTCAGCGACAGCTTGTCTACCGACTCCACCTTGGGAAAAGGAACAGTACGAGGGTACAAGGACGTGAGCTCCATCACTGGGGCGCGTGGCGCATCCTTACTCTCCGGCATTGTCGCAGCCGCAGAGACCCGTGGAGGCTCATGCCCCTGTGCATCTGTCCCTTCAACAACAAAAGGAGCGTTAATCGCATATACCCTTCGTGTACCAGTGTTGGAGACGGTCGATCCACGAAAACAGACTCTCCATCGCCCGCCTGCCCTTGCGACTCAAGTTGCTGCACACGCGCAATAGTCCTACCCACACTCTTCTCCAGCGCCTCCGCCAAAGTTCTAGCTCTTGCAGCTTCCTCACGTTCATGTTGTAATCGAATTTTCTCCGCTGTCAGCTCGTCAGCCGCTAGACGTGTGCCGTCTCTCGATCCCCGGCACGGTGTTGTAGCCAAAACGAATATAGCCGAACCGTATTCTGGTGCTGGCGAACGCGAGTCCCCAACGCTATAGGAGGCCGAGATCCGCCTCTACCCGCACCACGCAGGGAAGGCTCGCCTGGTTGCACGCCGAGGGGCAAGACGGAGAACTTTGGGCCGACGGACAGCGAGTATCTGCGGGAAGCAGACATTAAAGTGGTATCTCCAAATAGTTGACGTCCATGGGAGTAGATGCAAAAACCCTTTCATCACCGGTAGGTCGCCGAGCTGCTAAAGATGTGGTTGCATCTTCAACTCTCTTGCTTGATTCCGGTGGTTGTGTCTCCGGGTTACTCATCCCTCCATGGGTCGCGCATGCCGTACTAGGGAAACGTTAGAAGCTTATGAGCTCAAGGCAGTGCTCAGAGCAAGACTGTCACATAAGGATGAGTCACACTCTGGGAACTGTCCGAGCGCACAGCATTACGTATCCTCTCTCAGTGGGTCGGGCATGAATTTCATTGTTAACCGTGAACTAAAACTATCAAGACCACCAACACCTAGGTAGAAACCTCCGATACCAATGAAACGACTAAAAATGTTGTGTATGCAACAGCCTCAGTATAAGCATTAGTGTGAAAAGATCTTTATACCTGGGTTAGAGTCTTGACAGATAACTCCACGTCCAGAGCAGCAATGAAGATGGAACTCCAACAGTTGAGGGATTGAGTCCCTACCCTTGTTAGACACAACAGACAAGTTGTTTCCAAGTCAACTTGTCGCGTACTCGTGCCAAACTCCCTGCACTGACAGTAGCCCACGACCTCGTTGGCCCTCATGAGGTATGGCTGCATGGGCCGGTGATCGATGGGCCACATGCTAGCCTTACCCCACTAGTGCTGCCCACTTTTCTGATAAGACGAGAAGCCAGTGCCAACTGCACTTCTCAAAAAGGTGAGACCTGAGAGTGAGGTATGACTAGGTTAGGCTTCACACTGTGTTCTTTGTTGCAAATGAAATATTAACGTTTTTATTACCAATACTCTACCTAACTTGGCAGCTCTGTTTCAGCAATGGCTGGGCTCGATGAAAGAAAGGAGGGCTGGCCACACTTGCCACGCACCACCATGACCAAGACAGAGTTCAAGGATCCACACAGAGCTACATCCAACGCCCTGGTGGAAACACACACTTATCCCAACGAATGCCTCACACTTACGCAATATCTTGCGTCAGCCTTACCACGTAGCCACGCTCAGTATCTGATCCTGACGACAACCGCTTTGTCGTCCATACTGCTTCAATTACACCAAAGCTACTCCGTGGCACTCGGCTTTGGTCAGCACCAAGACCTAAAAGTACACAAAATCCTAAGTCGTTGTCTGCAACGACTCCCTGTTCCGCATATGAAACATATCATCTAGCACTTTCTCTTTAGACGACAAAATCAACTAGACAACCTGGGTAGGCCAGAAATCCCAGACGACAAAATGTCCTTGTCGCAGATCACTCCAGTGTCGACTTGCCGACCCCTGAGCTTGCCAAACAACTATATCACCAACCAAGCATGTACGACAACTAGCTGGCCCTGACGAGAAAAGCTGCCTCGTCGCATTCACAAAAGCGGCTTGCCAGCCTGCCGAATATCAATGCCAATATTGCACGACATTATCTACCTGCAGCGGACAGTTCTCGAGATCAATAACGCGCCAGCTTGCGTGCACGTGCATGTTCAGCCTGCACGATAAAGCATAATTGCCAGGCTGGCAGCCTAGCTTGGTCCGTGTTGTAGTCCAGCAGCCAGTGCGTGCTGCTTGCCAGCGTTGGCACTGACCTCCTGGTGACGCATGTCAGTACCGCTGTCAACTCCCAGTGCTGCGCGTCGCACTACGGCGCATGCGTTGCTCCCGTAAGGCCCAAATGCCAAAGGCGTAACAACTCGCACACGCGCAATGCCTATAGCTGCCTCGCCTCGTCCCCCGGGCCGGCCGCGTGGCGGCCCCGCGTAAAGCCGATACTCGTGCGAATCGGAACGGCGCGCGACAGCTGTCGCGTACTCGTGCCAAACTCCCTGCACTGACAGTAGCCCACGACCTCGTTGGCCCTCATGAGGTATGGCTGCATGGGCCGGTGATCGATGGGCCACATGCTAGCCTTACCCCACTAGTGCTGCCCACTTTTCTCCCCCCCCTCGCTACCAAGTCCTTTGCTGGGTAGCGAGCAACAAAGTGGCAGTAGCTGCTTGAATCGCATGGTTGGTGAACCCCGCAGCAATGCACACAGGGCAAAACCAGGAACCCTCAGGTACCTGAGACAGAGGGGGTTGAAGGCAGTGAAGATGCCAGCCGCAGTTGCAGTGATCACACAGCAACATGACCTCAGGCTGGTCGACCCGGTGACAAATTTGACACTGCGCATCGCGGATGCGCCTAGCGGTGTGCGGCTGGATGCTCCGTGCCAGGTGGGGCATGGAGCAAGGAGACAGGTTCGACACATTGTCAGTGGTCTTACTACCATCCGCACCTTCGAGGATGGCCACCCCCGAAGGCTTAATCTCCACAATGCGAAGGATGGTGGGCCCGGCCGTGACGTCCAGCGTGTGTTGGGGTTGAGTCCGCAGAAACACATACTGGCCGGGGTGGAACTGCAGCCGCCTGGCCATATACTTGCCACCCCGTCGCTGGGCGTACCGCAGTGTGTCGCGGTGCTGCGCGATCAACAGATTGTTCATCGCGATGGGCATCACCTTCTTAAATGTGGCGGCGCGCGCCACAACCTCCCGCAGCCACTCATTGGCGTCATCCCATTGAATCGGCTGGGGGTGAGCTTCCTGCACCTCAGAGGGCAACAATGGTGCCCGACCAAAGAGCAGAAAATAGGGGGAGAACTGGGCGAGGGATTCTTGTGGGCTCATCCGGTAGCCCATGGCGATCCAGGGTAGTTCCCTATCCCAGGTGGCCACACGTGCTGCTTGCAACGCCCATTTGCGCAGCGCCTGTTTGACTGTCTGAACCAAACGCTCAGCCAGTCCATTGGCCTGAGGGTGCTCCCGCGACGTGTGCCGATGATCGATGGAGCAGGAATCCAATAGCTCTTGGAATTCCCCACGAAATTCCCCGCCTTGGTCTGAAACCACCTCCGCCGGTGCCCCATACCGAGCAATAACATCCAGGAAGTAGGTGGCTGTGGTGGCGGCGTGCTTGTCGGGTAGGGGAATCAGTTCCAGCCACTTGCTGAACGATTCCACACACACCATGACGTAACGGTTGCCGGAAGTGCTGAGCTCAAAGGGCCCACACAAGTCGACGTGCCACCGGTAGAACAAGCCCCGGATGGGCAAGCTCATGAGCTCCTTGTCATGATGGTCCAGGTTGAAACGCGCTTTCGCGCGAGCACACTCAGCACAACTGGCTACCTGCCGTGCGATGGCATGCTTCATGCCCGCCCACCAATAGACCCCACGCACCATGGCACCTGTGCGGTTTGCACCCATGTGCCCGAACCGCTCATGGTAATGTGCAACGAGGGCAGCACGCTTGTCAGGGGGCGGCACGACCAGCTTGCGGCGCCCCACAAGCTTGTAGACCTGGTTGCCCTCCCAGGTATAATTCACAGCCCGGCGCTCCACGCGCTCTTGCTCGGCTTGCCTCTGCGTCGGTGTCCAGTCAGCAGGGGCTGGAGAGGCAGGCAAACCCTGCACCCGCTCGAGAACCCTCCCATCCAGCCACACGTCCCCAGCGCAGCACTCCACCGCAATGGCGTGACTGGCGGCAGCATGCAGCACCACACAGCCCATGCTCGCCGGATCCACCGGCTGCGCAAGCGTGTCTTCAGCCAAAGGAAGAAATATCACGCCCTGGGATGGCGTGAAAGCCGCTGGCCGTACGGGATTGGCGTAGCACGCAAACTCCGCCACGGCATCACTGCAGGAAAGCCATCGCGACTCGGAATCGCATGGCCCGGCTGCGTTGACAAAGACGACTGAGCCCTGTGGTCCCTCCGCGCCCTGCGCTCGCGCCCCCGTCCGGTCCTCTGACGTTGCCAAAGCATAGCGTGATAAGACATCGGCATTGGAATGGTCCACCCCAGCGCGGTGTACAATGGTCATGTTATATTCTTGAATAATCATGGCCCAGCGCGCCAGCTTGCCAGTCAGATTGGCACTTGTCATCAACCACTGCAGTGGCTGATGGTCGGTGACCAGCGTGAACTGACGCCCGAACAAGTATGGCCGAAAATGTTTGATGGCCCACACCACGGCCAGAGCCTCGCCCTCATACGATGAGTACTTGGCCTCAGCCGTGTTGTTGCTCCTGCTGGCATACGCCACCACATGTTCCTTGCCATGCACGTCCTTCTGTGCCAACACAGCACCAAGTCCAACCCTGGACCAATCCGTGTATAGCACAAATGGCTGGGCATAGTCGGGCTGACGGAGTATCGGCGCTGAGGTGAGCTCTGCCTTGATGGTCTCAATGGCGCGTTGCTGCGCCGGACCCCATGCCCAGACTGCACCTTTCTTCAACAGCTCCGTCAGTGGCTTAACCTTGGTGCTGAAGTTGGGGATATAACCTCGGTAATACCCCGCCAGCCCCAGGTAAGCCCGCACACCCGCCACATCCGTGGGCGTTGCCGCGTTGACGATCGCTTCCACCTTGGCCGCTTGTGGAGTTCTGCCGCCAGGAATGATCTGGTGTCCGAGGAAGTCGAGGCTCCGCTGCGCAAACCGACACTTCTCGGGATGCAGCTTCAGGTTGGCTCGCGCCAGTGCCATGCGCACCTGCTCAAGGTGCTGGAGGTGTTGCTCAAATGTCTCACTGAAGATGATCACATCATCAATGTAACACGCAGCGAATGGCATGCCATTCAACACTTGATCCATGGCACGCTGAAAGATGGCACTCGCATTCCTATGCCCGAAAGGCATCCTGACCCACTCATAGAGTCGGTGGCCCCCCAGAACGCGAGCTTGCGTTGGTCACCCTCCGCCACTTGGATTTGGTGAAACCCACTGCGGAGGTCTAGGGATGAGATGAACTGCACGCGTGGCGATATCCGGTCAAGCACATCGTCCACTCGCGGCATGGGGTACCTGTCCATCGGGGTGTGTGCGTTGAGTTGCCGCAGGTCCGTCGCCATGCGCATCCCAGTCCATTCACCTGTCACCGCATCCTTCTTGGGCGCCACGACGGTCGCGGCCGCATAGTTGGATGTGGATGACCGAATGATGCCAGCAGCCTCCAGCTCCTCGCATTGTTGCTGCACAAACTCCAGCTCAGCTTGACTCAGCCGGTGTTGTCGGCGAAACAGTGGCTGATCGGTGTCCAGCGGGACCCGCATCTGCCCACCATTGTAGCATCCCAGCTCTTGACTGCTGAATGCAAACGCGTTGCGCGCACCTTCCAGCCACTTGAGCAGCCTCGCACGTTGCTCAGCTGTGAGGTGCTCACAGACGCTCCATTGATGGTTTGCTGCCGGGTCGCTTGCGCTCGAGACATTGTGCACAGCCACCGTGGGACCGCGCACGGCCGCCGACTGAAACAGCATGTATGCCGCCGCTCCCGGCGTAATGCCTCGCTCTCCCACCTGCCGTTGTGCCTTCGCCACGAGGAACTGAAAGGCCGGAGCCGCCGAGAACACACAGCTGGTGAGGAGCGCAGTCATGAGGATGACTGACCATACCTGGCGCCAGGTGTAGGACCACCCTTGGCCCCTGCCGCCTGCACGCTCCGCCTTAGGCACACCAGCCGGCGCAGCACCGGTGGGTGGAGAAGTTTCACTCTGCGCCTGTGCAGTCGCAGCATGGACGGGAAGTGCAACCCGCTGCACCCTCCGCACACCTTGCGCTGCTAGCAAGGTGTACCCCACCTGCCAGGCTGACATGGCCTGGCCAATGAGCGACCATCGCTCCACCTCCAGGAGCCCTGGGGCGGCGGATGCACCTTCGGCAAAGCCCATGCTTAGTTCACGAAACCCCGCGGGTGGCTGAACCAAGAGACCTGTGGCACGCTCCCACACAAGCCCCTTGCCCCGGTCACGATAAGCCTGGGACCCTTGGTAACTGACAAGGGTGGGCAGTGCTCGCATGGGGGCGCCTGCCTTGTTGACGGGCGCGTAGGGTGCCTGATCATCGTGCTCCACATACTGCGCCGTGAGTTGACTGGGCAACACGACATCGACCGGTGGCAGCTCAATGTGGCTAGCGACATGCTGCATCACCGCCTGCGTAGAACCTTGGCCAGCGATGTTGGTCCAGAACGCGCGCAGCCGATGGGTATTCCCTCCCAGCCCGGCATTGTCCGACACCACGGGTTCCCCCAAAATACCCACAATGGTGCCCCAATCCTCCCGAACAGTGGGGCTGGGACTGTCCACCGCCACTACGTTTTCAAATAAGTAGGCGGGTGGCACCTGCTGCAGCTGCTGGAGCTCGCCCACAATGCGCAGCATGTCCCAAAATAGGCCGCTCCTGCTGTCGGCAAGGCCCCGGCCATGCCCAGCCTGGCTCATGCCTTGGCACTCCCAGCCAGCAATGACCAACCCTACCTCGCCATGTTGTGAGATGAGGCGGCGCAGCTGCTGCTGCCCAAGGAAGCGCACGTCATGAGTGCCCTCGCCGAAGACATCAGCCCAGGCGGATGGAGGAAATTGTGCTGGGTATGCTTGCGACAAGATAGCGCAGTGGTGCAAATATGCCGCCCTGGCTGTGAGCGATGCCTCCACCGCAATGAGCTTGCTGCATACCCCCCCGCTGCTCAGGAAACCGGCTATGCCGCCACCCATACCTGCGAACAGCTCCAGCACGACGGTGGCACGCCCGAAGTCCGGGATGCGTTCCAGCACCTCTGCGCTAAAGCCGGGGTACTGCGTGATGGCACCCGGCTGGCGCCGCTTCCCCCCAGCACCCTTGGGCAGTGCCTGACATGCCGCCATCACCCGTGCGCGCACATCGCGCAGGCGTGGCAGGGGCGCAACCTGGGCAAGCCAACTTTGCCTCTGCGCATCCCGCGCTGGCAACGCCGCAGGCAGCACACACCGGTGCCTATCGCGCGCGCGCTTGTCGCTAGCCGCTTGCGCCATGTGCACCGCTTGCGCGTCCGGCCACACGCCCCCCCCCAGTTCTCAGCCGCATCCCCCTGGCTCCACCTCTATGCTGGCGGGCGACACCACTGCAGCCACACACGCGTCTAGCGACACCACCCCCTGCGGGTTAGGCTCCGGGTCGCTGCTGCACTGAATGGGAAGAAGCGCCTTTTGCTTCCCCTCCCCCTGCCAATCACGGCGGTAGGTCGCAACCTCCAGCCAAGGGTCAATTATGAGCCCGAGGCGATACATGACGTCCATCCCGATAAGGGCTGCATACCCACACCTGTCGACCACCAAGGCCGGCACAGCCACGCAGGCCATCCGCTTTGGGTCCGTGGGGTTGAGGATGACGTTGATCAGCATGGAAGTCATTGCATCGGGTCGCGCCGCTGGCCCTTTCCATCCCTCCACGAGAACGGTGCTGTCTATGAGCCCGCCGTTCTCACGGGTCGCACCACACATCTTGGCCAGCTCCATGGTGATCACGAGCGGCCCGGCTCCGCCATCCAGCTTGGTGACGGACTTTGCGCTGGGGCACACCATAGGGCCCCAACAAGTGCCGTCCTCGCTGATTGCCTGGAAAGCGATAGCCGGGGACCCATCAGGGTGCTTTGCCACCGTGACTGTCCTCGGCACCCGTGACATCCGCTCCTCGCGGGTTGCTTCCCGGGGCATGGTTGGTGCTGGGACGTCTGCCGGGGTTGCCGGCATAACTGGCATGGTGACCCGCCGCGCAGTTTCCGCCACCGGCAATGTGCGTGCGTCTAGGCTGTCGGCGCACCGCTGCAGTGCCGCAGCTGCTTGGTGCACCAACGTGATGCCCCGCTGCCCGCAGCCATCAATCACTTGCCTGGCAGAAAACAAGGGAGCATCAATCACTCCATCCACTGGCAAGAATGGTGGCAGCTTGCGCCGCTGCTCGGCGTCGGCGGGGTTCGGGTGCTCCAGCAGCGATGACTCACCGCCGGTTGAACCTGCCGGGAACGATGCAGGAAGCTGGGGTGGCCCCCCCTCACCATTTCCCGTGGTTGGTAGGAACGACGGCAATGCCCGTGCCTGCTTGCCTCGGGTAGCTGCCTGGACCTCGACGGCATGGATAGGAGCCCAGAACAAGTCGGGTTGCTCCACCAGCGTATACGCGTCATACGCTTCCATCCCCGCCGCCTGCCCACTCGGTTGGCTGGGTGACGCCGGCGCTGCCGATACCTCAGCTGCCTGCTCTGTTGGCGTGCTGTCGGCCGCCACCATGGCCGCTGCATGTGCTTGCACGGTCTTGGTGACCACTGGGTACTTGCACCCTGCCGGAGCATGGGCGGGCGTTCCAGCCGCGTGCTCCTTCTTGCACTGGGCTGGGCAGGCCCGCTTCACGTGATCTGGCTTCCCGCAGATCCAACATGCCTTGTGCGGGTCAGCCGTCGCCTGGCCGGTGCTGCTGGAGGCCGTGTTGTCGCCCCCCGCGCTGGCTGGCTTGTCCGCCTGCGACCCAAACTGCCGGCTGCTTGGTCCACCCCTTCCACCGCTGGACCCTCCACCGCCTGATTGCGCGCCACCCACCCTGTTACCCTTGTGCGCTTGGGCGACTTCTTGGCGTACCAGCTCCACTAGGTCCGGGAGACCCCGTGCCTGTCGCCGGTTGAATGCATGCACTTCCGTGCACAGCTGGGCCAGGTCCCAGTGACAACCAAATCTAGGTTGTGGGATCATGGCAGCTTTTGGACCCAACGCCTTGAGCCACTTCTCACACGCCTCCGCCTCCGTCCATGCCGGGACCTCATCCCGCAAGACCTCCAGGCGGTCCATCGTGGCGTCAGGCGACTCCTTGTCCCCCACCTTGAAATCATGCCACTCCGCCTCCGCCTTGGTGGAGGAGTGGGCGTACTTGGCGCGCAGAAGTTCCCACAGCTCCTCGGCAGGGTCGACGTCAAATACCACGTGTTGGTAGTCCGGCAAGCCTTGTTGGTCGCGCCTGTACCACACATCGGATCTTCCCGTCTTCAGCGCCACCTCATGGTAGCCTGTGACCCACCGCTGCACCAGCTTTTGCGTGTTGCCCGAGAAAAACATTGGGATGTTGTCCATCTCAAAGGACTTCGGCAGCTGGTTATGCGTGACGATATACTGCTGGTGCAGCCAAGTCTTATATTTCCAATAGGCTTGGTTGATGTCAACAAGCCCACCGTCAGCAGTATACCTGTCCTTGAGCTCCACCTGCGCTTGCACCGGCATTCCCACCTTGGATCCCTCAATCGGCGACCCATTGTAGCCCACCGGCATGCTTGGCGTCCTTGGTAGAGTAGCCACAAACCTCGGCTCCAGCCCATAGCCTCGTTCCACCGTGTATGGACTGCCTCGCTGCAATCCCGGAATGATGCCTGGCCGCACCCACGGTGTTTGTAGCCGTGGCGTCGCTGGGTTTGTTGGTGCCGGCGCATGCGGCACGCCAAAAGAAAACCCAGTTTGTGCACTAGGCATCCCAGGCACATGCTGCCGCGACGCCTGCATCTGTGGCGCTTGCGCCTGTGGCTGCACGGATGGTGCCTGCGACATTAAAGGCACCTGCGACTGCAACACCTGCGCTTGGGGCTGCCAAACTTGCGCCTGCGGCTGCAACACTTGCGGCTGTGGTAGGTGCGGCGCTGGTGTCAGCGTTGCTTGCGCGGTCCACGTCGCGTGCAGACTTGCAATCTGCGCCGCCAACTGCGCCGTCTGCTGCTGCTGCAACTGCATAGCCAGCTGTTGCTGCTGCATCTGTTGTTGGGATTGTGCTACATGTTGCAAAATCTGCTGCAACACATCCGCACCCACCCCCTGGCTGGCACTTGGCCCCGGCGCTAGCCCGGTGCCTGCCAACCCGCTGAGCCGTATCTGCGATGATGGTGTGATGGGAAGTACTGTTCCATCTTGAGGACCTGCCGCGCTGCCACCCAGCCCTCCGTTGACGACCGATGTGTCACCACCACCACCACCAACGCCACCACTCCGATCGGCGACCCCCCCCCATTGCCCATCCCGGAACCCGAGGCTGCTGGTGGGACGAGTGGCCCATTGCCGTTGTCGCCAGTTGGCAAGGATGCCTGCGTGCCTGCAGCATCACCCTGCCGCGGTGCGCCATCCACCACCGTGCCTTGGTTGGGGTTGGCGCCCCCTTGATGTTGACCATCTTGGTCTGCCATCAAGCTTCGTGCTTGTGCTCTCGTGAGCACCGTTTCTGCAACCAATCAGTGGGCTACAGAGTGAGCAGACGTAGTGCAAAATCAGTATGCACCACAGGGGCCACCACTTGGCCCCTTCAACTTGCTGGCACCACACCAGATGCAAGGGCAAGGAGAAAGAAAACAATTGCCTGAAAGCTGAAAACCAATGCTGCTTCAGGACCTTCTTGCAAGCTGCCTGCCTTGACAGCCTTGCACAGCCAGCTTTACCTCTATTCCTAGTATTCAGGAAGAGGCCTCAGCCTTGACCAAGCTTACCTACCAACTCTCAGTCTAGCTCTGTGTGGATAAGACGAGAAGCCAGTGCCAACTGCACTTCTCAAAAAGGTGAGACCTGAGAGTGAGGTATGACTAGGTTAGGCTTCACACTGTGTTCTTTGTTGCAAATGAAATAACGTTTTTATTACCAATACTCTACCTAACTTGGCAGCTCTGTTTCAGCAATGGCTGGGCTCGATGAAAGAAAGGAGGGCTGGCCACACTTGCCACGCACCACCATGACCAAGACAGAGTTCAAGGATCCACACAGAGCTACATCCAACGCCCTGGTGGAAACACACACTTATCCCAACGAATGCCTCACACTTACGCAATATCTTGCGTCAGCCTTACCACGTAGCCACGCTCAGTATCTGATCCTGACGACAACCGCTTTGTCGTCCATACTGCTTCAATTACACCAAAGCTACTCCGTGGCACTCGGCTTTGGTCAGCACCAAGACCTAAAAGTACACAAAATCCTAAGTCGTTGTCTGCAACGACTCCCTGTTCCGCATATGAAACATATCATCTAGCACTTTCTCTTTAGACGACAAAATCAACTAGACAACCTGGGTAGGCCAGAAATCCCAGACGACAAAATGTCCTTGTCGCAGATCACTCCAGTGTCGACTTGCCGACCCCTGAGCTTGCCAAACAACTATATCACCAACCAAGCATGTACGACAACTAGCTGGCCCTGACGAGAAAAGCTGCCTCGTCGCATTCACAAAAGCGGCTTGCCAGCCTGCCGAATATCAATGCCAATATTGCACGACATTATCTACCTGCAGCGGACAGTTCTCGAGATCAATAACGCGCCAGCTTGCGTGCACGTGCATGTTCAGCCTGCACGATAAAGCATAATTGCCAGGCTGGCAGCCTAGCTTGGTCCGTGTTGTAGTCCAGCAGCCAGTGCGTGCTGCTTGCCAGCGTTGGCACTGACCTCTTGGTGACGCTTGTCAGTACCGCTGTCAACTCCCAGTGCTGCGCGTCGCACTACGGCGCATGCGTTGCTCCCGTAAGGCCCAAATGCCAAAGGCGTAACAACTCGCACACGCGCAATGCCTATAGCTGCCTCGCCTCGTCCCCCGGGCCGGCCGCGTGGCGGCCCCGCGTAAAGCCGATACTCGTGCGAATCGGAACGGCGCGCGACAAACTATCTGTTAGAGTAATAGATGACTTCGAGCAAGGGCTGATTGCTTGATGAAACAAGGAAATCCTTGAATTACACCATAGGTTTGGTTCCCACGTAAGCTGCTCTACACAACCTCCCCAAACAGGATAAAGGTCATCGTGCACGCAGAGTCAGCTCAATCCTAATCCGTAAGGACCAATCAAATGCGAGGAAGCTAAGATCCTGTCCTATAAATTCACAAAACAACACAAGGCCAGCACTACAGAATCTCCGTGACCTGGAACAAGATCCACCAGGTACAAAAGCCTTAAAGAGAATCTATAACTGGCTGAACTAGGCCATTCAAAGTACCCCACGTGGATCAGGCCACGACCAATGAGGGTAGAACAATAATTCGACAAGTCTCAGCAGGCCCAATACTAATCATACTTCGAAGCCTCATAACTTTTTCTAAATAATTGTCCCAAAGAACTCAAAGTAAGATCAACAGTAGGAAAACTTTGGATGTAACATTTGGTTGTTACATGGAGCTGGAGCTGGCACTACAATACGGTTCGTAGGAGACGCGAAATGAGTGAGAATGTTACCCGAGCGGTAACGAGGATTTGCACCGTTGATTTTAACATATGTTTCTTTTTTTGCGCCATTTGGCGAGCATCGACTGGAGCCTGAACCTAGCGGGGGGAATCGTGCGGGGGAATCTTGCGGGGGAATCTTGCGGGGAAAAATTCCGAACGTGATTTTAGCGAAGTCCTACTATACTTTGCTTGGTACACGGTACTACAGTTTCGTCACTGAAAATTTTCTGTAGTTGCGTTGGTTTTTCGTACGTTCCGCTGAAATTTTTGTGTTCAGTGCCCAGATCACAATTTGATCCGGGCGCAAAATGATTGGCTGTACGGTACGAACCAAAAACGAAATTTTAGTATCTAAGTTCCGCAGCGCTTGCTGAATTTGCCCCGGAAGCCCGGGGGCACTTTCCCCGCTGAAAAAGGTGTCCGCGGAAGCGTATTGTAGTGGAGCTGGAGCTGGAGCTGGACTGCTGGACTTCAACAGCGCCGAGGCTATTGACAGGCCAGGTGTCTTTGTGGTGTAGAATAGCGGGTCAACGTTATGAGGACTGGACAGAAAATGGAAAAGGACAATTTGCGGTGCGGAGCCAGATCGCTGGAATGAATGCGAAATCGCTGGCAGCCCTACAAAGGGATTTCTTCTAGAAAGGGAAGATTAGAAGCAATGTTTGCTGGGCCACTCACACGCAAGGTGTGAGCGTGCGGATTGTTTGAAGGATATTATGCTTCGACCTTGGTGGTCGTGACTAAATGCCAGACATTCCCAGGCACTGAAATGCCGGAGCCTCTAGGAGATGAGATCGGCAACAGGGTAGCAATTTAGATTTGTCGGGATGCCTTCCTGTTTTTGTTGGCATGTGTGGTAGTAAGCCAGGACGGCAACTGGAATGCGGTTTCTGTTTGCATGGTTCAGGCAGCAAGATAGTTTTGGCATTCCTGGCTGGACTGACAAGTGTGGCGTGTGTCATGCGTGTGTCATGACGAATGGTTTGGTTCATAGTCGAAGAGGACTCGATCTCACGTAGCGTGTAGTCTCTTCGAGTCTCTCGTTAGTGGCCTTCGTGTTTCTCCCTTTCCTTGGGAGCAACTGAAGGCCGGTAGCATGTCATCATTGTCATGGAGCGCTGCCTAACTGCGGGCTCGTGAGCATGGAGTGCATCGATATTGAGACTATCAACGTGTTGTAATTGTATTAACTTTCTCAATAAATTCCGCATGTGCGGCTTCATCATCAGACTGTGCAAAGTGTGTGTTGTGAAAACATTGTTCTATAGTGTCTATTTGTCAAGAGGCCTCAATTGAGGCCTTTTGGCTCAATTGAGGCCTTTTTCACCAAGGTCACCTGGGGACGGTCATTTTGGCGGGAAGGACCGGTCCTATGGGTCATCCGGCCCGGCCCAGTGGCGCGAATCTGGTATATGTGCTGAGCGTCCCAACCCATTGGGGTCGACAGGGGTCGACGGTTACAGAAAGATATGTGAGGTGGAAAAGTACCTATTTTTGTGGTTTTCATGCAACGAGAGCGTGCAATTTCGTGAATGTGCGGCCATGGCATCGTACACTATAAACAACCGTGTGTCCACGTTTGCACGAAATTTCGACGAGGCAGGGGCTCGTCGTGCAGACAAATGGTCCGTGCAGCTAGCCCGACGGCTCAGAGTGTCGGCAGTGGATTTACAGATTCACGGAACTGTGATAAGCGTAATTAGTGACAGTTCCGCCAAGGTGCGATGGGACATAGACGGGGATGAGAATGTGATAGCCACCCGGCTGCTGCTCCCATATGCTGGGCCACAGGGCCAGCGACCGGGGGAACCGAGGGGGGGGGTGTTGGGGCAGGCGCGGATGAACGGGCACTGGCTATTTTGCATGAATCTGATGGGGAACCGGAGGATGAGGAAGAGGGGTTTTCTGACCCCGATGACTCCGATTCTGACGATGAGCGCGCGCGTGCGCCCGCGCTCTGGGAGCGCTTATACACGGTGGCCGATGGTGCAGACCCTCCCCCCGTCTTCGTACCTCAATGGTCGACCACGCCAGCAACTGTCCAACAGGATGAGCGCTCGGCACTGTACCCGGACAACTTCAACAAGCCGCATCTCAACGGCTTTACCAACGCTGCCACCTCCACTGCTGGCGCGTATGTGCGCTTCATGATCCCGGGGATCAATGAATTTTGCGAGAAGATGACTGCTGCCGGCGCCGGGAGAAGGGGTATGGCGATGAATGGACAGTGACGCCGCCAGTTTTTTGGCAATTCATCGGCATTCGGTGCCTCATGATGGCATACCCTGCTGTCGGCGGCTTCCGCGTTTACTGGGAGCGAAGTAACGTCGTAGACTACAATTTCGGCCGCTTCATGCCCCGCCCCCTGTTCGAGAAGCTGACCTGGACTTTCGGGTTTCCTGTCCATGATGTGGGCTCCGAGAGCGACCTTTTTGCTAGCGTGAGAAGGTGGTATGACACTGTCAATGCCCACCTGACGGAGCGCATTACCCCTGGCACGGTGGTCGTGTGCGACGAGTCGATGATCACCTGGCTGGCCGGGCAAGGGCATGCCGGGGCTGATGGTGGTGCATGGCCCGCAAGCACAAGCCCATCGGGCGTGAGCTGAAGACGGTGGGTGATGGCTGCTCCAAGATGCTCATAGGCATGGAGATGCAGGAGGGCAAGGAGCAGATGAAGGGGAAGGAGTACAATGCACAGTGGGGCAACTCCACTGGCGTGGTACTTCGCCTCGTGAAGCCATTCTTCGGCACGGGCCGGGTGGTCATCGCTGACTCGTGGTTCGGCAGCGTGAAGACGGTGGTGGCGCTGAGGGAGCACGGCCTTTATGGCGTGCTGAATTAACGTGAAGACTGGGCACCGCAACTTCCCCAAGGATGCCCTCTTCGCTGGGCTGAAGCGCCGCGGGGACCACGTGGCCTACACCGCGACGGCTGAGCTGTCCGACGAGACATCCATGAACTTGTTCGCCTGCGGCCACCAGTCCAAGCTGCCCCTGCTCTTGGCGGCATCCTGCTCCACCATGCACCCTGCCCGGGAAGAACCAGGTGAAGAACTGGACCACCCCAGATGGTGTGCTGCATAACATCACGACCGCGCAGCCCAAGGTGGCAGAGCTGTACCGCACCTTCATGGGGGTGATTGACCATGCACCACAATGCCCTGCGCCAGGGCGGGGTCGCCATGTCCGACATCTGGGGTACCAGGGACCCAGTTGTACGCGAGATTAGCGAGTCTCTGTCAATGCTGATCACCAATGGCTTCTTTGCCATGCGCCAGTTTGTCCCTGGGTTCACCAAGTCGTACCGGGACTACCTCGTGGAGGCAGGGCTGGACCTGGTGAATAACGAGCGCTTGAGGGAGGCCAGGGCCACTGTGGCCACTCTCCAGCTGGACAGCGATGACCCCGATGGCCACACACTCCAAAAACTGGACTGCCAAAGTGGGTGCAGCCAGTGTGAGTTCAAGGCATGGTTTTACTGCGTGCAGTGCTCTGCGGCCGGCCTCCGCCGTGTGAACGTGTGTGCACCCTCGGGCAAGCATGCCAGGACCTGCTATGCTGACCACATGGCAGGCAAGCCTCGCAAGGCCCGCAAGACACGTTAAATGCATAGGGAACTCAGTACTAGTGCCTTTTTCATGCATGAATCCATGGCCATGTTGAATTTATGGTGCCGCCGCAGCGACACCCTGTTTTATGAGGTCATAATTTAATAGGTATTGGGGTGATATGACTGATGTTAAGGGCTGGGAGCCCCAAAACAATCATAATAATGGATGGTCTATGCTCATATTTGGAATAAAGTTTGTTGGCTCATTGTAATTACGTGCAACACCCACAAAAAAAAAGGCCTCAATTGAGGCCTTTTTCATGACAAATAGACAATAGCAGGGGAGGCAAAAGCATCATCTTGCACCATCATCATTGTCGCAATTAGTTAGATTAGTTGGAGCGTCTAGCTAACGCCCCAGCAAGGATAGTCAAACGCGGCACGTGACGGTACACAAGGGGATCATTAAGGTGGTCATCAGGCACGAGGGACAGTTCCTTGTCCTCGGCTGAGAACCCTCCTTCCCGTTAATCGAAGAGACTATACCCGGCCGGTAGTCTGCTTCCTTCTGTTCGAAGCCAAGACGTTGGCTTTAGTGTTTATCAACCATCAGCAGTACAGGGAACGGCCTGGCTGACAGTTTGTAAAGGAAGTGTCTTGAGACAGATTTTAAGAAAATAGAACTATAGCCAGAATTTGCTGGCTCTTGTCTTTTTCTGGCAGGCTAGTCGAGTCGTTATCCTTGACGCCTGTTATAAAGCCTTTGGTTGTTGCTTCTTCTCAGCGAAACCTAGGCTTGTTGGTTCTTGTTTTGCCCATCGGTCAGCTGGTGCATGCCAGTGACGCGAGCGCAGACTCGAGCCATGGCGGATGCAAATAGAGCAGATGCCGACACGTCCGCTCCGGGGTCGAATGGCGGGATTCCTCCCGCCGTACCCGCAGTGGGTGAGAGTCGCGACCAAGAAGCGCCGCTGAGTATGGTGGCGCTGTTCGCGCAGATGCAAGCGCAGATGCAGCAACAGTCGCAACAGTTGCAGCAGCAACTGGCGCTGCAGATGCGGGAAGTGACCGACAGATTGCATGGTGGCCGTAGAGGGTCGTCATCTGCAGTCCACACCATGGGACGGGCAGGCATCGATGCCGGGCCCAAGTGGTGTTGCCGCGGAGCCGAGGGAGCGGGACCAGCCGCCAACCTCAGGTAATGCGGCGGGAAGGGCTCCGAACCGGGGGTTTTGGCTGGGTCGCTATCCCAGCACGACTTGCTTGGTGAGGCGGATGGTCAGCCACGGGGCGAGTATACGCTGGCGCCCAGGCGCCTGCCTTTCGATCAAGCGCGAGACGGATTGCACGAGGAGAACGGGGCAGGGCTGGCGCGCGCGATGGACCCACGCAGGGGTGCACCGGGACGCATGCTGCCAGGCGGGGTCTCAATTCCGTTTGGGCGAGGCGGTGGGGCGCTAACCGGCGGGTCGACTGCACAGTGGTCAAGTGTGCCAATCGGGCGCATTCCGCCCATGGAGGACATAACCACGCCGCTGGCTTTCCAAGTACGGGAGGCAGCACGCCCAAGCACGCTGGCGCAGGGACGCGCAGCTCAGCGACCGCCGGAGGATGCCGATGGGGTGCAGTACCCGCAAAGGGTGCGCCTCATACCTGAAGGCGCGAAGATGTCCACCCTACCACGGGTGGATATGCGCGAGAAGTTCTCCACAACCGGCAATCTGGCCACGCTGGCGCAGGCCTACAACGCGTACAAGTCATGGATTGATCTGCAATACATGACTAGTAACGCAAGGCGCTGTAATGCATGATCGAGTTTGTGATGAACAACATGCATTTCTTCTTTCACGGCCTTACGCTGAGGCGTGTGGCTAGGCTGCACTAGTGTGGTGGAGCAGTGGAGAGAGGTCTCGCTGTACACGCGTCACATGGACGTGTGGTTCGGCTTCGACGGGCGTGGCCATGAGAAAAATTCACCCTACTTTCCACGCTGAAAAAGTAAGGGAGGGTGAAAAGTGGTCACCCTGAATTCACCCTAGATTCACCCAAGTTTCACACGGCCGGGTACCAGAGTGCCAGCCCGCGACTATGACAACATCATGTATGGTGTCGACCCTGCTGAGGAACTAGTTAGCTGAGATGCTTAGGCTGACACACGGATTTCCGGCCTGCGCGCCGCGTATTGCCTACCGCGGCTGAGCGGGACACCTCAGTACAGTACGGCAGGGTGTACGGTACTGAGGTGTCATGTGGACCGATGTGCGGTTAGTGCCAGACTGTGCCTAGACTCCATCTCGACCCGCCAGACCCGGGTTATCCGGTTCTGGACGGGCCGAGTGTAGTTGATGCTAGTGACGTGGTCGCATGGCATTGCAGTGTACAGTTGTCCACTGGTCGTGTGCTGCAGGTAGCACCGCCATAGGCATATAGGCGTAGCACTGGGGAGTGCCACAGCACCCGAGTTTGCCCAGACGTTCCATTCTGAGCTCTCAGCTTCCATTGCTCTCTCATTGTATTATTGTAATACAATCATCATTCGCTCTCAGCTTTCGCAGTTGTTCGTCGTCCCTAGTCTCCATCCAACTTGGACTGAAAAGTTCGATATTTTTTTTACAATAAAAAAAAAAAAGATATGGCTTCCAACAACGGCAACAACGGCAACAACAACAACAAGGGGAAGGCGCCTACCAGGCGCACCTCACCCCGCCTTTCGCCGGAGGGCACGCCCTCCGGCACCAACGATGCGAGGGTGACGCCCAACGTCACCTTCCGCACGGTGGTCGCTGACCACCCCAGGCGTCGGGGCCCGCAGGTGGGGCCCGGCGCCCGGGGAATGGCGAGCGGTCGTCCGTTTGCCATAGGCGGTTCGTCCGCCATGGCACCTGGGGGGCAGGTCCCCCGGGCACGCAATGCCCCCGTCGCAGGTGACGGGGGTCGTGAGCGGAGTGATTCCTCGGAGGAGGATGGCGAGGTGCCGCCTGCGAGGCCTCGGCCTTCGCTTGAGCTGTCGTCACAGACACCTGCGACGTCTGGCAACCTGTCCGTGGGCCGACAGATGGCCGTCATGGACATTGACCGGTATGGGGAACATGTTCCGCCCCCGGTCGCGTTCGGGCGCCCCCCCCATTTTCTCCCCATTGGGGAGGACGACATCCCCGCCTTCATTTCGATGAACGGCCGGATCTTACGTCAACGTTTTCAGATGCTTCCAGATGAGGAGATGCACGCGATAGAGGTGCATCGGGTACAAACGCTGGTCGAGGGGCGGCTGAGGATGCAGTTCTCTTTGGTTCAGGTAGCAGTTTGGCTGTACTGT
Organism: Mesostigma viride; assembly: GCA_009746045.1. Lineage (NCBI taxonomy): Eukaryota > Viridiplantae > Streptophyta > Mesostigmatophyceae > Mesostigmatales > Mesostigmataceae > Mesostigma > Mesostigma viride. Next base: position 196,475 of record RPFO01001021.1, read on the forward strand.
TTCGCCAATCGGCCGAGGCACAATCCCGGCACTGTTGATCAGTGGGCGTCACGGCAGCGCCAGCGAGAGGCGCTGAACGTGGTCGCCCGACAGGAGATCCAACTGACTCCGTTGGGGCCGTGGCCCCAAGTCACGCCAGTTGGCTGGGGCCCGGAGCGGCGTGAGGCGGCTGCGACGCCGCCTGCGACGGAGCGCGGGGCGGCAGACGCCCCCAACACGCCCATGGGTGGTGAAGCCACCCAGGACCCTCTGGCAGGACAGAGGGTCCAACCTCAGCCGCAGGCTCCCCCGCCCAGCGTGGGGGGCCAGGTGGCTGAGGAGGCCACCGGGGTCGCAGGGACCCCGGCGGCGACACAAGCGCCCGGGGTCGCAGGGACCCCGGCAGCGACGCCGGCGCCTCCGGCGCTGGCGGGGGATGCAGCCCCCATGGAAGGTGTCACGGGCACCTCCAGCGGCTCTGGGGGGCAGGCTCCCTCTAGCCGCAACAAGGACAAGACCCTGGCAGGGCCGGAGGGGCCTCAGGGTCCCACAGCAGCTGGGCAGCAACCAGCACTGCTGGAGGGCGACCTGCAAGGTCGCGACTTCATCACCTTGGGTGATGAGGCCGTGTGGCGTGCCATACAGACAGCCACAGCCTCCTTCCGTGGGCTGGCCGACAGGAGCCAGCAGATGCACGTCGCGGAGGCGGGCAGCCTGGTGTGTGCAATCATCACGCACATCCTGGGCCTGCCCAACCTCCAAGCGGGCACACGTAGGGTGTGCGACGACCTGCTGCCTGCCCTGCAGGCTCTCCTCTCAGGGAGGAGGGTGCAGGGCAGCAGGGTGCGTCTGGTGCGTTTGCTGGAGCTCCTGCACAACGCCATCCTGCGTGGGGCGGGTAGGTGGCTAACTCTGCCTACCTGGTTGCATCATGATCTTACTAACCCTACTGACGATGAAGTGTCCCTCTCTCCCACCTTCCATGATTGGGAGGAGGCCCGCAGCAGGAGGCGGGAAGTGACACACACTCACACCCCCACCCAGCCCACCCTTATGTTGTCTAACCCTCCTACACAGCCCATGGTTGCCCATCCTGCTCAGCTCACTCAAGTAGCACTTCCCTCTCAGCATGTTGCTCATGTGAATGTTGCAGCAGCAACCCCCTCCATTCCCTCTCCCCCTGCCTCCCCCTCTAGGTTGCCCACTTACAATGAGAACCGTCCTGTGGATAGGATTAATGTCAGGGGGCTGCCTGAGGGGTATACTAGGGAGCAGGGGAATCATGCACTTCTCTCTCTTCAGCTGGCTAGGGAGGAACTGAATGTCAAGAATTGGTTTGGATCTCTCATGCAGGGGGATTTCTACCATCAGTCTTCTTCCCAGATTCAGAATCTCATTCTTGTCTTCCAGCGTAGGTATCCCAAGTGGCAGGACACGCAGGCTAGGGCAGTTTGGGAGGCTTTCATGAAGGAGCTAACTGACCTCCTCTCCACCCCCTCATCTGTGGACATATATGGGGCATTCAGGTGGGTAGAGGAATACAGGGTCACATCAGTGGACTATGTGGCTGAGACCAAGAAATATGAGCTAGCCATCAAAGCACGTCCTGATGTCCAGCAGCTAGATCACAAGTTCTTGCTGCGTTCCTTCCTTGAGAAACTCAAACTTGACAAAAACACCTACGCTATGCTTGCCACAGGAATGGCAAAGTACTGGGAGGACATGAAGGAGGCATTGGATTATATCAAGCTGGCATTGGCTCCCCTTAGCCAGGGGGCCATGGGCACCTCTGTAAAGAGGGTCAGGGGGGAAGAGAGGGAGGAGGAGGACAGGGAGAGGGAAGACAGGAGCAAGAGACCTGTCACTATGGCAGAAGTCAAGTCCCTGCTGGGACAAATGTTTAAGGGCAAGGGCAAGGGCAAGGGCAAGGGCAAGGGCAAGGGCAGGGGCTGGGGCAAGGGCAAGGGTAATGTCTATCTACCTGGAAAAAGGCCTCAATTGAGGCCTTTTTATAAATTGGGTGTTGCATGTAATTACAATGAGCCAACAAACTTTATTCCAAATATGAGTGAAGGCCATGCATTATTATCATTGTTTTGGGGTTCCCAGCACTTAACATCAGTCATATAGCCCTAATACATATTTAATTATGATTTAATAAAACAGGGTGTCGCTGCGACGGCACCATCAACACAACATGACCATCGATACAAGCGACCAAAAGGCGTCAGTACTCAGTTCCATCTGCATGTAGTGTGTCTTTTGGACCTTACGAGGTTCCCCCACGACATGGTAAGCATGGCATGACATGGCATGCTCCCCAAGGGACCCCTCACACACACTTGCACGGCCGGGGGTGTCGCGCAGCACTGCAGGCAGCAATAGCCTGCCATGGGCATTGCACGTAACCATGAGGAATCCAAAGCCTCTATTACAAACACGCATAAGGATCATGCATTATAATGATAGGTGTGACCTTCCAAGCGCGTAGCTTCACTCACATAGCCCCAATATCTAGGTTGTTACGGTATATTATGACAGGGGTTTGCTGCCGCGGCAGCAGATGAACAGCACATGGCAAGATATACAAGCATAACTGGACAACATTTGCACAGCCTACTAGACCTCTTAGCTTGATTTTGGGCTTTGCAAGGGTTGCCTGAGACATGGCCAGCATGGCAGGAACTGCCATGCTTCTTATGGAAAGCAAACACGTCTACAAGGCGGGGGCCAGCCGCAGAGCACTGCACGAAGTACTATAACCAGCCTTACGTCACATCGGCACTAGGCGCCGATAGGCAGCTAAAAACTGACGATATCACAAGCAAATCGATGCCATTACCTTACTACCACCAGGACGCACTTACCTTTCACAACCCTCACACCCGGGATCACTAGGCACGCATATGCGCTGGCGCTGAACGTGGCTGCATTAGAAAAGCTGTTCAAGCTCGGCGTTTTCAAGTTGTCCGGAAGCGATGCAGCCCGCAAATCTGGCCGGACAGACGCTCCGTGCGTCGTCCATTGACGTATGAAAGCGGCTGCAGCGGCCTCACCAGCGCTGTTCGCATAACGGCGCTCCCATAGCTGGGGGCGCGCGCGCGTTTATTGTCCGCATCCCAGTTTTTCCTAGCTAAAAACACCCCTTCCTCTACCTACGGATCCACGCCAAAAGGCTCGAAAATAGCCAGTGCCCCTTTAGTCACGGCTGCCCCAACATCCCCCCCCGCCGTTCCGCTAGTCTCTTCCCAGCATATCGAAGCACCGGCCTGCTGGCAGGCGCACTATCAACGCCAATTACGCCCCAGCTGAATTTCACTAACCTGGCATTCAGCACACAAATAACGACCCCACGAATTTAGAAATTGACTTTTGACCCATTTAGCGATCGGGCTAGCTTCACGGATAATTTATCTACCCAACGCGCTCCTTACTGGTCGAAATGATGCACGAACGTGGCCATACGGTCTATTTTACTCGAGGCCGCCATGGTCGTGCATTCGTGAAAATTCGTCGTCCGGTTGCACGCAAGTGGCCAAAATAGGTACTTTTCCACCTCACATATCTTTCAGTAACCGTCGACCCCTGTCGACCCCAACGGGTCAGGACGCTCAGCACATATACCAGATTCGCGCCACTGGGGCCGGACGACCCATAGGACCGGTCCTTCCCGCCAAAATTACCGTCCCCATGTGACCTTGGTGAAAAAGGCCTCAATTGAGCCAAAAGGCCTCAATTGAGGCCTCTGGGTAAATGGACAGTAAGGGGCAGTCTCCCTCCAAGGGGGGCAGCTCCAGCAACAACAACAACAACAGCAACAGCAACAACAACAACAACAGAAACAACAACAACAACAATAACAACAACAACAACAACAACAATAACAAGAAGCAGGACAAGGAGGACAAGTCTTCTCAGCGGTGCACCCGCTGTGGCATGAAGTACCACGAGCGGCCCACCTGCCGCAAGAACGTGGACGAGCTGGGGCATTTGGACGTCCTGTGCCACAAGTGCCACGGGCCGCCCCACGGTGACCCCAAGGACTGCAAGCGGCCTCCTTACGGCAAGAAGTGTGAGTCTCCCTCTCATGCTGGCTTGAGTGTGCCTGCTTCACCTCTTTCATCTGCATGCCCCACTGTCAGAGCAGTGAGCAGTTCTGGAAAGGTGCTACAGCTGGTTTCAGAAGATTATGTCTCTAAACCAACCTTCACATCTATGGTTCCCAAGGTGTGCAGAGTGTCCCCATCAGAGGATGCTCATATCAGTTTTCAGGAGCTTGCTTTGCAGTTGCATTTCCTTTATGGGCATGAAGTGAGTGCAGAGGTGGTGGCAGCAGCAATAGGGGGGGCAGCACTCAGACGTGCATGCCAGGTGGTCAGATCCCACTGCCAGCATTGTCAGTTCAATGCACCCAAACCCCCTAAGTGGCATGTAGCTACCCCACCTAAGAGCAAGGGCAGGGTGGTAGGAGATGTCTTTCATATCAAAGGACAATCTTACTTGGCACTTAAAGATGCATGGTCAAGGTACACAACCATTGAACCATTACCTGGAATGGACAAGACACAGTTGCTCAGGGCTCTCTTGATTGCTCAGGCCAGGTACTACCCTGTGGAGGCATTGTTACTGGATCAGCAGTTCACGTGTCTTGCCAATGAACCAGGGTGTGAGGCTATTGATCTGGCTGGGCTAGAAGATCATGAGAGGCAAGGCATTATTGAAAGGGCCATCAGGTCCATTAAAACCCTTGTAGCCAAAGAAGATGGCAATCTGCTGGCTGACAGTGGGTCATATGCTGACAGAGCTCTGTGGTCCACCAGGTTGTGCCAAGTCCTCAACAGGAGGCCACTCATGAAAACCCCACAAGGGGTGGTCATTACACCAGATGGATTGCATGCAGGCATTTATCCACCTGAGGTACTAGCCCTATACAACGCACAGCGAGCACAGACAGCTAGCAGGTTAGCTGTCAAGGATGCAAAGCATCCACGTCCCACCTTCAGAGAAGGGGATCAGGTCCTATTCTACAAGGAGTCGGGACTAGGCAAGGTGGGTACCTGGCATGGGCCAGCCACCATCCTAAAGTTTAACACCACTGGCAGGACAGTGTTAGTTAAACACAATGACACGGGAAAGATTCACAGGTGTTCACCTCACAGGATGAAATTGTATTTTCCAACTGTGTCAGACGTGGCAGAGGAGGAAGAGCTGTTGGCCGACAGCCCTGTACAGTTGCCTGGCATCCCAGCGTTGCCCAGTGAGTGGTTGTTTGGAACACCCACTGGTGAGTGTGAGAGCCACACCCACTGTGACACCCAGGTCACCCTTGATGATTGCAGGCAGTCACTGCAGGATTGGCCCCCTGCAGCAGAGGGTCACATTGGCAAAACAGGTGATCAGCAACCTATCACCTCTACAAGTGTGAACATAGCTCAGCCACTAGCTGCACCTTCCAAACGCAGCCTAGCAGACGCTGTTCGCATTTTACAAGCAGCTCATAGAGCCAAAGCTCAAACTGCTGCAGGATCAGCTAAGGTGGGGAAGGTTGGGCAGAATGACAATAGCCCATTTATGGTTGCAGTGGACACACAAGCCCAGGTCAGCATTATCAGTGCCCTGGCTGTGCCCCATATGCCTTTGGAACCTTCACCCTGGCACCATGTGGCTGATTTCTCAGGGCAGTCATCCCTCAAGGTATTAGGTCAGGTCATGTTGACTATACTCGGTATCCCCACTCCTTTTCAGGTATTGGAAGGTTATAAAGGGAATGCTTTGTTGGGGGATCCTTTTCTCTGTTACCCTGGTGTCATTATCTCCAGTGATAGACTATCCATCCAGGACATGGGTGGTGTTGATCTGAATCATTTCAAAATTTCTCTTGAAAAACTTCTTAACACCAACATTGCTTCTGTAAAATTTGCTACACCCAAGTATGCCCCAGGGCAAGAACCCTGTGTGGCAGACTTGGTTCACAACCAAAAACTTCATCCCAACTCATTTGGATTGGGCAAGCATGATGTGGCTAAAATGTCTCCTCTTTCTTATGAACAGATAGAGCAAGACTGTCGCACACACATAGGATTCCTAAAATGGGTGGAGGCCTTTAACAAGGCCAGGGAAGAATGGGTAGTGCCAGATCCTCTTAGTCCCTCTCATACTCCCCTGTCACACCTATTGACAAAAAGCCTGCAGGGTGCAAGCACTTGCGCCTGAAGTTTGTGTGTAAACATAAGCCAGCAGCAGATGGGTCAGTCATCTTTCATGCTAGACCTTGTGTGACAGAGTTCAAGGGCACCACTGATCTGACAGAGGCAGAGTTGTACACGCCAGGCATTCAGCAAACATCCTAAAAATCTTGCTGTCTGTCTTTGTGGGTCATCTCAATGATGGGGATGACTATGTATGTAAGGCTACAGACATTAAAAGGGCTTTCCTGAAAGGCTCACCTGAGATAGCACAACAAGTGTGGCATGGTCAGGTGTATGTAGTCTCCACTCCCAGAGTTTGGGCAAAACACATCCCTCAGCAGTACCTGAAAGCTAACATAGGTGTTGAAGGGCTGCAATCAGCTCCTCGAATTTTCAGGATGTCAGCTCAGGCTGTGTTTGAAAAGCTAGGGGCTAGATATGATGACATAGACCCTTGCTTCTTTGTGGTCCCACACCCTCATGGCATACTCACCTTTGTGTGGCATGGGGATGATCAGCTGATTGCTGGGCCAAGGCGTGCTGTAGATGATTTTATTCAACAAGTGTCACAGCATTTTGAGATTGGCAAGCAAGTAGAGCTGGGCACCACTGCCATAAAATTTTGTGGCACAATGTTACAACTCCAGCAGCATCAAAACCAGTGGGTGTGTGCACTCTACTCTCCCAATGATTACATGCACAGCTGCTTGGAGGTTTTGCAAACAAAAATCAAACCTGGAGCCTGTCCTACCATTAGAGGCAAGCTGGGGTGGTTGTGCTCAACGTGTGCACCTCACCTGGCTGTGGTTAGCAGAGTTGATGATGATGTCTTGATGCAAGTAGGTCACAAAGCCATCACCAAAACTCTCCAGGAAGGCCCTCCCCTTATCTTGCACTCCTTGGATCTCCACAAAACCATTCACATCCAAGCTATGATGGATAGTTCCATGGAGTCCAGGCAGATTACCAAGATGCAGGCAAGGGAGTCAGGCTTGTATTTTGTGCAGAATGATGATGCACCCTTGTCTCTCATTTCATGGTACAGCCGGTTGCATAGACGCAAGGCTGTCAGCAGCAATGCTGCTGAGTGCAGGGCAGTGGTGTCAGCAGTGCTTCATGCCAGGTACTTGAATCATGTGCTGGTTTGGTTGCAGATGCAAGCAGGCAGCAATGCTGGGGTGGTGGCACACTTGCTCACTGACAGTCAGTCAGTCCTCAGTTTCCTTGCTAACCCCTATGCTGTGCACACTGATCTTGACTGGGTGGTCCTAAACAGGAGTCCACCTACTGGGAGTCCACCCGTCACGTGGAGGACAAACACAACGCTGCTGATGCACTCACTAAAGTGCCTCAGCAGGCAGCTGACCAATACCAGCTGTTGTACCACTTGATGAACCCCTATGGCAAGCAGGCAACCCTGCCCCATAGGGGGGACGCCTAGCAGGGTCCTGTTCACCAGGGCCGCCTAGGTCACCCAGTACCCCTTGGGCAGGTCCAAGGGGTAGGTTGTGGCTTCCAGCAGGGGGGTTGGTTGGAGTCTGTTTTTCATACATCTGCGTGCCCTATGCCCAATAAAATCTGTTTTGATTTTTTCAACACCATGGAATTTCGTTATGCACACCTTCATAGGTGGGCATGGGATGTATCTCACACCTTTTATACACTAGGGCGTCTGCCTTGGTGGATTGGCCTTGAGCTCAGTGGCTCAGGTGCCTCCCATTCAAGTGGAGGGTCAAAGCTCCCTTGACAGGTGGTTACCCAGGACCCCAGGTCACTGTGGATATCCTGGGCCACCTGGCCTTACTGTTCAGTGGCAGTAAAGGCATGGGTGCTGTCATGTTGTCTAGTACAACGTGCTCAGCACAGGTGCAGGATGAAATATTCCTGTCACCTGTCACCAGGACTTCAGTCACCCATGTGCAGGGCAGGGGTGGCTGGTCTCACACGTTGTGCAGGTGCAATGTGGCCAGGTCCAGGATGTCATAGTCCTGTCACCTGTCACTAGGACTTCAGCCCCCTCTGTGCAGGGCAGGGGTGGCTGGTCCTCACATGTTGTGCAGGTACAACATGGACAGTGCAGGGTGCAATAAACCTGTCCACTGTCACTCCTCAGGTTGCAGGTAACCTGAGCTCAGTTGACCCAGCCTGGCTGGGTATTTTTCTCTGAGTGGGCGATGATGATGGAACAACATGGAACCTCTTAAACGGTTACCTTGGCATTTTTTACAATGGCTCTCTTGGCTGGTGATGCACTCCCTGGATAGGCAGACAGGCATAGCTATCTCCCTTGTGAGCTCGCGAGGAGGAGGAACTCCCCGGGCATGTTGAGCTAAACGTGATGCCATCACAAGTATTGCACGAGTTCTGGGGCCCATCTTTTTCAGTCCAGATGTGGCAGTATGGGTGTCAGTTGCTCAGCACCTCAGTCAGCTTGGAGTCAGTCTCCTAGCTGGGCAGGATCAGGCTTGAAGTCGCTAGCCTTCAACCTGAAAGGAAAACATAATGGGAGTTAGCTGAGATGCTTAGGCTGACACACGGATTTCCGGCCTCACTAGGAACTCGGCTTTGAGAATGGGTGAGAAATGGTGAGAAAAAGGGTGAGAAAGGTGAGAAAAAGGGTGAGAAATGGGTGAGAATGGGTGAGAAAGGTGAGAAAAAAGGGTGAGAATGGGGTGAGAATGGGTGAGAAAACACGTTTCTCACCCGGGTGAGATTGCCCCAAAAAGGTGAAAAAAGGGGAAAAACGTGAGAAAAATCTCAAAAAACAGGACGTGAGATAAGTGAGAAAAACGGGAGGTGTGAAACGTGAGAAAAGTGAGAAAATCAGGACGTGAGAAAAGTGAGAAAAACAGGACGTGAGAAAAGTGAGAAAACACAGCGCTGAAAAACACACCCATAATGCAATATGCTGGCAGCAGACACATGCATGCAGTGCCAGTAACAACCGCTGTTCAAGACAGCACGAACAATAATGATTTTTTCATTAAATGTTTGAATAATTTTAATGTTTACAGCTGCAAGAACCCGTTGATTCAACTATTCAACACTGTTATGGCGTTATGTACATCTTCGGCATTCAAATATGCCTGTTCAACACAGTCTGTTATGGCGTTATGACATCTTTGGCATTCAATGCCTGTTCAACACAGTCTGTTATGGCGTTATGACATCTTACGCATTCAATGCCTATCATCAAATACTATATGGTAGCTAGCTAACAAAGCGGGCCGGTCGACAGGGCGTCACATGCTGACTTGAAAGTGGAACCGCTTGCATTTTACTCTCGTGGTCCCTGCAAGAAATAAAGCAAACCGACACAATATACGCAAGAGCAAAAGAAATCAGATCCTTGACATAGACATCACCATTCTACAAGGAAGAGCTCACCAGCACCTGACGGTCCATGCAGCAAATGTGTAGAACCCAACACTCACTCTTATGGCAAAGCAGCCCCATGTGGCAAGGCAGCACCATACACATGAATCACACCATGCGCCAGATGTCACACGAGCAAGGCACAACGTTGTCGTCGGATCAGAAAGCAACAAACGTGAAAACGCTAGCGGCCCAAATCTGAGATTCCGCGGAACACAGAAAATAAGAAAGCTCAGAAGCTACCAGCAAGGGATCGAACATATGACCTTTGGCATGATTTCGCGGCTGTGTGAGTCTCCTGATCCGAAGGCATCTCACTTAATTAACGTTTCGAAACAGCCAAACTGCGGAAAATCTCTTACCGGAGAGAGTTGCCAATATCAAGGAGACAACCAGCGCAGGCCAGAAATCGGGAGAATCCGGACCATGGTAGCTCGAGCCTGCCGTTATCTTGTCCGCGTTTTCGAGTCGTGCAGGATTATGAATATGAATGGAGATGGAAATGTGTAGCCTTGTGCATTGAAATTACGGCTGGCTGACGTGAAGAGCGACTACATGACCTACACGGTGGGGCCGGAAACGGCTTGCTTGATTGTGTTTCATCGTGGGCAACGAGTCCAACAACTACTTTCTCTGGGCGGCAAACTGCGGCAAATTGAACGCAAACCTCATCATGAAATCTTGACCGTCGAAATGTAACAATCCGACGACTTATGCAGTATGCCGCGTAATTTTCTGTTGCGGGAGAGCCGTTGGGCCGGTTCCCGACGCGGGCGACCAGTGGTTTGCGTTAAGTTAACTTAGCTGAAGTTCCCCAAGCCGCATGATGGCTCTCATCGACGGCCTCAGTCTATTGACGCGTCGGCCCGATTTTTGGCGGCACCCAATTTGACCCCAACGGCACCTACCGACAAAGGGCATACGTACGTTTCACGCGCACCACGACCTTCGAGCTCTGCTATGGCGGTGGTGCCGTGGGGCCCGCATCAGACTGCGGGCCCTTATCTGCTTTGGCGGTGCTGCCGTTGGGCCCGCATCAGAATTCAGGCCCTTTATGCATGCGGGCCATTAATGCATGTTACTTTTTTAGTCTTCGAGTTGGATAGCGGCCGACTTTGTCGCCGAAGCCAGCCAGCCCGGGTTCCTTGACACGCTTACCACGGAACGCATCCTGGTCTGCGTGTTTCATGGAACGCACGCCTCGCTTCTTGCACTATGCAAGCAGCTCTTCAACCAAGGTCGCCTCTTTGACCCTCGCTTGATTCGTATCTCCTGTTTCGACACCATTCCCAGCCTCCACCGCCCCTACCTCCAGCAAGTCGCTCTCTTTTCCCTCCTTGGACGCTCCATCGGGGAGCTTTGGCCCCCCAAGCCTCTCACCACCACCTTAACCGAATCCTCCATCCGCTCACTCCTTAAGGAGGCCCTCGAGGAGCACGTGGACCCCATTGCTGCAGATGTGGCGGCCATCGGCGGCACGCTGACTGCCGAGCTTCCCCTCCTTCCACCGCCACCTCCACCATCTCCACCGCCACCTCCACCATCTCCACCGCCACCTCCACCCTCCTCGCCTCCTCCACCGCCACCACCTCCACCTCCGACGGCATCACCGCCCAGCTCCGTGACATCGACCAGCGTCTTAAGGACAACGCCATCGCTATCGAGGTTCTGCAGAGCACCGCAGGCCTCACCGCCCAGGCGGTGAAGGACATTGCCGCCAAGCCAGCCCCGGCTGGCCTGGCCGGCGATGCTCCTCCCATCACCACCTGGGCGGACATGCTTAAGCAACATACCACCTCCACCACCTCCGCCGTCGCAGCCCAGCTCCAGCGGCAGACGCTTGACCTCCGCGAGGAGGCCGAGCTCGCCAAGCGCAGCCTAAACGCCATCCTCAAGAACTTCGACCTGGTGGAAGGTGAGAATTCCGAGAAGCTTGCACGTGCGTTTGAGAGCAAAATCCTTGCACGCATGGGCCTCCTTGGTGAGATTAAGCTGACCGCCCACTGCCTCCCCCGCGCGCGGGGTAAGGCAGGGGCGCCTCCGCTTCTTCTCATCTTTAAGAGCCCAGCGGACAAGGTTTCGTTCCTCAGACGCCGCAAGCGGCTCGAGAACACTCCCTTCACCGTGGACGACGACTTGACCCTGGCGCAGCAACAACGGCGACGGGAGCTATGGCCGACCTACCTCCAGCTCCGGCAGACCAAGGCGGGCCAGCCGGTGTACTGGAAGGGGGCGGACATCTACGTCGGCCACAAGCCCTGGCACGCGACCCCTCAACCACCGCGGCCCCAGCGACTCCGGCAGCCCCAGCCTAGGGGAATACAGCAGCAGTAGAATAGATAGACAGTGGCCTTGTAGTGGCCCTGCTGAGAAGCCATGCCCTAGCTCTTGTATAGCCATGTTGATCTTCCCCCACATGACATACTCCCCTTAGCTGGGCATAGTGTGAAGATCATGAGGGTGTAGGTGCCCCTGGTGCACCTAGAGCAAGTGTTGTTTACATTCCCACCCTTGCAGGAAGTAGCTTAGAATGTATGATAGGCCATATGCCCCTTCTCTGGGCTATGTGCTACATATACTCCCAACGGAGTTATGTTACAATTCAATTCAATTCAATGACAGCATTGTTTATGGAATGATGTGCTGTTTTATATTGTATGACAACCCTATATTGCACCTTTGTGCACCCTATAATGCATATCAAAGTGGTGTTGAGTTTTTTTTTCACGTTAAGGACTTAATGAAATAAAGCTCATGATTTTTCTCGTGTTACACTCTTGGTGAGAAATTTCTCACCACGTTGACTTGTGATTTTTCTCGTGTTAGTGATTTTTCTCGTGTTGGTGAGAAACTTCTCAATTTTCTCAATTTTCTCAATTTTTCTCACTTTTTCTCACCCATTCTCACCTTTTTTCTCACTTTAGGGTTTTTTCTCACCCCAATCTCACCAAAACCCCCTTTTTCTCACCAAAATCTCACCCTGGTGAGATTTTTTGCCTAGCGTTTGCGGAAAAAAATTGAGATTTTTCTCAATTTTCTCAAAAAATTCTCACAAAGGGTGAGAAAATTGAGGGTTTTGAGAAAATTCTCAGAATCTGAGTTCCTAGTGCTGCGCGCCGCGTATTGCCTACCGCGGCTGAGCGGGACACCTCAGTACAGTACGGCAGGGTGTACGGTACTGAGGTGTCATGTGGACCGATGTGCGGTTAGTGCCAGACTGTGCCTAGACTCCATCTCGACCCGCCAGACCCGGGTTATCCGGTTCTGGACGGGCCGAGTGTAGTTGATGCTAGTGACGTGGTCGCATGGCATTGCAGTGTACAGTTGTCCACTGGTCGTGTGCTGCAGGTAGCACCGCCATAGGCATATAGGCGTAGCACTGGGGAGTGCCACAGCACCCGAGTTTGCCCAGACGTTCCATTCTGAGCTCTCAGCTTCCATTGCTCTCTCATTGTATTATTGTAATACAATCATCATTCGCTCTCAGCTTTCGCAGTTGTTCGTCGTCCCTAGTCTCCATCCAACTGAACTGTGGGACCTCCTTCGCCAGGAATACCCAGTGGAGACCATCAAGGCAGAGCGTGAGTGGCGCAGTTTCAAGATAGCCGAGGGTGAAACCCCGGAGCAATCTTACGAGCGTCTCATGGAGTTCGCCGGCGAAGTGGAGGACTGGTCCGAAAAGCTGGAGTGTCAGAAATGGCTGCAAGCGCTATAGGCTCCAAGGAGATGGAGCTGCCCACGCCGCCCATGACGGCCAGCCGTGGCGATTGCGGTCACTGCATGTACGTGCATTGAGGTCAGGGCCATGATGCGACGACACGCGCAAGGCCGGATCTCGGTAAGCACGGTGGTGGCCGAGCTGCAGGCCAATTAAGGTCGACGCGCTGACCAAGGCCAAGTCGGGTGAGTCGTCCGCCACAAGACAAGCGCGCCCGCAAGGCGGCCACGGTGCTAGCAGGAACCAAGGGGGGTCTCGCAACGCCTCATCGCATGATGCAACCCAGGGTAACGCCGCTGGCGGCAACAAGGATGCTGCCGCCCCGCCGACGCGAGCTGCATGGGGGGGGCACGTCCTCACAGACGGGTAGGACGGATGCGCGCAAATTGGGCTGCTTCCTGTGCGGTCAGGATGGGCACATCAAACGTGATTGTCCCAAAGCGTGTAAGAAGTCACACCCAGCAACGGTCCGAACCCATCTGGCGGGGCAGTGCCCAGCGCCGGGGGTGCACTTTGCGGACGTGGAGGACAAGAAGGTAGACGCGGGGGTGGTCATCATTCAGCCGACGGGCGAGGCGGGGGGGCGTGAAAGAGAGGATGGGGGATCGCAGGTTCAATACAGGGACGAGGACTTCTGGCGGCCAGCCGACGTGATGGCGTTGGACATCCACGCAGTTGGCGCGCGAGGGAAGCAAGCACGTGCACCGCTGTCGTTTCAGGTGGGGCAGCCAAGTGAGACTGTGGGGCAGTTGCCTCAGTCCTTTCGCATGGCTCCCGCTTGGACCGGCTCCACCCTGGAACACGACAATCCTGCTGGGGCAGAGCAGCGGCGCAGGTTGTTGCCCTTATACCCTATGCCGTCGGTCGTGGACGTACACGTAGCCTGCATACACTCCCCGGCAAGTGGTCGAGTGGTTCGGTCAGCGGGCCGTGGAGGTGCTCGGGTCGCACGCGTCAGAGGTACAGCGGTACGCTGACACAATGGACGCCCGTAGGTTGCACAACGCTGAGACAGCCACATTTGTTGGGCATCGCCCTGCATCGGCTTCGGTAGTCGTGGGTCATGTCGCTCATGGTGTCTTAAAATTGGACAAGTACGCGCAGCGGGCGTGCGTAGTGCCTAGGGCACCCACTGTCACCTCATATCCGGATGGTGAGCCAGCAATGGCCGTTTCAGGCACAGGGGCACGGGGAGCCCCTGAGCAACGTGGTCTACAGTACTGACCATGAATTGGTCGTGAAACTGGACAGCGGGGCCCAACCACTCGTCATCAGTGCTCGATCGGCTGGCCCAGTTGCTCAACCTAACCAGGGAGACTGGCGGGTTGCGGGACAGTCATGTGTCCGTGGCGGGCTGGCAGGGCCCTGCCGCTAAACCCTTTGCCATGACTGCGGTCCAGGTGATGGTCATCCTCAACCCGCTCAGGCCATCCGACATGGCCTGCATCCCTGTGAATGCCCTTAATTGTGACCGAGCAGTCATCGTATGACGTGCTGGTCGGCATGGAGGTCATGTTTCCCATGCGGCTCGAGGTACGCATGTGGGAATTAAGGCCGCGCGGTGTACATCGTTGACAGAGACGGTGACGCAATGCGCCATGCAAGCAAGCATCCCGGTGAGCTGCTACTGCTCGGACACTGGCGGGCAGTGCGTGTCTCGACGGTCATGCAACCGGGTCGAGGCTGGGTTGCGCGACGTGGTGGTGGAGGTCCGGATGGGGGAGGTCACGGCAGCTGGGGGGGCTGTGCGTGATAAGCATCGACCGTGCATCCCAACAGCGCTGGTGGGACGGGCCTCATTGCAGAGCACGTGGGCGGCGCGACAGCAGCCGCAAGCGCGGCAGGCCCTTTTGCGTCAGCACGTCACCAACGCGGTGCGGCAGCAACAACTTTCTCAGCTCCCGCGGCAATCTCAGCCACAAGTGGCTGTCGCGACAACAGAAGGTAACTTCTGTGCCGATGTTGTGGCAGAGTCGCGGGTCTTGTCGGAAGGGGTTGTCTTGCTGGAATTGTTTGCTGGGATGGGAGGGGGGCTGGCTGGTTTTCTCGCTGCAGGCGGTACGTGCCACACGTTGATCGCCGTAGAGCCGTCTCCTACCGCTCGGGCAGTGTACAGGCATCACTGTGCCCAGTTGTCTGCCCTGTATCCATCTCAGTTTCCTCCGTCTGCGTGGACAGATCCGTTTGGGGCACAAGGGTCTGAAAGTGCCAAAAAACACCCATCTTATTCCTCCTAGCTGCACTAATATTCGGATGATGGTCAAACTTGGTGGCTGGCTTCTCGACCATGGTACCCAGATTTACTGTGCCAAGTCACACCTTGGTTGGCTGCACTTGGTGCTCACAGAATGGTGACGTCCAAAAGCATATGTAAAAAACGCCAAAATCGGGGTTCTTTGAACGGAGTTTCTTCTATACGTGAATGCGGGAACAAGAGGCCGCTGGATGAGCGGCTTATAGGTCGTAGTGTTTACTCGTAGCTGTTTGGCTAGAGCTTTTGTGATTAGTAGATGCAATATAGTGCATGGTTGAAAAATGAATTAAATAAAATGTGCGTTCCGCGCTTGGGTTGATTATACCCGGGCGGAACGGGGCGTGAGGTGCAGTGCCCCTGAAAAGAACAACCTACGCATTATTTAATACTAGCCGTGCAGATTCGGGATATTCTACCCCCGGTCTGTACGGTTAGCGTCTTACTAGCATCCACTGAACATAAGGGTTTAATGACGTCAGTTAGCTAGGGACAAGGGAGGTTTTGCGACTAAAAGCCGCTCTGGCTGGTTTTGTCGGCCTCTTTCTTTGCTCCCCACCCACCCACCCTTGTCTTGGTTGCCTCTAGGGCAACGTACTTCATGAAGGGCCTTGAACGGCGTGCCTCCGGGCATGTCAATTAGTGTCACATGTATGCTTCCACTTATTGTTTTAATGAAGATGCTGGTTTTTGTGGGAGCTACGTGGGACATGAATTGCCAGTTTTATTCATAATTAATTCCACAAACAACACAATTAATGTCGTTTTGACCTGGAAATGGGCAGACACATTAAATATAACATATGCAGCTCAAGTACCAAGTTGCACCCGTAATAGAGATGGGATGGCCAGAAATTATGCTGTCAACCGTCACAAATACGGCCATTTGGAGCATTTTATGGATCATTAAATGCACCCAACAGTGCAAATGAGCTCAGATTAACCTGGAAGTAAGCAAACACTTTACTTGCAACATCTGCAGGCTGGCTGCAAAGTTGCACCTTGTTTGAACACCAACTAGTTACATGATTCTGCTGTCACGCGTCACTCTCGCGCAAAATTTGGATATATAATGCACCACAGGTAGCGCAAATGAGTTCAGACAGAGCTGAAATTTTTAATGCAATTTAAATAGAGCATGCTGAACATGATTGCCAAGTATTACCTCAGTCACACCACAGATGACGATGTGTCACAGTGACACGTGACAGCAGCCAACATCATATAATATTTCCTTACAAGTTCATACCCCATAACAGTACGAGCTGAGGTAAGGTTGAACTCCAACTTGGTTATCTCCACCCATACATGTGGCATGCACTTCATCATGGAAATACATGAACAGTTGTCTCTTTGATACATCAATAGTATTAACTACCAACATTCCAATGGTGGGGCGTGTTGAGAGAGAGCAACTAGTTGGCAAGTCAAATAGTGGTTCGAAGCAAACATGGCTGCACACTACATTTGCTTGCAGTTGCTATCTAACATCTCTAGCACATTAACTAGCCAGCTAGCTCGCATGCCAAACAATCTTCTAAAGGTGCATGGGCATTTTTTTTGTGTTGTTCATCGTGCACCCTGGACTACCAATCCTAGTGAAGCATGGGCTATGCACGGCAGATGGAGGATGTGGCCATGGGCATGCCATGAGCAGATGCCAGCGAAGGTGCTGGCAGCAGGCAGGTCAGGCAGCAGTAGTGGGATCTAGTGATGCAGAAGAGAGTGGCACATGTGGTAGAAAGTAATGCAGATGGCAGTAGTATGGCCAGTGGCACGAGGCAGCGATCATGAAGGCTATCGTTATGCAGATAGACGTTATGGTCTAGCCTTGAGGTTATGTTGCTACTGCTGCTGCATGATGGAAGGGAAATTTATGTGGCAGGTGGCACGGTACAGCCAACAGTGGTGTAGTGTGCAAACCAACTCATTGGGGTGGGCTTGTCCGGTGAAAGCTCTCCATTCAGATTTCCGTGGCAACACACCAAGTCATGATATTCTGTGGTGCTGGCAAGTGGTAGTGACAGATTGATCATGCCAGTGATTGATATAGCAATGGTGAGCCAGTAGGGTGCCTTCTTTGATACTACTGGCATTATCTGTTGTGCTAGGTGCCAGCTATGTCAGCTGCCGATGCTGCTAAATGTGGCCCCAGTTTCTGGTGCTACGATAGAAGAGATGAAGAGGGCCGGCAGGAACTTGTGGCTGCAATCACGATCAAGGCTGCGATGGGCGAAGTCAATATGGCAGATTGTGGCAGCAATTAATGGTGCAGGGCCTGGCGTTATCGTTTATGGCAGATTCCATACTGAGTTGTATAGGGACACTGCCAGCAGTTACACCAACAGGCGAGACTCATGGTGGTGGACGTTGCTCCTGGTGGGAGTCTATAATATCTGTCACATGGGTATGCGCACACGATGCACCTGGTGGTCCTCCATGCTAACGACAGTCGACAGGAATGTTGGTATTGCTATGCAATCGTGGCACTGCTAACAACGGCGTAACAGTGGTAGGTGTATTGGGGTGGTGGGGAGTGATGTGGCAGTGGTGTGGCAGCAAGCACCGGTGGTGTGGCAGCAAGCACTTTGGTAATCGTTATTGTGATGTTGTTGTGAGCCCGTAGAAGGTGTCCTGGTGAGATTCATGCCTCTTACGCAATGCTGTAAGCCCATTGTGCACTCTGTTGTGCCCGCAACAATATTCATCATCATAGGCAGCAACCATATCAAAGACAAATCAGCCCCCTTCCATGTATAGTACTTAATTAGCTCAGCCTGCTTCAACATATCTGAATGTAACAAGGGCAATGAATCCTGGGTTTCCCAAGGCAGCAACAACATCTGCGCACTTCACATACCTGGGCCCCCCCTGGTTTCTTCGTGCCTCCCAGCCCCAGATCAGAACACGCCGCCCATCATTGATAAACATGGTGCATTATAATCTGGCCAAGGAAAGAGGTTGAAATACTTACCAACAGTCCGCTAAAGTGGAGCCCCAGCAGCGTGTTGTATGGCCTGTGAAAGCTGGATAAGCTCCAGGGTTGCACATCAACACACCTATATGTGCTGACTGTTGAATACAGGACATGTACCTTCTGTTTGTTGCCTTCAGGCTCAGCTTCCTACGCCATGAATTACACTTGGAAGAATGAACAGGCGCACATCACGCTGTTTGGGGAGGCTGGCCATGGCTTACGTCTCCCTCTCGAGCAGCGATGCTTGACGAGGCGTCCGGCGTAACATGAACGAGGCGCTTTCACGAGCCTCGGGGAAAGAGACAGGCAGAAAATCTGGAAGGGGAACGGGGCTGGCTTCACCCTACCTTGGATCCGGATGCCGAAAAAGCAGGTTCCACTGTACAGCGTCGACTCAACCAGCGCAATGCGTATTCATGCTTCATTTCGCAACGATCGCAGGCGATATTCAGTGATGAGCGCAGGTCTACACTACAGAGCCAGCAAAAAATCAGGCTGGGCTTCGCTCTAGAAGTTGTTGAAGCGCCCTGCGCAAATGGGATGACAAAAATGAAAGAAACGAGGGAGTGGCATATTTTTACGTGCGTTGCCATGATCAGCCCCGCACGCACCCTCCCGGCAGTTCCAACTGCTGCGGCAACGAGGCATTTACAATGGCAGTCGTTTTAACAAAAAGTTTTTCGGTCAAAATTTTTTGAATTAGTCATAGAATCGTGCGAGCGGCTTACCTTGAACTACACTGTCGCCGTTTTCGATAAGTTTCCGGTGTGACTTTTTGGGGGTCCACTGCAAACTGCAGCGGACCTGACCCGACCTCGCAAAAATGCCCGCCCTTTTTCTGTTTTCCTGAAAAAATGGGCCGATTTCTTTAGGATAAAAAAATATCTACGTGAAGTAGATGAGTTGTGAAGGCTCAAAATGAATTCGCTGTCCGTAATGTGTTCTCAGGACGGTCGCTAGGATTTTCACGGCCGCCATGGGTGCTGCGTGACTTTTTGCCTCGTCGTCACCTTCCCGCCCACCAGATTTTCGGGATCTCGCGCCAATTTGGTGACGGAATAAGATGGTCGTTTTTGGCGGGGCTCATCGGACCGTTGTGGAGTGCCCTCAGTTAAGCCTCCCACGGTCCTTAATTTAGGACTTTGTCCTAAATTAAGGACCAATTTACTATAACCGAGGTACCGGGGGGGGGGGTCACTATATGGACCGTACCCCATGTGGACCGTACCCGGCATGATGTACCCGACCCGTGGTACCGGCACATGGTACCCGGATTCCGTACCCGGGTACCGGGTATAATGGCGGGAAAGTAGGTACCTCGACCAAAAATATAACCGATTTTGGAGCGAAAAAGTGGGTGCGGGAATGATCTGAGGTGGATATGGCGACCTGACAATCGTGGCCGGCTTTTTCACGTGCGTTTATCATTTCGGGCGCCCAGTAGCAAAAACGAAAGGTCGTTAGTTATGCTTAAAGGCTGTGAAATTTTCTGCGCAAGTTTTTATGTGTAGCGCTGTAGCACAGCGGCACAACACAAATGGGTCGCAGATCGCCTGCTCGCGGAGGGTCGATTTTGGCACAAACATGTTAGTGTATTAGCAATGGTGGTGCGAATCAAGCCAGGAAATTTTTGTGGACGATTTTGATTATAGTCTGGAGTTTATAAACGGAGTATTTGACATGGGAGCGCCTGGGCCGTGATATTCTTGCCCGATTTCCATTGTCGACCATGTTTTAGGGACGTTCAGGCTGGGCAGCGAGCGCACCTTATAGGTCTTCACTTTCGGTATTTCTTGGACCTAGAACGCAGCACAAGCGTGGTTTATATCATTTTCGAACCGGTTGGCCAGCTTTGGTGCGCTCAGCTCTCGGAAAGCTGACCTCGCTGCGGATTTCAGCGACTTTTTTGCAACCATCTGGAATGAGGCGACGTAAGTAGCAGGTACGTGCCGGGGTGCCCTAGATCATGAGTGTAACTGGCAACGCTGTCGTGGTGTTTTGAGTCAGTAAGCTATGCCTAAAAAGAGGGGACGCTCTCTGTGCACATAACTGTCACACATAGTTGGTTTACGTCATACAATTTTTTACGTCTCTATCTTCGTCGTCCGCTGCAGCTAAAACACACATGCGTAAGAGCAGTTTTACTCATGTGTTAGTTATAAACCATGGTCCTATGGCCTGCAGTCGTTCAGGGTGTTCTCAGACAGTATATACAATATGGTTTACGTGTTACATGCACCCTGAATTCGCTCACAAAGCGTTGCATGTTAGCACAACGTTGTTCTGTAACTTGATTTGGCTGCATTCATGTGTTAGTTGCAATGCAAATGCAATGTTTTTTCATCGCTGGGTGGTGGCCAGCATGTCCGTGATGTCAAAGAAGGTTTGGCATATGCTTAGAGAAAGTTTACCGCAAGGGGTGGGCCATGTTCAAGCCGGGCAACCTCAGCAACCATGCAACCGTATATTGCATTACCTGCACCATCTGTGACACCGTTAAGCACGCGTATATATAGAGGCAGCCACAGCAGGGTATGGCCTTGTTATACGCTGCCCCGCCATCCCAAGGCCTCGTAGGGTCCCCTAGCGCTTGTAAGATGCTCAAGGGACCGTGTGGATAGCATGGTCATGCGTTGACACTAATTGGTCCTATTGGTCCTAAATTCTCATTTTGACCAAATTCGCGGTTTGAGGCCTGCCATGGGCCAGGGTCCATTCAGGCACTAAATGTAATTATTTGAACCCAGGTTTTTGTCCAAAATTCAAAAAGTGTGTTATCTGTCAGTGGTAAAAATGCCAGGGTCAAAATTTGATGTTTGCACATATATTTTTTAATTCAAACTGGTCCTAAAATAAGGACTTTTCTTGGGAACATGGACATCAGGATATCCGTGCTATTGGGGAGGTTCATGTGCGAGGCCTTTTGAGGCGGCACAAGAGGATAGACCTCGTCCTCGCGGGCTGGGAATGTCAAGGGTTGAGTCAGGCCGGCGTAGGACGCGGGCTTGCGGATCCTAGGAGCGGGTTGTTTTGGGATCTGCTTCGAGTCGTTGGACTCTTGCAGCAGCTGCATGCAGGACCACCCACTAGCGTATCTTTTTGAGAACGTGGTGGCCGACGACAGCCCTCACGAGGTAGTGAGGAAGGACTGGGCCCAGATCGTGGACATCTTAGGGGCACCAGTCACGTGCGACAATGCATTGGGCGGGCTCACCCACAGGTACCGCGCATTCTGGACCAACCTTGCACTCACCACCACCATCCAGGCAGTGGTAGATGCGATCACACGACAGCACGACGGCATGCCCGCGGATCGAGGTGGCGCTGCCACCACATTTGGTCACGCAGCGGGTAGACGTCACTGATCGGCACCCTTACGCGCCCGTCAATCACGTAGGTAAGCCTATGTCCGCTCTTCCCACCTTGGTTAGTTACCAGGGGTCATCGGCCTACAGGGACCGGGGCAAGGGTTTGGTATGGGACACCGGTACGGGTTTGTTGGTGCAGCCGCCCGCTGAGTTTCGTGAGGTGAGCATGGGGTTCCATGTGGGGGCGTCCGCCGCTGAGGGGGTTTTAGAGGCCACTAGGTGGTCTCTCGTTGGGCAAGCCATGTCAGCCTTCCAGGTTGGGTATGTTCTGCGGGCCGCAATGCAAGTGCACCAGGGTGGGGGAGATATCCCCACACCGCCACCGCCTGTCAGTGCCCACGCGGCTGGTGTCCGGCCAACAGCGTCCGGCGGCACTGGGTCGCCATGGAGATCGCGGCTGCTTCAACTATGGAGCGTTATCCTCATGACGTCCTTGTTGTCCAGCACGGTGTTCGCTGGAGCGCCCACCCTGCAGCAATCGGTCGGTCGCGCAGTCCGTGCCATTCAGCAGGTGAGCGTCACACCCGGTGTAGCCGCATTTTCCCTTTTTCACGATGCCGCTGTCAGGGGGCCTTGTCTCGACAGTAGGAGTGCCGCAGTCGCAGATCCTGCTGCCTCTCACATATGGGCCATAGGTGAGCACCTCACCGCCGCGCAACGCAAGGCTATGGAGCACTGGTTGCATTCTGCACGCTCAGTTTTCGCTTTCAGCAGTGAAGAACTAGGGTGCTACAACGGGGGCTGCATGGGGGTCCCACTATAGATACGGATCAGCTAGCCCTTATTCAGGCGGCAGCATAGGCTGAGCTTGGCTGAGCTGGACTTCGTAGATGCTAACTGTCGAGAGCTAGAGGCAGCTGGGATCATCCGCGCTTCATCCTCCAGTTATGAAGCTGCCACGGTGGTTGCACCCAAGAAGGATACCATCACAAGCGAGTGGACAGGTATGCGCATGGCCACTGACCTGCGTCAGCTGAACGCGCACACTCCTGTTGATAGGTACCCCATACCTCGGGTCGATGATGTTTTGGATAAAATATCTCCCCAGGTCAAGTATGTGTCGTCGCTAGATTTGCGTAGCGGCTTCCATCAGATCAAGGTCGTAGAGGCAGATCAGCGCAAGCTGGCCTTTTGGGGTGGGACCCGTCTGTACGAGTGGGTTCGCATGCCATTCGGACATCGCAACGCTAGTGCGGTGTTCCAACGTGCCATGGACCAGGTGCTGGCAGGGTTGCCATTTGCAGCCTGCTACATAGACGATGTCATTGTCTTTAGCGAGACGTTTGACCAGCACTTAGCTCACCTCGATCAGGTTCGGATCGCCCTAGATAAGGCCAACCTGCGGCTGCACCCTGAAAAGTGCAAGTTCGCACAACAGACCATAGGGTTTCTTGGCCATCAGATTGTGCCAGGTGGCCGGACCCCTGAGGCAGCCAAAGTGGAAGCCATCAGCAACGCCGCAGTGCCCATCGACATCTCGGGGGTGCGCGCGTATCTCGGGCTAGCTGGCTATTATCGAGGATATATTCAGAATTTCAGCATGCATTCGCGAGTCGATCAGAAATCTGCATTTGGCCGCGCGAACCCTGAAAATCTTCTCACTAATTCTCACTGCAAATCAAGCCCACTGAACTGCACGACCAAAAATTCATGCATGGGATATATCAACCAAGATGTGAGGAATAACTTACCCAAGCGTCCCTCCAAATCCATCCACGGCATTTTCTACACTGCCAGATTGAACCCGACCGCCATTGTTGACCGCCGTCGTGCTCCCAAATGTGAAAAAAACCCGCGACAGTGCGATATCTCGCGCCAAAGTGCTTCACTAGTTCGCGCACGTCAGACACAGCGCCGCTCCATGTGCTCGGAAGAATGGCTATATTTCCGTCTCCTCAAACGCTGCTGCAAGTTTCACGACCGTGGCCGGAATCTCGTCAGAGTCCGTGGCCGCGTCATAGCGTATCACAATATAGGTCACAAGTTTCTTTTCTATTGCGATGTTTGGTTGCATAGGGAATTTTTAAAGGTGACATTCTCAAGGAATATACCAGAGTTTCCCTACATCGATGAGCTAGTATGTCTATCAGACTACTACTAAGGGATCGGCCGGCACCGCCGGCTAAACCTTCTCCAAACTTCAGGACAGCAGCCAGAAAGGCACAAGGCGGAGTTGTCGTTGCAGTTCCTGTCCCACTGGGTACCGCGTGCCAGACAGCATCCTCCCCCCAGCACACATAAATACCCGCCCCCCCTTTTCAGAACCTCTCTCATCCACTGACCTTGACCCCCCCCTTCCCCCCTGCCGAGCGGTCCCCCCTCTGCCCCATGAACTGATGATATGTGCTGCTGCGCTGCTTGCGGTACGAAGAATACATATCGTCCAAGTCATCGCGCTCGGTCGGGTCTGCTTTCGCCCCAAGGCCCAGGTACATGGGCACCTTGACACCGGGCCGCTCCTGCACGCTGCCATCGATCAGTGTGTTCGTGTCGGGGTTAATCGCGGACAGGTTTGGTGTCGGCCCAAAGCCCAGCCCCATCGGCTCTTCATCCGAGTCCTCGTCACTCGCCGCCTTGCGGGCCTCCTGGACCGCAGCCGTCATGCCACCTGGGACGCCCATCCCAGGGACCCCTGCTGCCCCCACTGGCCGCGCCTCCTCGTTCTCGGTGTCCTCATCGGCCGTCCCGTGCGCCTTGTCCACGTCCGCGTAAAACTGGTCGATGCGCTGGCGGAGGTACGCGTCCGTGAGGCCCGAGGGGGGCAGCGACGTGGGCACGTCCGCCAGCTTAATCGCTGCGTAGGGCGGCATGCCCACCGACAGCATGGACGTGATGATCGCAGGGACAAGGCCAGGGGGGAAACGAGGGAACCGCTCGTGGACCGCAGCAGGCAACCCCGCCGGCTCATGCAACGCGGGGGGGGGAGGGCCGTGGCCGCCAAACTGGGGGTCAAACCCATGCCCCTGCGGACCGTCCATCGAGGGGTATCCAAACTGGGGGTCAAACGGGGGCGGCTGGTGGTACTGCGGCGGCATGTGCTGCGGGGGCGGCTGCCCCCCAATTGGCCCGGCACCGTATGCCATCGGGCCCGGCGCCCCAGGGTGGTGGTACATCGGCGGCGGCCCCGCGTGCGGGTGCCCGTACGCATCCTGGGGCGGTGGGTGGTAGCCCCCGTCGTGCTGCATCGGCCAGGGCCCCTGCGGGTGCGGGTACGCCTGCCCCGGGTACATCGGCTGGTGGGCGGCGTAATGGGGGGGGGGAGCGTGCGGGTGCATCCCGGGATATTGATGCGGCGGTTGCTGCATGGCCACCTGTTGCTGCGGGTGTTGGGGATGGGGCGCGTAACCATCCGGGTAGCCTGGCTGCTGCTGCGCTGGCGGCGCCGCCCCTGGAGGGTGCTCCCATTGCGGCTCTTGCCACGGCTGCTGCTGCCGTGGTTGTTGTTGTTGCGGCTGGCCCACGTCACCAATGGCCCCCGCTTCCCCTTGCCGGTACATGTGCTGCGGGTGCATCGGATGATTCATCATCCCGTGGGCGTCCACGGGCGCCCCACCGCCAATGACCGGCGGAACTGCACCGGCCATGGCTGGTTGGCCCGGTGGCACGACACCAACTGGGGCCGGCCCCCCGTTGGCGGCGTTTGCGCTGTCAACACCATTACTACCAGCGGCGGGCGGCGGACCATCCATGGACTGCAAGGGGGGCAACCGGGCCGATGGGTCCAACATCGCGTTTGCTAGCATGGTCACCGTCTGCCCGTTGAACACGCCCCTCTCCCCCCAGAATTGCACGATCTGGCCCAGCTGCAACCGGCTACCGCTGGCGTCCGCGTCGTCGTGGTGGTAGGCGGAGGACAGCAGCGGACCCAGCAGGGGCAGCAGCGCGGTCGAGAAGGGGTCCGTGTACTGGCCAGGCGGGCGGTGCTTCAGCCTGGGGCCATGGGGGGGGGGGGGGGGGATTGTTGAGGCCGTGAGCAGGAATGGAGGGAGTGCGTTCACAGATAGATGCGTCAGCAGATGCATCAGCAGGCATGTAAGCGTGCAAGAAAAATGATCAAGTAACGTGCGTGCGTTGTAACTTTCATGTTAAAACTTGCACCGGTGGAGCCCATTTTCAGAATTTGGCGCATTCTAGCCGTTTGGCTCAACTAGCCGTTTGCATCAAATTTGGTGGATGGTCTACGCGCATGCTGATGTTTTCCCATAAACTGACCTTTAGTCACTGCCCGTACCGTGTCAGCCGCAGATGCAAAAACTTTGAGAGAAGATCCAACGGGGAACGCTAATCTTCCATCCCTCTTCACTCAGCTATCCAACTAATATGGCCCATTCGACGAACCTTGGGGTTCTTCAAAAAATGGGCTCCGCCAGATTACCCGTTGTTATTACTCGTAGTAGCAGTATAGCGTGTTCTATCCTTCCCTTTACGTGCTATCCTCACCTATCTGCGCTGCACTCACCCATGAACCATAGCATGTGACATCCCATACCCTACGGGTACTAGTATCCTCGCACTCACCCGCGGAATACAGCATGGGATATTCCATCCGTCACCCGCGCACTCACCCATGGAACAGAACGTCGTTGGCCACGTAGATCGCGTACAGACGTTTCTGGAACCCGCCCCTCGGCGGCGGCTGGTTGCACACCGCGTCCACCAGCGCGTGCGCCAGCACATACACCTCTGTCGGCCTGCTCACAAACCAGGCCTTGGCATTTTTTATCGCATCTTTCTCTCCACTGAGGTGGTCAACCAGCTGATGCAGCTCCGCCATGGTCTCCGGGGACGGACGCTGGACGGTCAGCGGCCCCGCTGGCGGCTGGTCACCGCCGCTGAGGCCTGGGCCCCCCTCGGGCTCAGCCCCAGGAGGCTGCAGATACCGTTGGTCATCCTGTACGGCCGGGTCTAAGCCGGATGGGTAAGCGCCCCTGTCGTCCGGCGCCCCTCCGGCGCCATACGGCCCAGTGTACTGGCCCCCCGCTGGAACGAAATGCTGATCCGGAGGGATGTTGTTCCGTAGGCAGTAGAGCATGAAGCGGTAATACTCGGCGTGCTCCCCTCCAAAGAGAAACTCGTACTGTTCCCATCACGCGGACAGACACAGGCGTCATTGGAAAACAAAGGGGTTAACTGACAAAAGAGAGCGCGCAAAAAGCATATGCGTCCCAGCAAACCTGTAGCAAGCTGCTAACAGACACGCGCACAAAATCGGAATACGGGAAAGTACCTCTGGATTATTGCGCTGTTTTTCCTGCATGAGGCCCTCGAATTGCGGCCCATTCTTGTTAACATATTCAGCAGTCTTGTCGATTCTCTTTTTAACCTCCGAGTCCGTCGGTGGGGCCGCCGGACGCGGATGGTTTTCCCAGTGCTGCGGTTGTGGTTGCATCATAAGAACAAGTTATCAAGAAAGCCGCTCTCCGTCCAGCCCATGTTCAAATCGCTATCGCTTGCAAAGATACCACAATGTCTTTTGTAGCCCGCGCTGCCTCACAGCTCGATATTCCTAGAAACTGCAGTTATATATGGCCTCCGCCATATGCGGGAATTATTGAACCAGCGAATGAGGTTCAGGTAGAGTCATTCACGCCATTAAGTGTACCAGGGACACAACAACAACAACGACGACGACGACGACAACAACAACACGTGTACCAGTAAGACGTACAGTAGTGATTTTGCGTCGATGTCCCTCAGAGAATGGCGTTGTTCGGACATATGCTGCTTTCGCCACATCGACGTTTCCTCGGACTGCACCGATGCTACAGGCTGGTTAGGCTATAGTGACCCTTTTAGTGTCAGCATGATTTCCTGGACTATAGTGATCGAATCTCGAGATTCTGAAAACACATCTCCTAGGCAGTTTTTCATGACGGATGCAACTGCTGAAGGGGCTGTCAGAAAAAATTATATCTACTAGTAGTTGTAGCAGCTTTGACTCGACAAATCAGATTTCTGCAAGGAACATACGGATTTCTACCTGACAAGCCGGTATATTTTGCGGCCGCCCTCTCAGCAGTTGAATCTGGCATGAAAAACTGCTTGGCAAAAGTGGTCTCGGATCCTTGAGATTCCGAGTAGATTGTTCAGGAAGTCAAGTTATGTCCAGCTTTAGTTCATTGGCTGTAACTGCCAGCTATATCCTTACTTTGTGAATAGCTGCCAGATTCATGGGAATCTTGTCCTTGTCCCGCAGGAACTTATTTCTTATTTCTGATTTCTGATTTGATGAATATTTTTGCAGATTTTTTTGACCTGCCACACTATTGGCTGGAGCTGTGGGCTTGTCTCCATGTTAACTTAAGCAGGGGAAGCACAATATGCTTGTTTAGTCCTAGTTTGGTCAGCAAAAGTGGCATTTTCTCAACGTAGATGTTTTAAAAATATTTTCCAATGAATTTTGATATATTTTGCGTTATTTTTGGAAAAGTATTTCAAAAGTTAAGGCCACCTGACACAATTTTGACCCTTTTGGCCTAACCAGCCTGTATACAACCCATTATTGGCCAGGGCCGAGACGGAACAACCGCCCTGGAGGCCTGGACCTTGGTCCGTGGTCGTGACCTACCTCTCGTAAACAGTTGTAGTTGTAGTTGTTTTTGTTGTTGCAACAATAACAACAGCAACCAGCGTGTGAACTGACAGGTGACTGACGGATACTTGTCTCGCACGCTCCTCCATAATTGACTGCCACTTGTACAAGAGGAGTGTGAAGACAGGATTGCTAAATGCGGAGCCAACGTCAATCGAACGTTCCGATTGACTTGGTGAGTTGGGTCTTCACGTATTCAAGGTAGCCAAGGTCCAATGCCAACGCGGGAGCTGGTCGACGCCAAGAATGCGCGTAATTGTTATGGGCGTTGCGATGATACTTCCAAAGCTTGCCGTGGGCGTGCGTAGGGATCATAGAGACGAAATTATGGTTGACGGCAGGGTCATTTGAGCTGCTAATATGTTGTGAGCGCGCGCGTTTGCGATGGTGACCTAGAAAAATGGCAGAAAACCCTGATACTAGCAGGTCGTCCGGCTCGCCGGTACGGCCAGTCTTCGACATTCCTCGCCATGACTCGTTGTCTTTTTCGGGACTGCCTACCTCCCAAAGTCCAAGAGGCTTGCCGGGCTCAAAGCTCAAATCATCACCGGCAGCAACAGGCGGTCCAGTTGATTCCCTTCCTCAGCTGCAACGGTCGAGCAAGACACGGCAACAAGACCGGCCGAAATTGCAAGCTGGAGCTCTTGACTCAGCTAGATGGGCTCGTGAAGTCACGTACGATGGCTCAAGCCTAGGCAGCTCGCCGTCGCAGGCCCCCTTAAGTCGGAGGGATAAACGCGCGGTTGATGCAGTGCTTTCGCCTCGCGCAAGGATTGGGCTTGGAGCTGGAGTTCATGGTGCGTCATATCTTTAAATAACAGCACGGTGATCGCTAATTGAAGTACTGCTAGGTCTAAGTCATAAATGACACAATCGATGGCAAGCTACTCTCCCTGCTACAAACTCTTTCCTTCCGCTTCAGCTCGCGCCCGGGTGAAGATGTGGTGCCTTCGTGCACATTGTTCTATTCAAATGCCTGCCTAGCATCCTTGTTGGTAGTAACTCGCCCTATCCGGGCTTGCCGCCAATGCCAACACCTAATTATAGCGAATTGGCTTCCTAGAGTAATAAATAATATATAGTAGTGCCCATTAGGTAACAAGCTGATTCGAAACCTATCTCGTGCCCCTACGCAGATTTCTGAATAAAGGTGTTCCTGAAATGTCCTTTTGTTTGGCATCTTCCCTCATTTGCTGCTGGCTTTGCTGCTGGCAAAATCCTCTGCTTACGGTACCTCGCAGCAGCTGCCAGAATTGGGGGGCAACAAGACGGGATTGGGGTAACCAGCCTGGCCAACGGGGTGGGGGGACCTGACCTTTCCCGGCCCAGCATGGATTCGGGCAGTGCCATCAAGCCCCGCCCAGCCACGAGCTATCAAGTATGTGCGAGTTATCATTTCACTTGGACGTGCGAGTGTCGGGTGGGAACGTACCTGTGATCTATAAAATAGTTGAATGATTGCCAATTTTAGGGTGCAGGGCAGTTTGCTTACATCGCAAGCACAGTTGATAACTTCTGGGCTGGTGCTATTGGCTGGTGCAATATTGGCCTGTGCGGTGATGGCGGTCGTCATCCAAACATGAGGTAGCTGTGTGTCATGTGCCAGCGCTCACCCTCTCTTGTGCCTTGTCCCGCTTGGTACTTGCACGGTTTTGACGCGGCTTCCGGCCCCCAGTAACTGTCATACTCCTCTTCCTTTGGAGCCAGGAGTATTCTACCCTGACGCTGGTCACGAGTACACCGCTCTGTCAGACAACCGCTGATTTTACACCAGTAGTAACTGCATGCTTTTTGCAGGTACAAACACGTGGTAGATGATTGCCCACAAAGCCTGTTCCTTGCATGCATGGAGAAGCACATGGCACGCTAGCTGTTCCTCTCATGAGCAGGAATGCCCGGGCTCTTTTCAACCATGGCTGTGTCTTGGGGGTTGTGGGTGAACCCTGGGTGTGTCCCTAAAATCCCTCAGGTTCCGGGAGAGGCCTCTATACTCTCCCACACCGGCGCAACTCAATGAGTTCCAAGGCTATATCTGTGGCCTCTGGACGATGGTGCAGCCTTCGTGCATCCGCTATGCTTTTGCTCCTTGAACATGTATTGCACCCACAGTTGGGCCTGCACTGTGATGCAGAGAGAGTCCTCTCTGGCCAGCACACTTGAGGCAACGAGAGAAGCTAGGACGCCCTCCCTCCTCTCTCGTTGTGTATAGGGGTTGAAGGTTCCTTTAGTGGTACCCACGTGACGCGGTCGCGTGCTTTTCATTTAATGGCTGTGGTGGAGCATGGGACTTGATCATCCTCACCCCATGTCCACCATGATGGTCCTTCTCCCCCCCCCCCCCCCCCTCGTTGCGTTTACAATCAGGCGGAGGGGGGACGTGTTCCAGCATACCCGCTCGCCGTCAACATGGGCCGAGGTGGGGAGCCACTTGTCCACACTCGTGTGTACTCATCATTCATTCCCATCATCCATACCCATGATCCAAACCCATCATCCATACCCGTCATGTCACCATCCGTACACACGCGTGTTCGAATCCAGTATGGTGCCATGCACCTACACGTGCTCATACTCCATACCACCCGTATCTATCTCATTTTGTCCTAGTCCAGTATGGTGCCATGAACCTACACGTGCTCATACTCCATACCACCGGTATCTATCTCATTTTGTCCTAGTCCAGTATGGTGCCATGAACCTACACGTGCTCATACTCCATACCACCCGTATCTATCTCATTTTGTCCTAGTCCAGTATTTCCTGTGTAAGAGTATGCTTCAAGTTATCAACGCTTCGTGGTGTCCCGCGCACTGGTTTGCTGGCAGCGCTGGCTGTGGTGTGCCGGCCGTGGTGTGCACAGGGTGCAGGGAAGGGTGCTGATAGGAGCAACGGCGCTGCAAGGGTGAAGCCAAGCGTGCTATGTGTGAAGAGTCACTTGGCAAAAGGAAAGAAGCCAGTGCGTTCGAAGCTGGCTGCAGGGTCCAAGAAACTAGGACGCTTCTTGGTACCAACTATAACGCACGCCTGCGCAATCATTGCCGCGGTTTCCTTGTGCTGTCAAGGTCGGATGCTGTCGCCCGGCTCTTACCCTGTCAGCTCAACCCCACGTGGGAACGTGTCAAGGTCGTGGGCAACAGCATCTTGTTCTTGGCAATGTCAGCTGCAGAAGATCGTGCTATGGGTCCCCCAGCCGCAGTGAATAGTTCCAGTCCCGTGAACGTCTTTTGTTACTGGCATCTGGGCCATGTTCACACCTGGCTGTTGGGTGAGTTGGATTTCGCAACCCTGCCACCCACTCTCTCTTGTTCTCATGACGTTCAGCCCTCTTGACAGCCGGCTCCTTGCAGCTGTCTCTTGTCAGCCGGCTACTTGGAGGGCGTTCCCATGCCCTCGAACTAACTGGGCTATATGCTTGCATCTGTTTCCTTTTCCTTAGACCCTGTACTAGTATTTGGCTACTCTTGGATGTGATCTCTGTGAGCATCTGCCAAGCTCAAACCCGTCTACCTGTCCCCTCTCACCTGTGTAGGATCCTGCCTGGGTATGCCCACGCTTGTGTAAGGCCCTGCTTAGGTAAGCCCCCCCCCATTGTATGACCCCGGCTTTGTGAGCGCCCACCCTTCCTTTGAACCGACAAGCGCCCATGGCCAATGCAATGGGGTCAGCCCCCCTTTTCCGCTCCACTTTCCGTCCAACCATAGGTATTCCCCTACAGGTCGGCTGTGTCATGGACACCCCCATAGGTCGGCTGTCTCATGGACACCGGCATGGGTCAGCTGTCTCATACCTATGTGCCCGCCCACCCACCCATGCAAACGCACTCACCAACCCACCCATCCACACCCACCCCCCCCCCCCCCCCCCCCCTCTCCCTCTCTCTCTCTCCCCCTCTCTCTCTCTCTCTCTCTCTCTCTCTCCCCCCCCTCTCTCTCTCTCTCTCTCTCTCTCTCTCTCTCCCTCCCTCTCTCTCTCTCTCTCTCTCTCTCTCTCTCTCTCTCTCTCCTCCCTCTCTCTCTCTCTCTCTCTCTCTCTCTCTCTCTCTCTCTCTCTCTCTCTCTCACACACACACACACACACACACATACACACACACACACACACTCCTGTGCACTCCAACAGACAACTTTGCGACGAGCCAGTCGGTGTGGGAGCAGCTGGTGCTCTCCTGCGTGCTGGGCAGCGGCAGCTGGAAGAGCATGCGCCAGCTGGAACAGATGCTGCGCGACATGCTGCAGGCGTACGCCACCAAGACGCTGCATGACTTGGAGTACACGCCCGGTGAGTGAAAGGAGAATGGAAGGGCTAGACCTTGAGGGCAAACCCTGTGATGTGAGGGCAGACCAGGGAGGACACGCCCAGTGGAGTGAGGGCAGACCAGGGAGGACACGCCCAGTGGAGAGAGGGCAGACCTTGAGTGCCAGTGGAGGGGGGGGGGCAGCAGGGAAGCAGGCCTCCATCCACCTGGGTTCCCCCCCCGATGAGGATGGTTCGGTCCTTCATGCCCCCCCCCCCGTTAACCTACCCACCCTTCAAGATTGCTTGGAGGGGCAGGGGGGGGGGAGGAGGGCTGAATTCATTTAACCTGACTTTCAGGCTAGCCAGCTTCATGTTGGGTTTATGACGCGATATAAAATTTGTGATTACCCAGCTTTTGTCATTATGTATTGCCATCGTGCGTCTACGATGTGAAGGTGACTTAATTTTTTATGTGACATGCTAGATCAGCCCCCGCTGGCTCTCCCAGTCCCCCCTCAATCGTGCTGTTCTCTCCCCCCATGAGGCCGTTCTCTCCCGTACCCCCCTTTCATGCCAGACGCCTTTGGCAACGTCATTACCATCGGCTTGTTACATATCTCGTTTCCGCGTTCTCGTCCCCATGCGTGTCCACATCCCCGCCAGACGACTTTGGCGAGATGGTCGGCGTGCTCCTTCGCATCTGCTTCCACGAGCTCTACCGCCGCGTGCCCATGTTCCAGAACGGGATGGCCCACCTGCTGGAGGTGAGCAGGGGACAAGTGTCATAGGGTGCCCCTGGTGTGGCCCACCCGCTGGAGGTGGGATGGGGGCATGTATAATAAGTCAGCTTGGTAGAGGTCACTGTCATAAGTCAGCTTGGTAGAGGTCACTGTCATAAGTCAGCTTGGTAGAGGTCACTGTCATAAGTCAGCTTGGTAGAGGTCACTGTCATAAGTCAGCTTGGTAGAGGTCACTGTCATAAGTCAGCTTGGTAGAGGTCACTGTCATAAGTCAGCTTGGTAGAGGTCACTGTCATAAGTCAGCTTGGTAGAGGTCACTGTCATAAGTCAGCTTGGTAGAGGTCACTGTCATAAGTCAGCTTGGTAGAGGTCACTGTCATAAGTCAGCTTGGTAGAGGTCACTGTCATAAGTCAGCTTGGTAGAGGTCACTGTCATAAGTCAGCTTGGTAGAGGTCACTGTCATAAGTCAGCTTGGTAGAGGTCACTGTGTAACTATGTTAGCATTTTCGAGTTGATAATGGTATCGGCATTGCGGGCACTGTCACGGGATACTGTCATGGGAACCTGCTGGAGGTACCCGGATATGTGACGTGTCGGATGCACGAGGACAAATACATCCTCATGCGCGCACACTCGCACACGCACATGCACACACATCACTCATGCTCACACGTTCACATGCACGCGCGCATACACAGGCGCAAACTTTCACACACAGGTACTCATCCTCACTCACTCACACTTGCACACACACCTCCACGTACACATCGACAACCGCGTTCCATCCCCAGGAGCTAAAGCAGGCCCTGGCCGTATCACAGGACGCCATCAAGACCATGGGCAAGCAACTTGCCACGTGTGAGCGCCAGCTGGCGGCCGCGCAGCGACTGCTGATGTCCGGCACGAGCTTCGATGGCTCCTGCCCGTCCTGCGGCACCCACCCAGATGACCCCCAAGTCCTGGCCCTCGAACACAGTCCTCAGTCATCAGCGCAGAGACAAACACATCCATGGGATGCACAGGTGGACACTCACCAACCTGCCAAGCATGCTGGTGGGGCAAGGGATGTGGCCACCGAGGGGCAAGGGAGAGGGTGGGTGGCGGAGCCCCCAGGTGGGGAGCCCGGCCGACACTCCAGTGGGGGTGATGATGCCAGGGAGCCTGGCAGCCCAGTGACCAGCGCAGGTGCCGGCCAAAGCTTTTACCGCAGGAGCGTGAACCTGCCACTTGGAGCGAGCAGGTCTCCTACCAAGGGCGATGAGTCCCTTGATCCAGACAAGGGGAAACACAGGTGGTCTGTGGCGGAGGGCATGGGGGCCAGCGCGCCACATGGGCCAGACGGGGCGAGGGGTCGTGGGCAGCGGAGCAGCCTGGGGCCCCAGCAGTTGCTGGGCTGGGGGAATGGCGGCAGGGCGGGTGGGGAAGGTGAGCCTGGCGTGATATGTAATGGGCCGCTTTGTGCTGGATTGGATGCTATCGATCACACCCATTGATGACACGATCATGATGTCCTTATCTCCCCAATGATGTGCTTATCTCCTTAGTGAGCAAGAAGGAATATGCTGGGGACTGACCGAGGTGAAAAGGTCACAGAACAGGGGCGCCTGCAGACAGGCTTCGATCTGGGTGGATGCGGTTCGGTGCCATGCGCAGGATGTTTAGTGCCGTGCACAGGCAGGGGGGCTCAACCTGGCCATTTCCATGTCACCACGTCGTGCTGGCCACAAGGCCGCTAAGGATGCTGCGCGCTGCCATGGCGCGGGACCGTGAACGTGCTAGCCAGGTGGCGACGTGTGATGAATTCCCCCGCTGGTGGTCCCAGGCAGGGACGCGTCCACAGTGGCTACCACATATCCCCCCGTTCCCACCATTAGCCCATGTCGTGTGGTGGGCACATGATATATTTTATGAGCTTGCAAGTTCACTAGTGTCAAGAGACTGCCCGTATAGATCCCGATCCTCCCCATTCTTTCATTAATGCCCCCTTGACTTCATCATCAGATGTTGTTCTCTTGCGATCGGCTCTCAGCCGCCATTGCACAATTATCTGTAACCCGTGAATGCCCTTTGCCCGTGAATGCCAGCAGACGGTGCAGGCAGTGCGATGTCGCCCACGGACAAGGAGGGCAGGGCGGACCTGGAACCAGAGATCAGCGGGCGGGGGGCGGTACGTTGAACATCCCCGGTTGGCTCGCGGACTGGTCCAGGGCAAGCTCTATATATTTGAACTGTGGGACGAGAGAAAAAGATGTAAAACTTTGAAGGAGTAAGACATCCCAACCTTGTTTTTGCTTTCAACGTCAGTGTCATCAGTAGCATATGAACCCACCCAAGAACGTCACTACCGACGGGCTCGAATGAGGCTTCGTGTCTTGCTTGTTGTGACTTGGCAGCGCGCGTGGACAGGTTATGTTCCGACGCACTGTTGGCTGGGAGGATAGTCGGAGCAGTGCTCTCGTTTGTACTCCGCCCTGCAGCCCTTGCCTGCGTGGCACCCTCGCCCACCGCATCCTAGGACAAGTTTAGTCACCCTTTATGCTGCATCCTGCGCCCACATCCCCCAGCGCGGTAGACATGTGTCCACCGGTCACGTACTCCCCACAACTTGCTAACCCTGGCAGGCATCCCATCGCACTCGCGACGGCTTTGCGGGTTGGATGGTGAAAATCTTGCGCCTTGCAACGTGCCACAGGGAGACGCGGCGATGCGCCCAAGCGAGCCGGCGCTGCCCAAGCAGGCATCGTCCAAGAGATCCTTCTGGCAGCCGGTGGATGCCGAGAGACCAGGACCTGCCTCGCGGGAGGAGCGCGCGGCGTTGCTGATGGGCACAGTGGTGACAACGTGGGGGGGTTCCACGGAGGCAGATGCCAGTAGAATGGCCAACGGTGCCGATAGAGGGGCGGATGCTGGTCCTACAAAAGAGGCGGATGCCAGTGATGAGGCAACCAATGCTGAGAAGGGCCGGCGGTCCAGCGAGTCGCGTCAAGGTTCCACCCCCTCAGTTCCTGGTTCCCTCACCCCCCATGATGCCTGGAGCAAGCCCAGCACCGCCGCCAACATGGCCGCGGTCGCCATCGAGGCGCTGCTGGGGGGCGGGTCGCCGCGCCGCCCCTCGGTGAGCTTTGCATCCAGCGGCCGCAGCAGTCTCTCGTACGCAGGGAGGGGGGGGGCGGCGCAACGAGATGGTGCAGGTGGGCAGCGAGGGGTGTGTCATGGCCGATGCGGCGGTGCAGACCGCACTGCATGCGGGACCTGTTGACGAGGAGGGGTTCAAAGCAGCCCTGGTCGGTGGAGGAGGCATGCGGGCGGGGGGCAAGGAAGGACAGGGACAAGGTGCCCCAGGGGCTGGTGAACCGCTTGGAGACGGGGATGGCCACGGGGGCGCGGCGGTGGGGAAGGAATCATTCAAGGACCCAGATGAGATGGCGAGGGAGCGATTGCAGCTGGCCAAGCTCAAGGAGGAGCTGGACGCGCGGTGTGCGGCGGAGGCGGCGGAGAGGGAGGAGCGTGCGGCGGCCGACATGGAGGCGGCGCGCGTGTATGACGCGGAGAGGGAGGCGGCGAGGCGGGACAGGTTGCGGCTGATGGAACAAGAGGAGGCGCTGAGGGGCGAGCTGGCGCAGGAGCGGCGCTCGCGGCTGGCGCTTATGGAGGCGATGAGTGAGTGGTGGCGGTGGCGCGCATGGAGGCGATGAGTGAGCGATGTAGGTCATAAACAAAACTGTTATAGTAGTATAATAAACCAGTATGGACTAGAGTTGGTCAAATAGATAAGTTATTGTTGAGAGTTTCTCATTAGCTAACCATGAGAGGTGGAGCGTGAGTGGCAGGCAACTTGTCCAAGGGACCACGACAAGCCCCTTCTACAAGCCCCTTTACGAGGGGCAACCAGGAAAATTCGTGGGTAGGAGGCAAAGGGTCGGTGATGTACGGTGGGTGGGTGATGAGGCACTAGAGATCAGGACCATGGCGTTGGCCAAGGGCGTCGGTTCTTGATACGAGGCTGAGCGAGTGAAGGGCACAAGACAGGCTGAAGATCAGGTCTGGCAATGAGGAGCTCATGCGCGGCTGTGGGCATGGAGTCACGCATCCCTCCGTAAGCTCCCTCTTTTTGCTTATGGTTTCACCTTGAACGCTTCCTCCACTCACCAACTCAGTCGAAAATTCGCCCATTCGTAAACTACCTCGTTCAAGTATTTGTGATATTTACTTGTGTTGCCGCGCTCGCATTTGAATTTACATTCTCACCAATGAGAATAGTATCTTCTCGCCCATGCGTTGGCCCAAACACCCACACTTGTGTGCCCCCGCAGGCTCCGCCGAGCTGGCCCTGCGTGTGCAGACGCTGGAGACCAAGCTCAAGGAGGAGTCGGACGCGGCCTTTGAGGCGCAGCGGGTGCTCAAGCGGCAGCTACGGCAGGAGGCCGAGGCAAGGGATGCCATCGAGCGCATGCGGTGGGTGGGGGATGATAGTGGGGATGGCGGGGATGGCAAGGGGCGAGGGGGGGCAGGCGGTGCGATACGGGGTGGCGGTTGGGGGGGAGGGCGGGGAGAGTTAAGTAATGCGAAATGCATTACTGTTGCATACTTTCAAGTATACAAAAGTAATGCGTTTCGCATTACTTAACTAAGATTGGCGTACGCTCCTGGGGTACCGGGTTCGGTTCCTCTCGGAGGCACGGAAATATTTGCGGCGGGTAGGCCTGTGAGGCCCAGTCGAAATATTTGTGGAGTTCTATGTACGGCGGAGGTCGGGTAGGCCAAGTCGAAATAGGAATTACGGCGCGAGGCTGGGTTTAGCCGAGTTGTAATTAATCGTAACCTCGGTAACGAGCGGTGTGTGCGAAATGCCGGAATTTCCCCACGCGGCCCAATTTTACTAAGTAATAAAGAAACGAAACGCATTACTTGACTGGGAGAGCAGGTTTCGTGATGAGGGGATAGCGGTGGGTGGGTGTCAGATGATTGCGGATAGGTGGGTGGGGGCCTGGGGGGGAACGCAGGTGGCGTAGGTGCCGCCCTGTGAAGCGGTAGCCGGCGTCCTCGTGCTGCCGCGAGTATCTCAGGCCACACGCGCTCGCAGGTCACAGCCCATCACTTCACTTGCCTCCTAGCACCCGATTGATAGATATGTAGATGTAAGCCTAGTAGTATGCCAATGAGACAGCCTCCATGTCCCCACGCTCAACCCTCACAGCTCTTCACTTCCCTCCTAGCACCCGCATGGATGCGTACACCAATGAGACGGCCTCCATCTCCCCAACCTCAACCCTCAAAACTCTTCACTTGCCTCCTAGCACCCGCATGGATGGGTACACCAATGAGACAGCCTCCATGTCCCCAACCTCAACCCTCAAAACTCTTCACTTGCCTCCTAGCACCCGCATGGATGGGTACACCAATGAGACAGCCTCCATGTCCCCATCCTCAACCCTCAAAGCTCTTCACTTGCCTCCTAGCACCCGCATGGATGCGTACACCAATGAGACAGCCTCCATGTCCTCATCCTCAACCCTCAAAGCTCTTCACTTGCCTCCTAGCACCCGCATTGATGCGTACACCAATGAGACGGCCTCCATGTCCTTTCCCATCCTCAACCGCAGAGGCGCCCCCTCTCCGAGCAATCGTTAGACATGCCGCCTCCATCTCCACCCCCCGTTCCTTACAAATGCACTGCGCACTGTGCATTCACACACATTTGTTTGAACCTGTTTCGTGTCACGTGTGTCCATCCGTCATTTCTTGTCTACTGGTTCGCCAGTAAGTTCTATCATGCATGCTTGGTTTCTCATCTGCCCCCCTGGCGACGCCCGTCATTTACTTTCTTCCATGCTTTCTTACCCCGTGTCGTTTTTTGCTTCCGTGCTTGCCCCCTGGTGATGTGTGCCTGGCCCCTCGGGTGACGTGCACCAGGGACGAGCTCATGCGTCGCGAGGAGACGCGCACGCTGGAGCTGGAGGATTGGAAGAAGGCGGCCGAGAAGGAGGTGCGCGCCGCGCGCATGGAGGCGGCGCGCGAGATGAAGGAGCAGCTCGAGGCGCAGCGAAAGGAGGAAGCGACCAAATGGGAGACCAAGCTGCAGCTGGTGAGGAAGGGGGTTATGATTGCTGTACTAGTATAGTAGTGTGTAGTAGATATTTGCTTGCATACGACACAGCACCGGTGAACGCGGTGAGGGAGGAGGCCTCCAAGTGGGAGACCCAGCGGCAGCTGGTGAGGAAGGGGGCTGATTGCTTGCATACGGCACAGCATCCCTGGTCGGTGAGGGAAACGAAAAGCGGGTTGGTTGAGTGGTGAGCAGGGAAGGATGAGGGAATGAGAGCACTTGGCCTTTAGGAGCACTACCTTGTGAGTGCCAGGTTCATGATGTGCACACGACACAAAGTGGATTGGATGGGGAGAAGCGGGTGCATCCGGTGGGAAGAAGAGCAACTGGTCCTTTTTTCCTTCGGTCCTTGTCTTGACTGCCATCTCTCGATGCCAACATCCATTCCAAGTCCTTAAAACCCCACATGGATCGCGGCAGCCAACAAGTTCGTATTCCCCCAAACCCACATGCCCCCCACCCCTGCGTGCCAGATGCTGGAGAAAGAGGCGCGCAGCCGGGGGGCCAAGGTCCCCCCCCCCGCCAGCAGTGGCGCCAGCGGGGGTGGCCGTGAGGGCGAGCTAGAGGCCCTACGCGAGGCGCTGCGGGAACAAGAGACTGCACTGGCCTCGCTGCGGGAGAGCATGCGTGCCGACGCGCAGAAGCTAGAGGCCGAGCGCAAGCGCGCGCAGCTCGAGGTGGTGGACAAGGAGCTTGAGATGGACGCCAAGAGTCAGCAGCTCATGGCGCTGCGGCTCGAGAATGCCGAGCGGTCGCACGAGCTGGCGGTTGCGCGCGACGACCTGGCCAGGGCGCAGGCGGCCCTGGCCAGGGACCGAGCGGACCTGGAGATGCGGTTGAAGGAGGTGGCGGTGCAGGAGGAGATGGTGGCGGCGGCCGCGGCGGGGGCAGGTATCGGCGAGCCTCGCACGATCGTCGTTGAGAAGATCGTGTTTGTGAGGGAGGACGCGACGGCGGGCGGGATGGCGGGGGGGAGGGTCACGGGCGGCAGCAGTCATGGCGCTGCCGTCACCACTGCTCCTGGTGCTATTGCGGGTTCCGCGGTGAGCGCCGCCGTGAAAACCACGGCAGCCGCTGCAGGGGCAACGGCAGCAGCGACACCGGCGGCTCAACCAGTGGATCAAAGGGCGGCGGCTCAAAGGGCCGGGGGGGCAACCAGTGGAAGCGTTGCCGTCCAGAGTAGCGCACCCGCGTCATCCCCAGCTGCTGCAGGGACCGTGCCATCCTCAGGTGCTGCAGGGAGCGATGTCGCGGACCAGAGGGCAGACCAGCGGAGGGCGTCGACGCGTGCATTGGCCGCCACAACACCGGATGGAGCCGGTGGAGGCGCCGGCAAACCCGGCGCGGGTGTGGCGGCAGCCAGCAGCAGTGGTGGCAGAGTCGAGGATGCATCCGCCGCAGGCAACAAGCGAGTGGTCGGTGGTGGGGGCAGCGCAGGTGGCAACACATCGGACAGCCATGTGGCGGCTGCGCAGGATCTCTGCAGTAGCCCGAAGGAGGGAAGTGTTCAAGGGGCAGTGTGTGCTCCCTCTACCGCCCCCGTGGATTCCCCCTCCGCCGCGTGGGCGCCTGCGTCGGCAGCACAAGAGCCACAGCCGGGAAGTGCTGCGAGTGGCGTGGCGGTTGACGGGGCACCATCGGCCGGCGCTCACCCCGATTCTGCGCAAGCGAGGGCGGGTGATGCCGGGGAAGGTTTCACTCGATCGCCCACTTCGAGCCAAGGGGCCATCTACCCCGGTGCGCCTGAAGGGGCCGGCACCATGGTGGGTGGATCTGGTAGCGATGCTGGTCTACCGCACGGAGGGCAGAGGTTGTCTCCTGCACAGCAAGCCATGTCTCTGCAGGGCGGATTAGAAGGTATTGCCACCGAGGTCCAATGGGAAGGTGCTTCCCAGCCGAGTGGGCCCGAGGGAGAGGATGTGGTTGTGCACCTCAGCATGGCCAGCGTGCTGGAAGAGGCGCTGCGAGCCAAGAACGAGGCGTTGGCGGAATTAGCCAAGGAGCGCGCGCGTTCGGCGTCCGCGGCCCGCCAGATGGAGCTCCAGAAGAAGGGGGCGGCGCTCCTGGAGACTCGGCACGCGCAGGCTTTGGCCGAGAAGGACGCCGCTCTGAGGGAGGCGGCGGCGGCGATGGGGATGATGCAGTCGCAGCCGCAGCCGGTGGTGCCTGTCGTGCGTGGCGGTAGCTTCAGCGATGAAGGCCGGCGTGCTGCGGAGCGGGCCAGCGCGACAGGTGGCGACGCGGGTGCGGCCATCGATGCAAGCACCGGCGTTGGGGGCGGAAAGGTGGCGGTTTGGGATGGCGCCGCTCAGGGCTACGGTGCCACGGCTACTGCCATCGTTGGTGGCGGCAGCACGGCGATTGCTGGTGGTATTGCGAGCGGGGTTAATCCTGGCGGCTGGGCCGGGAGGTTCCCTGGGGCCGCGTATGTGCTGTGTGCCCCAGACGGCACGTTCTGTGGCGAGTACTGCAGGGGCCGCACCGAGGCGGTGGCGGCGGAGCTGGGTGACGTGCGGCAGTCATACCGCCGCCTGAGCGAGCAGTACAAGGCGCTGCTGGATGAGGTGGAGGCGCTCAAGTCGGAGATGTGGTCGGGCGGCGGGATGCTGGGGGTGGGCGGCGGCAGTCCCCGCAGAGGTAGTCGGCGGAACAGCGAGGATGATGGCTGGGATGGGATGGGGCCAAGAAGGTTGTCAAATGCAGAGGAGACGGTTGGGTTAAAGGACGAGGCGAACAAGTCCCTCGGGAAAGCAAGCGTGGGTGGGGCCAAGAGGGAAGGGTCGAGAGCGGCGACGCGGATGTCCAAGTCCCAGGGGCCGGGCACTCGTGGGAACCAGGTCCTCCCGCCCAACGTGCACGGCTACTTGGAGTTCGACGCGCCGACCTACAGCTGCGACGAGGGCGACGGGTTTGTCGCCGTCACTGTCATCCGCAGCGGCGGCAGCACGGGTCGCGTGACCATCCAATTCTCCACGCTCGATGGGTCGGCGATGGCCGACGTGGACTATGTCCCCATCACCAACCGCGAGCTGGTCTGGGAGGACGGCGACGAGGGCCCCAAGGTGGTGTGCGTTGAGATCGTGGACGACACCTTCTACGAGCCGG
The DNA here is from genome assembly GCA_009746045.1 of Mesostigma viride. Lineage (NCBI taxonomy): Eukaryota > Viridiplantae > Streptophyta > Mesostigmatophyceae > Mesostigmatales > Mesostigmataceae > Mesostigma > Mesostigma viride. Next base: position 239,111 of record RPFO01001021.1, read on the forward strand.
ACGAGACGTTCTCAGTCGTGCTCAGCAAGCCACGTGGCGGCGTGGGATTGGGCGACCAGTCGACCGCCGAGGTGTTGATCATCGATGACGACCCGGCGCCACTCCCCCCTCCCGGTCGTGGCAAGAAGGGCAACCGGGCGTCGGTGAACAGCCGGAAGGGGTCGGGTGGGAAGGATGTGACGGCGGCGGCAGCGAGGAAGGCGCAGGGGGACGGGGATGCGGAAGACGAGGAGGCTGCCGAGGTGGTGGATGATGATTGGGAGTTGGGGCTAGGGAAGCAGCCGCGGCCGTTCCAGGTGTATACCCGGGGCGAGGGCGTAGACTTGTTTAACGATACGGTGGATCCCTGCCAGGAGGATAACCGTAAGAAGAAGCTGGACGTGCCGACGTGCTGGCAGCGGTTTCTGGGGGAGAAGGGCGTCGCGACAATGCTGCACAAGTCCAACACGCGCACGCTGCCCGTGAAGCAGCTGCGGGGCCTGCTGGGCCAGATATTCCGGTACGAGGTCGTCGCCAGAGCGGTTCGCCGAGGTTTTTGCCGTGTGGTTCGGCCATCACTGCACTTGTCTTTGTTTGCTCATTTCCGTGCTGGTATTCCGTGCTGGCATGAGTTGCTGGTATGAGTTGCTGGTATGAGTTGACTTGCCCATTCCCGCGCAGGTGTGAATTAGCCACGTGCTTTGCCCTTGGCGTGTGGCCCATGGTTGTGTGTGGTTTGCTTGTGTTTGTGCCGGTCTTGTACTTTGGGTTCATGGCCATAATGTCACCTGCTGGTAGATGACAGGACAGAGGGAGGGCCGATCTTGTCGTCCATCTGTAATCCCATCCTCCACCTGTTGTGCTATCCCCCATCGTCCTCTGCTAATCTGGGGGTGGGACAGGCTGGGACTGGAAATATCCTCGCACTCGGCACCAGAGCGTCTCCTTTCGAGCAGTGCTCTCTCTGTGCATGTCTTACTGCATCCGCGCACCTTGTCATGTTTCTTTCAACAGGCACGTATCCACACTTCCCACAGTGCATCGCCTATTCTGACCACTCAAGGGGCGTGCTACTTATGCAAGCCACGCACTCGTGCTAACCTTAGTAACAACCCAGCCTGGCGGTGTGGCCTCACGTGGTACTTACTTTTGTGGTGCGTGCTTTTTTGTGACATCCCTCTTGGTGCTGTGATGTAGAAACGCGCGCCCCCGCGCTTTCCTGGGGTTCATCATTTGCAACCCATTTTGACCTCCGCACTCTGCAACAGCAGATACCTGCCAATCTGGCCGCCCTGTTTTGATGATGTCTTTCATGCAAATACGTCTCTACTCTGCCCCCTTGCCCCTGGCCCTTGCACATCACCCTTCTTCCCTCACATGCCCATCTGCCTCTCCCGCCCCCCCACAACACATACACACACACACACACAAACACACACACACCATGACCACCACTGCCACCGCCACCGCCGCCACAACCAACCACCAACACCAACACCAACGCCGGCGCCACCGCCCCCCAAAAACGCCCCCGTGTGCAGCGCCAAGCTTCAGGCGGACGAGGTGGACTTCAAGTGCAATAGCGCACTGTGCCCCTTGGCCGATTTTGTGCGCGACCACATCTTGCACCAAGTGGGCCTGCACGGGCTGGCCATGAACAAGCTGGGACACATCATCAGCTCGCTAAAGTGAGTGGGGGGGCGATCACTTGGTAAATATCGGTCAAGCGGGCAACGGCGTAAGGGGGGTTCACCAAGCGCTGGCCGCAGTATCAGCTCGCTCTTGTGCCTTGCGGGCGATCACTTGAGGGCTGTCACATAAGGACTGATACTTGAATATGGACTTTTGCTTGAATATGGACTGATACTTGAATATGGACTGATACCTGAATATGGACCGATACCTGAATATGGACCGATACCTAAATATGGACTGATACTTGAATCTCATTGAGGGATAAATATGGGGGCGATCACTCGGTACATGCCGGTGAAGCACGCAATAGAGTAGGGCAACAGAGTAGGGGTGTTTGATGAGCTCTGGACACTTTGTCCGCTCGCTCTAGTGATTATCAAGCTGTCAGGATCCCTGGCCATAGATCAAGCAGGCAAGGAGGTATCAAGGAGCAAAGGATGCCGCGTGAGTGCTAGGCCATGCGACCAGCTCACCCAAACGATTTGTTGCGAGCGGCCCACACATAACCAAAGAGACAGGGCGGGCACCGATGCCATCCGTCTGTCCCAGCGTCCCATGGCTGGCGCCCGGTGTTGTCCCACAGCCACTTCGACTGCATTCCCTGAGACTTGTTGCCATTATGTCAATAGTAAACAAGGTGCATGGTCATACAAATTTGTATAGCCGTACCATTTTACGCAATGTCGGTCTCGGATTGTGTTCTCGGTCGGTATGTGACACAGGTGGCTTGCTATCCGGACGGGCACTTTGTTCCTTGGCGTGCCCCTCCCCTTGGCGTGCCCCTCCCCTTGGCGTGGCCCTCCCCTTGGCGTGCCATGGTAACCGCCCCTCCTCCTTGCGAGCACCCGAGAGAATATGTGTGTTAGAGAGGTGAAGACTGCGCTGCATGGGCCCTGGTGATCGGCCCCCCGCAGGGTTACGTTGGTTGCTTGCAAATCATTCCGCTGCTGGATTACCTAAACCCTTGGCAGCTGCTGCTCCCAAGTTGTAGAGACAGATCATGTACTTGTTGACTATGTGACAGGGTGAGTTGCAGACTGTGATATAGTATTTTGCTAGCACATGACTGTGCATGATAGTATTTTGCTAGCACATTGGGCGGCAATGCTGCAAGCGAAAATCCCGCATCCTGGGAGAAACCTGCGTCCTTTCCCGAGGTTCCATGTCTCCCCAAGCCAGCCAGAAGAAGAGGGAAGAGCTCTCCTATCTGATAAGATGAAGGTGGATGAAGTATCCCTATTCTAAAGACTATCTCTCAGGTTTCCCGACGGCACCCTGGTGGTCTAGGGCACGCGGCACGCTCAACTCACGCACACGATGTCTGCCTGTGCTGGCCCGCTCGCATTGGCCCACCACCGCCACACGCACACACACATACACACATAAACCCGCAGGTACTTCTTCCGCCAGGGCAAAGAGTACCGCATCTGTTTCTTCGCGCGCGTGTGCGGCATGTACAGCGCTCTCCCCCCCAGCGCGCTCGTCCTGTACCTGCGCCTGCTGCGTGTGCTCTCCTTCCACTGCGCCAGCGCACGCAACCAACCCAAGCTATTCTGGACGCAGTTTGCTGGCGGCGACGCCATGGCCATGTCCTGGACGGACGTCGAGGCGACGGTGTGCCAGCTGCTCGAGGCGCAAGGAGGCGGGCTGATTCAGCTCGCGTTGCAGAAGATCAAGGAGGACGTCCGGTCTGGCGTGCTCGGGTCAGTCATGGCGTTTGGCACACGCAGGGTGGAGCCATTGGCGCGAGGCGGGGGGGGAGGGGGGTCGGCAGCTTCCAGCCTCCCAGGGACGACCCTGGCCATGAGCTTGCCGGCATCGGCACCGTCTCCCCTGGATCCTCCCGTCGACTTGAACACGTGCATGATCCCCTGTGACCGCTTCCTGCTGGGCTTGGTCGAGCACTTGATGCGGGTCAGCCGGGAGAACACGCGCGCGCTGGCAGCGCAGTTTCAGCAGGTGGCCGCGGCGGCTGAGGAAGAGGGTGAGGAGGCCGGGGGTATCGATAAGCAGGGATTCATGCAGGTGCTGGAGGATCTCCCGAGCATCGAGGTCAACAAGGCCACGATAGACCTCATGTTCCAAGAAGCACTCGCGATGGGAACGCTGCCAGGGCATGCCCCCGTGGATGTGTGTGTGCGTGCGCTGGAGTACTTCACGCTCTACCTGGGGGAGCCGGTCACGAGCCCAGAAGACTTTCTGGCAAGGGGGGCACCTGTATAGTAGTGCAATTGCTGAATTTATAGGGTTATTTTGTCGTGGTATCTCTGGACAGCGTTGGCTTTGTTTATTTTTCGTTGGGTGCCTTCACTCTGATGTAAGTCATTATATATAAAATATATATATTTATAGGGAGGATGTTTACTCTAGCAAACATCCAGTCTGTGCACCCGTGCTGGAAATAACACGTGCTGCAGCAAATGTATCCATCAATGTAATCACTAAAGGATCCTTTTATTATGTTAAAAAGGTGGATCTTCTAACAACCTTTTTTAAACAAAACGCTGTGTAAGCAAATGAACAAGTAACGCAAAATTATACGATCGATTGAAGCGCAGTATAGCCGAATTTAGCGAGTCCTGCATTAATCTCATAATTACTAGCACCCTGCAAGGTAGTATTATGCATTCCTGTACCTAGCTTTGGCCAACGTGTATTCTTGAAAGTAGATAGTACGCAGATGTTCCTTTTGTTTCCCACGTTCTTAGGCACAGGCCACGACGTAGCCATGGCTGACGGCGGCGCTCATAACTTTCACGATTGGGCACCAAATTCCGCCGTGAATATCACAGTCGCTTCGTCTTTCTAAGACGCACACGCTGATATAATTTTCCGAAGCTATTACGCAATATATGACGAGCAAACGCTCCTCGACGCAACGCAGCCTGGCGGCTGCGCTAAGCCCTGAAAATACGTCTGCAGCTCCGGCTACAGCTTCGCCCTCAGTTCCGGCAGGCAGCGGTGACACTAGTCGTGCACTGGCGGTCGCCTCGAACCCTCCCGGGCTTAATGCCTCGCCCTCTGCATCGCCTGAGCCCAAACGCAGCCGCCCAGCCGAACCTAGCTGGTCTGAGCGCGACTTTGACGTTGACAGGTTATTTTCTACCTTTGACGTCGACAGACCCAGCTATTTCGACATTAATTAATTAATTAGGAGCATAAATTCTCCGTTGGGAGTATATGTAGTGCTCACATAGCCCAGAGAAGGGGCCGGCATATGAGCCTATGATACATTCTAAGCGACTTCCTGCAAGAGTGGGAATGTAAACGACCCTTGCTCTAGGTGCACCATGGCATATTTCGACATGCCACCCATCAAGATCCTGGAGCTCGTGTTTTATGGGTCGTACGCCTCCCTTCTTGACCTGTCCCGGGGCCTCCAAGCCCATCACCGCCTCCGCATGGACCTGACGGCCGGTTTTCTCATCGCGGACCTGACTACCTGTCCAGCTGGTCCCGACCGCGCCTTCAGCTCGCCGCCCTCTTTACCATCCTTCAGCGCTCTGCCGAAGACCTCTGGGTCCCCTCCCCCTTGACCGAATCCACCTTCCTCCTCCACCTCCAAGACTGAAGCCATCTCACAGCACGTGACGCCCCTAGCTGCAGATGTGGCAGCTGTGGGCCGCACGCTGGCTCAGCTGAGCTCCCCATCGTTTCCACTGCCACCTCCACCCTCCTCGCCTCCACCCCCTCCACCCCCCACCGCCTCCACCGACGCCATCACCGCCCAGCTCCGTGACATCGACAAGCCGCCTCCAGGACAACGCCATCGCCATTGATCGAATGCCAGCAAAACACCGCAGGCATCACCGCCCAGGCGGTGAAGGACATTGCCGCCAAGCTAGCCAGTACTCAGTAGCCAGCCCCCGCTGGCCTGGCTGGCGATGCTCCCCCCATGCATGCACCCAGACCTGGGCGGACATGCTTAAGCAACACACCACCTCCACCACTCTCCGCCGTCGCAGCACAGCTCCAGCGGCAGATGCTTGCATGACCTCCGCGAGGAGGCCGAGCTCGCCAAGCGCAGCCTCAACGTCAAGAACTCGTCATGGAGGAAGGTGAGAATTCCGAGAAGCTTGCACGTGCGTTTGAGAGAGAAATCCTTGGTCGCATGGGCCTTACTGCATGGTGAGATCGAGCCGGTCGCCCACCGGCCGCCTTCCCCGCTCGCGGGGTAAGGCCGGGGCGCCCCCGCTCAGTCTTCTCACCTTAATCAGAACCCGGCGAACAAGATTTATTTTCTCCGACGCCGCAAGCGGCTCGAGAAGACTCACTTCACCCTGGACGACGACTTGAGCCTGGCGCAGCAACAACGGCGACGGGAGCTGTTGCCGTCTTGCCGACCTACCTCGATCCGGCCAGCTCCGGCAGACCGGACCTCGGCGGGGAAGCCGGTGTACCGGCTGGAAGGGGGCAGCCATATACGTCGGCCACAAGCCCTGGCACGCGACCCCGGCCGCGGCCCCAGCGACTCCCGGACGCCCCAGCTAATTAGGGGAATCATTCCCCTAATTAGCATTATTATTTTTGATACAGCAGTATAGTAGTGTAGAATAGATAGACCGTGTAGAATAGATAGACCGTGGCCTAAGTTGTCCATGTACGCCTACTACAGGCACTATTATACCAGCTGATTCAAGAGCATTATTTAGTCATGTACATGTGTGCCCATGATGTGCCACACACCAGATGATGCCTAGCTTTATTAAATATCTAGTTATGCTGTGCCCACACAGAGAGCTACTCTCTGCTGAGACGCCATGCCCTAGAGCTAATTCTATATGGCCATGCTGATCTTCCACCCCATGGCGGGCCCCGGCCCTTTGTGCTCTGATAGATCACGGTGGTGCAGGTGCACTTGGTGCACCTATCTAGAGCAGGTGTAGTTTACATCCTACCCTTGCAGGAAGTAGCCCAGAACGGCCATATGCTCCTTCTCAGGGCCGGCTATGTGCCACATGTACTCCCAACGAAGTCATGTTCCTAATTAATTATTAGGCACAGGCGCCTTGCCGGGCCTGAGCTAGCTGGGCACGGCTAGCTAGCTGACCCGCACAGATCAGGTCCACACATCAGATAGGGTATCAGGCGCCAAGCCCGTAAGTAAATACTTGTGTGTCACATGCGCATGGGCATGCCACTGAGCCCGGCGTGCATGCAGTGCCAGGGCGCTTTTTCCTCACATGGCAAGCCCGCCGTGGCCGCCTGCGGTACGTACAGTGGCGCCACCGCTTGACTTTCCTTGCGTGATAGGCTAGGCCCGCCGGACATGTGGTCTTGACCTGGTTGGCGAGTCCTACTAAGCCCGCCAGCAGGGCCCATATCGGTATTCACCTGGTCTGCATGTGTGGGCAAGATGGCCGGTCCCGAACGATCGAGGATCGAGCCGGCGGGCGGCAGTGTCGGATATGGTATGCCGGGTGAAAAGAGGGAGCTCGCAGTAATGCTCGGCCTAGGTGCAGCGCTCTTGGTATAGCCGGACGCCGATGATGTACGTGACGGAGCATTCTAGCACCTGATCCAGCTAGGGTCCACGCCTCGCATCCGTAAAGGAAGATGCTGAGGACAAGGGCCTTGAACATGCAGAAATGCAGAATGCGCTTGCGCCGCTAACTCAGGTAGCGAAATGTCCATGCAGAAGTACCTGTCGAGGCGGCGGAGGGCCGCCCTGGCAGGCCTGGCCAATGCGGGTGTTGATCGGTCGTCGGCCGTGGAGGGGAGCCAGCTGCCAAGTAGCTTCAATTTTAGTAGCGAGTCGCGGGGGCCGGGACGGGGGCCGGCGCTTCCATCCAGCAAGAGGAGGGTGGGTGGCCCGGTGCATGGCCGGGTCCCACGGCCGGGGGATTCAAGCCGATAGCCATCCATGACCTCCGTTTTCTTGCTGATCATAAGCCCCACCGCCCGCGCTTCCAGTGAGAAGCTATCTAGCCATGCAGTCTGAGTTGGGCGTACTCCGGGGTCTCCACGAGCGTCGTGTCATCAGCGTAGATCTGAGATCGCTCAGTTGGTGCATGAGGGTGGGTCAACCCCGCCGTAGCCAATTGGCGTACCGCTGTGATCTCGCCTCCCCACGGCGGGCGCAGGCCCTCATGCACTCCACCTGGGCAAAGCAGGCTTGTGCATGCCTCGATCATTTATATAATATAGTCCACGTCATAATGATGAATGATACTGAATAGATTAGTTAATGAATTAACACACGCGCGATCCCGTTGGGGATCGAGTCACAGAGCACAATATGATACAGAGTTAAAGTGCCGTTTCATCCCTGTATGTTGCACACTGGGAAGGGCCGGGGCAGAGACACCCGTCTTTCCTCATGCTCGGAGGCAAGCCAGAGCTGCAATCCGAAACTACTCACGAGGACAGTCTGCCCCAGCGTCCCTGTGCGCCATGCAGGGTGCACTAATACTGAAATGTGCGTGCATGGGTGACATGGCGGGGGCATTGTCTGGCATGCACGATGAAACAGTCTGTAGACTGAAGTGTGCGGATACTGGATAGACATGCTGGTGCGAGCGTCCGTCATCAGAGTCTTTGTATCATGGCATGCCTCGTGTTTCGGACGAGATTAGGCAGCGTGGGATAGCATTTGTAGGACACCTTGCACGCACCAGCCAGGTCGACACCACCCTTGGTCTGGCCGGCCCCCAGCGGCTTGGACAGCCAGGGCGGCACATTCTGACCTGGCCTGGCCCCAAGGACATTCCCAAAAGGGTAGGGAAACCTGTCACCAACTACGTTCAGATGCTGCTGGACGACCTCGTGGTCCCAGCCCAGTTTGAGCACCGCATCCACTCTCTCTCCCGTCTTTGGACTGCCATGCAGGACAAGGAGCGGTGGAAGAAGATTGTCAAGGCACACACGCCCGACCCTGTGGGCAAGCCACCTCCCCCCAAGCGGAGGAGGCGTTTTGATGAGTAGTGCAGTTAGGATTTTCTAGATAGAGTTAGGATAGTTCGATCACGCGGCTTCCTCCACCCCATCCATCATGAAATATGTGCTACATGACCTCCCCACGGAGGCATGTTATAATTTAATTTAATTTTTTTAATGCTGGTGCTGATAGGGCCGCCGTGAACTAACTAAACGGGTAGCCGGCAATATGCGCTGAGCCATATACAGTACACGGCGCTGCGCAGCCACCATGCAATTGGCTAGGCCATGGCCAGCCGAATACATCAACATCACGCAAACCAATCTGAACCTAGTCGGTAGACATTGAATCAATCCTGTCGATCACGTGGGCGGAACCCATAATAATAGCTTGGTGATGAATAGATATGCCATGCAGGCGAGAGCACACGTACCGCAGCCCTGCCACACCCCTGTGTGCAGGGGGAACGCCGGCCAGTGACGGCCCGTCAACGGTACAGACCTGGGCTTGGGACCCTTGTCCCTTCATAGACTGCCACTGGCGGATGATCTCAACAATGTATACGATGGGACACGGAACAGGTGGAGGACCACCCATAGGGCATCCCATATATAGCCGTATCGAATGCCTTGGTGTAATCCGTATATCGAATGCCTTGGTGAACTGATCAATAGCAATGGCAAGAGGCCGGGGCCAGGCTACCCACATTTAATTACGATCAGGCGGCGCGCGGTCATGGTGACCATAATTACACAATTGCAACCTACACGGAAGCCCATCTGGGACTCACCTAGGTGGGAATCGAGGCTTGCACGCATGCGGTTCAGCAGGAGACGCATAAAGACTTTCGGGCTGCACGCATCTCAGTTGGGAGGCATGCCCTTGGGAGTACTGCACCTTGGGAGTACTGCATCTTGCATGCAGGAGTACTGCATGTCGAGCTGCGTGAACTGCTTGAAACTGCATGAACTGCAGGAACTGCATAAACTGCATGAATTACTGCATGAACTGCATGAACTTGAAATTAAATTAAATTAAATTATAACATGACTCCGTTGAGAGATCATATGTAGCACATATATTCCTTGCTGGATGGGTGGAGGTGGGCGAAGCCGCGTAATCAAACTAACCTACCTCTAAGCTATCTAGTCTAGAAAATCCTAACTATGTACTACTCAGCAAAACGCCCCTTCCGCTTGAGGGGGCTTCAATGCCCACAGGGGCTGCATGGCGTGTGAGCACGGTGTGAGCCTGGATCGACAATCTTCTGCCACCTCTTCTTGTTCTGCATAGCAGTCCAAAGAAGAGGGAGGGAGTGAATGCGGTGTTCAAACTGAGCTGGGACCACTAGGTCGGCCAGCAACATCTGGATGTAGTTCATGGCAGGTAGCTTTCTAGGAATGTTCTTGGGGCCAGGCCAGGTCAGGATGTGCCGCCCTGGTTGGCCAAGCCGCTGCCAGGGGCCGGCCAGACCAAGGGCGGCGTCGACCTGACTGGTGCGAGCAAGATGACATCAGATGCAGTCCTCTGACGCTGCCTAATCTCGTCCGAAATGCGAGGCATATTACCCAGATACAAAGACTCTAATGACCTATGCTTAGAAAACCCTACAATTCCAGTACCTGTCGGAGCATCCTATAAAACGTGCCGTCTAGCTTGGCCGCCAGTGTCTCCGTGAGTGCCCATGCCTCGGCGCCGGCATACGTAAGCATGCACCGTGAGGACGAGGACCTTGAAGAGCATACGCTTGCGGTGCTCGCCCAGGCCCTTCAAGCGCCAGTACGCGGTGTTGAGCGAGGCGAAGCCTAGCCCAGGCCAGACCGATGTGGATGTCCACATCGTCGGCGGTGTCGGGCATGCTCCCCAACCCAACAGTTTAAAGCGATCGATATATCGCGGAACGGGACCTCCGTCCCGTCGAGCAGTCGCGGCAGCGGCGGGCGACTGGAGGCCCCAATCATCATCGCCTCAGTTTTGATGAACTGCGCATGAACTGCATGATGGACTGCATGAACTGCATGAACTGCATGAACTGCATGAACTGCATGAACTGCATGAACTGCATCAAACTGCATTCACGAACGTACTGCATGAACTGCATGTGAACTGCATAAACTGCATAAACTGCATAAACTGCATAAACTGCATAAACTGCATAAACTGCATAAACTGCATAAACTGCATAAACTGCATAAACTGCATAAACCGCATAAACTGAATTAATTAGTTAATTAATTTTAATTAATTAATTAACACGTAACAGTGTTACGTGTCAGAGCATAAGTCCTCATGAACTACATGAACTGCATGAACTGCATGAAGTCTGCCGTACAGCTTGAATTAATTAATTAATCTACACCGTCGTGGCTGCGTCACGTGAAAGTCCTCAGTGGGACGAGAACATCAGTGGGCCGGGATGGAATATATGATGCGCATGCTAGCTATCTAGTTCCTAGCTATGTACAGGGTTGTGGGCATGCATGCCAGCCACGTCCTCAGTGGCCCGAGTCGCTGTGAATGTGGTCACAAGCAGAGCTCGGCCGCTGACTTGGGGGTGGTCTCCTTCATCATCGCTACTTGCCATCTACTGATCCTTGCAAACCATGCATCTTCCGAGGTCCAGATTATACAGACATGCCAGGCCGGGGGCTGCCCTGGCGTGAGCCCATTGCGACGTGGCCGGGTTTAACACATATCCAAGCCTAGCCTATCCCGGAACTTTAGAACTTGCACGAGTGCATGGCGCCCCGGCCGCGCACGGCCTGGGGCACGCCATGTGAGGACAAAATGACGCCCGGGCTGTGCGGCTGGCTTGGTGGCCAGCTAGTCTATCTGAAGTGTCGATACCTCAGATCTGTACGGGCTATACGTGCCGGCCCGGCTAGGCCCATGCATGCGACTGTGCCTATAAGAATGTGGGAAACATATGGCAAATCAGCTTACAAATCCTCATGCACTGCTAGTGTGCAAATTAACCAAACTTGCCGGGGATATTAAGAGCCTTGCGCAGTGCCATCTTGGTGACGTTGCTGTCAAGTCGTTTCTCCAGCTCCTGCGTCAGCGTCCATGTCTCGGCGCCGTAGGTCATCAGGATCTTCAGAATGCCTGACGACGACCTTGGAGAGGTCACGCGCCGACCGCCGTGCATGAACTGCATGAACTGAAAGCTGCACTCCAACTGAAAGCTGCAGGAGTGACCTGCATGACAGTCATCTGCATGAACTGCATGAGCTGCATCAGTGAGCTGCATGAACTGCATGTCAGAACTGCATGTCAGAACTGCATGAACTGCATGAACTGCATGAACTGCATGAACTGCATGAACTGCATGAACTGCATGAACTGCATGAACTGCATGAACTGCATGAACTGCATGAACTGCATGAACTGCCGGCATGAACTGCATGAACTGCATGAACTGCATGAACTGCATGAACTGCATGAACTGCATGAGCTGCATGCATGACCTGCATGACCTGCATGACCTGCATGAACTGCATGAACTGCATGAACTGCATGAGCTGCATGAACTGCATAAACTCTAGTGCCATCTTGGTGACGTTGCTGTCGAGTCGTTTCTCCAAATCCTGCGCCAGCCACATCAATCCGGCGCAGCGCCGGGCTGTTCCCCGGTAATTCCCGCGCGAAAGTTGACGAAATTCGGTGCGCGCGTGCAATGTTGACTGAAATTCGGTGTGCAAGGCTATGGTAGCTGAAAATTTATTGCTCACGGAATACGAAGCCATTGTGTACCGGATTTCGCTTGTTCGAACGGCATTGTCATAGGGAAAAATAATATTCACAAAAAAACTCGCGAAACGCTGCTGTATTGGGTGTGAACGAGGACAAGCACGCAGTTGGCGCAGTTTTTGCTCGCCGTCCGACCAGACCCGTGCATCTTTAAGGTAAGGTCTCGTTGCCCAAACTACTTGACGGTGGAAACGAACACGTTCCACCAGTTCCTTACATCATTTCAAAGAAACCCAGCGTAGGATTTCCCTTAATTTTGCGTTTCCGATTTTTACGCCCCTTCCGCGAAAAAGTGAGAATTATAGGAGCGCTGACAGGGGCAACACTGCATGTCATGCTTTTAATCGCTTTTTCGTCTTTTCTTGCAGCTATATGACTTCGCTTGGGCGCAGCAACATCGCCCGGTGTTTATCCTGCGGGCGGGGCTTGCTGGCCCCGTCCGGAGTGTGCTCGGGGTGCGGGAAAAACCACAGCTACTGGTTTATAACGTCGACAACCCCCCATTTTCTGGTCATTAACCGGCGTATTCTTGTGGTTTAAGCTTCCGGCGACGGGCGAAAAGAGCTCTTACCATGACGGCATGCTCTGGGGAGGCGTTCCGAGAAGGACTGGGGCGGGCAGGCAAATTTACACGCGACAGTGCCCGCACGTCGCCTGCGCACCCCGGCGTACAAGGCAAAGCGCAGTGTTTCCCTCCTGGACGGCCCATCGCTGCCTTTGCCGGGCGGCATGTTGGGGAGGCGGCTCCTTCTTCCTTTCTTACCGCCCGTTTCATAGTTCATACCCCGTGAGTTTCCCAACGGAGGCGTGTTAATGATGAGCGGCTGCATGCATGAATGAACGGGTGTATGAATGAGGGAGGGGGGGAGGGAGGGAGGGAGGGAGGGAGGGAGGGAGGGAGGGAGGGAGGGAGGGAGGGAGGGAGGGAGGGAGGGAGGGAGGGAGGGAGGGAGGGAGGAGGGAGGGAGGGAGGGAGGGAGGGAGGGAGGGAGGGAGAGGAGGGAGGGAGGAGGGAGGGAGGGAGGAGAGGAGGGAGGAGGGAGGGAGGGAGGGAGGGAGGGAGGAGGGAGGGAGGGAGGGAGGGAGGGAGGGAGGGAGGGAGGAGGGAGGGAGGGAGGAGGGAGGGAGGGAGGGAGGGAGGAGAGGAGGGAGGGAGGGAGGGAGGGAGGGAGGGAGGGAGGGAGGGAGGGAGGGAGGGAGGAGGGAGGGAGGGAGGGAGGGAGGGAGGGAGGGAGGGAGGGAGGAGGGAGGGAGGGAGGGAGGGAGGGAGGAGGGAGGGAGGGAGGGAGGGAGGAGGGAGGGAGGGAGGGAGGGAGGGAGGGAGGGAGGGAGGGAGGGAGGGAGGGAGGGAGGGAGGGAGGGAGGGAGGGAGGAGGGAGGAGGGAGGGAGGAGGGAGGGAGGGAGGGAGGAGGGAGGGAGGGAGGAGGGAGGGAGGGAGGGAGGGAGGAGGGAGGGAGGGAGGGAGGAGGGAGGGAGGGAGGGAGGGAGGGAGGGAGGGAGGGAGGGAGGGAGGGAGGGAGGGAGGGAGGGAGGGAGGAGGGAGGGAGGGAGGGAGGGAGGGAGGGAGGAGGAGGGAGGGAGGGAGGGAGGGAGGGAGGGAGGGGAGGGAGGGAGGAGGGAGGGAGGGAGGGAGGAGGGAGGGAGGGAGGGAGGGAGGGAGGGAGGGAGGGAGGGAGGGAGGGAGGGAGGGAGGGAGGGAGGGAGGGAGGGGGAGGAGGGAGGAGGGAGGGAGGGAGGGAGGGAGGGAGGGAGGGAGGGAGGGAGGGAGGAGGGAGGGAGGGAGGGAGGGAGGGAGGGAGGGAGGGAGGGAGGAGGGAGGGAGGGAGGGAGGGAGGGAGGGAGGGAGGGAGGAGGGAGGGAGGGAGGGAGGGAGGGAGGAGGGAGGGAGGGAGGGAGGGAGGGGGAGGAGGGAGGGAGGAGGGAGGGAGGGAGGGAGGGAGGGAGGGAGGGAGGGAGGGAGGGAGGGTATGTATGACTGCGTGCGTGCGTGCGTGCGTGCGTGCGTGCGTGCGTGCGTGCGTGCGTGCGTGCGTGCGTGCGTGCGTGCGTGCGTGCGTGCGTGCGTGCGTGCGTGCGTGCGTGCGTGCGTGCGTGCGTGCGTGCGTGCGTGCGTGCGTGCGTGCGTGCGTGCGTGCGTGCGTGCGTGCGTGCGTGCGTGCGTGCGTGCGTGCGTGCCTACGTGTATGCATGGGTGGGTGGATACATGTGTATGTGTGTGTGGGTGGGTGGGTAAGGGATCGACGTGTGTGTGTGTATGTGTGTGTGTGTGTGTGCTTCTCTGCTTAGGCGTTGGAGCACACGCATGCACTGGAGGAAGGGGGTGATGAAAACCCAGACCAACTGTCGCACCCACCCCTCCACCTTCACCAAGCGTAAGGCCAAGCGTGCCATGGGGGTAGGGTAGCGGACGCAAGTCACCAACGTCAGGGTGCTCACCAGGCTGGTGGATGAGAAGATGGGGGGCAGGCCCCTGTCAGATGCAGAGAAGAAGAAAAGGAAAAGGATGCAGCAGGGCCGTGAGAACGTGCCCCCGGGTGTGGCATTAGCCACTATATAGCTAGCTAGCTGGCTAGAGCTGTGTTATTAATGCATTGTACTATAGGCATGTGCCCCCAAGTATGCCTTCCTGCATTGTAAATATGATGCATAATGTAATGATGTGTTGTTTGGAACCTTCTGTACACCAAGGTGGAATGATTGCCATGAAACCCTTGTAAGAACAATAGAAAGCTGCTTTTTCTGTGGTATTTATGCTAGCATCTGTCACCAATTTGTCATCCAACCAGCCTGAAGCTTTGTGGGCAGGCTGCATGGGATGTGTTTCGAACATGTGCCAAGTTCCAGTCCAACTGAGTTCATTTGATGTCATTATATATGCACATGTGTGATGAAACCCTTGGAAAACACTGAAAAACTGCATTTTGTGGTATTTATGCTAGCATTTGTCACCAATTTGTCATCCAACCAGCCTGAAACTTTGTGGGCATGCTGCATGGGATGTGTTTAGAACATGTGCAAAGTTCCAGGCCCAACTGAGTTCATTTGGTGTCATTATGTATGCATATGTGTGATAAAACCCTTAAAAAACCATGAAAAACTGCATTTTTTGGGTATTTATGCTAGCATTTGTCACCAATTTGTCATCCAACCAGCCTGAAACTTTGTGGGCATGCTGCATGGGATGTGTTTAGAACATGTGCAAAGTTCCAGGCCCAACTGAGTTCATTTGGTGTCATTATGTATGCATATGTGTGATAAAACCCTTAAAAAACCATGAAAAACTGCATTTTTTGGGTATTTATGCTAGCATTTGTCACCAATTTGTCATCCAACCAGCCTGAAACTTTGTGGGCATGCTGCATGGGATGTGTTTAGAACATGTGCAAAGTTCCAGGCCCAACTGAGTTCATTTGATGTCATTATATATGCATACATGCCAGAAAGTGCTGAAAATACGGTATTTTTTGCTAGCAAATGTCACCATGTTACCATGGTGCCGACTCCCAAAAAATTTTTTGACCACATGGCATCATAAGATATCTGATTAGGTACCTTGGTGCCAAATTTGAGGCCAAACTGACTATTAGCCTATCTTGAAATAATTACCAGGGAACAAAAACGCGTTTTTGGATTGATGTGGCGTCCATGTCTCGGCAACGCATAGGTCATCAGGATCTTCAGAATGCCTGACGACGACTAATTGGAGAGGTCACGCGCCGACCGCCGTGCATGAACTGCATGAACTGAAAGCTGCAGAGGAGTGACCTGCATGTCATCTGCATGTCATATGCATCAGAACTGCATGAACTGCATGAACTGCATGAACTGCATGAACTGCATGAACTGCATGAACTGCATGAACTGCATGAACTGCATGAACTGCATGAACCGTGCATGAACTGCGTAAACTGCATGAACTGCATGAACTGCATGAACTGCATGAACTGCATGAACTGCATGAACTGCATGAACTGCATGAACTGCATGAACTGCATGAACTGCATGAGCTGCATGAACTGCATGAACTGCATGAACGGCATGAACGTGGTCGTCCATGATGCCCTCTGATCATCATGTCATGCAGGGTCAGAATGCAGTCCGGATCATCAGGCTCAAGCTCGCCTTGGTCGGGTGCCGCATTTTAATGACTCACATGTGTTCGATGTAGATGGCTCTATAGTGGAGTACGCTGAAGGGCGTGACGTGGTGGAGGATCGAGCCGGTGATGGCGGGGGCGCTGGCCGGGCCGCCGGGAGGGAGCTAGGAGGGTGGGGCCGGAGGTTCTAGCTAACGTAGAGGACATATTATGGGGGGCCTAGGACTCTCCGTGATTTGGAAAAAGATGATATCCAGACAAGGCCAAGTGGGCTCACTGTCATAGAGGACAACGACCCCCTTCCATTGGGGAAGCCGCGTGTTTGCACGCGTGGGAATTAGCAAGCTAGGGCAAGACCCCGGCCTAGGGTCCGGCCGTAAGGATGGAGCGGAGTGTGGGTGCGGAAATGGACGGAGCCCTGGCAGATCAGACTCGCCATCAGAGCGCATGAGAAGGGAGTTGAGAATGATGTGTTGGAGTTGGGGGCGGGAGCACCCAAACAGAGACCTGATGTTATTAAACCAGGTACCGTCCGAGTCGATGAGGCGGTCGATGCTGTCGAGATACATAGATGCACAGGTCGTAAAGCGAAGCGTAGTCCCCGAAGATCGAAGAGGCGATGCAGAGCATGGCGCGGGGCCATGTTGGTCCAGTGTTGATCGTCGACTTTAAAAGGTTGGGGCCGAAAGCGCTGTTCTGTTGGGCACGATTCTGCTGGGCGACTGCGTTTGGGATCAGCCGATGCCGAGGGCGAGGCCACAGTCCTGAGCCGAGTGCACTACTAACGCTTGAGTAGTGTCCCCGCTGCCTGGCAGGCCGGGCGGAACTACAGCGGGAGCTGCAGGCCGGCGAATTTTCTTGGCTCATTGCAGCCGCCCGGCTTCGTTGCGTAGTCGAGCGTTTGCTCATCATAATATTGCGTTTTAGCTTCGGAAAAATATATCAGCGTGTGCATCTTAGAAAGACGAAGCGATTGGGATACTCATGGCGGAATTTGGTGCCCAAACTTGAAAGTTATGAGCTCCGCCGTCAGCCATGGCTACCTCGTGGCTGCATGTCCGAGGGAGGAAATGCGGCGTTCAAACTTGGCTGGGACCACTATGTAGGTTGGCCAGCAACTGCTGTGTATAGTTCATGGCAGGTTTACCAATCTTTCTAGGAATGTCCTTGGGGCCAGGCCGGCCAGGGCAGGATATGCCACCCTGGCTGGCCAAGTTGCTAGCTGGCCGGGCGCCGGCCAGACCGAGGTAGGTGTCTACCTGACTGGTGCGAGCAAGGTGTCCTACGAATATGCTATCCTATGTACACTGCCTAATCTCGGCCCTAATGCGAGGCATACCCTTATACAAAGACTCTGATGACCTGTGTTGCAAACCCTATGCTCAGGACCTGTCGGAGCATCCTGTAAACCGGGTTGTCCAGCCGTGTGCAGGGCATCAGGTGCGGTAACAGAGCCGGTGTGTCACTCAGTGCCCTGCCCCCTGAATGCTCGATCCTTAATTAATGCTAGTACCCGACTTACCGTTAGAATCGAACGCATCTTCACCTCAATTCGAGGGTTTAATGCTCTGTGGCTCCCCGGCGGGACCGCATGCCATGAATAATTTTATTAATGGACCCGGTACGTGGCGGTGGCCATGGCGGTGGGGGTGGCTGCGGTGTTGCATGGTGATGGCCGCTATGGTGGCGGCGGCGGTGCATGCAGAGGTGGAGATCGGCGGCCGGGGGAGGCGGTGGCAGTTTTGGTACGTGGCCAGTGGTTGCGGTGATGATGCCTGGGCAGCAGTGGTGGTGTTGGTGTTGGCAACGTCCGTATGTGGCAACGGCAGTACGCCGGAGGCAGCAGTGATGGTGGTGGTGGCGTTGGCGTTGGTATTGGCGGCGTTGGTGTTGGCATTGGTGTTGGCGGTGTGTGTGTGTGGGGGAAGGGGAGGGCGGTTATGGCGCGGTGGCATTGGCGGTGGTGGTAGCACGGCAGTCGTGGGGTTCAAATAGGCCGATAAGACTACCAGTTATGGACTAACACAACTCTAGCTGCATGTTGTCAAGTTCAAGAAATGTGAGAAAATAAGGCATACTTGTCTTTATTGGGAGTTGGACTATATGCATGTGCAGCGCGGGCTGGGCACCTGTGAGCCAGGTGGCGCCTGATATAACAGACCAGTCCAGGCAAATAATGGCATATGACTGAGCAGCAGACAGCTGCTGTACAAGGCACCTAAGGACCGAGAACCTTCTTATGGGAGGTGATATCGTGAGACGTCTGCAGGAGCGCTCCCATCTTCTCCGCAAGTTTTTCCCCAAACGTGTAGGCCGTATGGCTACCCTGCAACGCGCCCTCTGATTCGATGTCCCCGACCAACCCTTCCCCGGCATCTCCTAGCGCCTGTTCCAAGCCCAGACCAGCCGCGTCCTCTGGCGCCAGCAAGGCAACGGCGGCGATGTCGGTGGCTGATGTCGGGGAGGCTGATGCCGCCGCGGCATACGAGGAACGATACAGGATGAGCAGCACGAGCAGGTGCAGCAGGATGGTGTAGATGAAGAAGAACATGCGCGCGTACTTGTTGCCGAGGACAAAGCGGCCGCCGCGCAGGGTGATCTGCCAGGGGGCAGGTTGGGAGAAGCCCGACGCAAACGCGAATTCAAGCAAACAACAAAAGACAGTGGGCACCGAGAGCATGCACTTAGTCGTATCTCAGATCTATTTATGGCATTGCTTGTCTGCATGGCTGCGGCAAATAGCACAGCAAATGCAGTCACGACCTACATAGCCCTGCCCTTACCATTGTCACTATTGAACCATGAGCGACCATGACCCCCCCCATACTTAGCCCTGCCCTTACCCTTGTCACGATTGAACCATGAGCGACCATGACCACCCCAACCCCTTCACCGTCTCGTGATTGCAACCCCCCCTCACCTTGTCGTGCAGTCGCAGGTTGTTGTAGCTCTTCTCATGCTCCTGCTTGTTGAACTCGAGGAAGGGGTTCATCTTTTCCTCGTACAACTTCTCGTACGTGCCTTCCACGCTCGCGTAGCTGTCCCCCGCGCAGCTGCCCAGGTACCGGAGGCCACGCAGCAGGCTATTAATAGCCCTTGGTCGAGTGTGCTCGCTCCCGTACCCATGCTTGGCCACCAGCTGGGCCACGCCAGGGATGGCCCGTAAGGCGGCCCCGCCGATGCCAGTGTCTTCCGGGGCCCATCGCGACGAGTTGTTATTGTTGTTGCTGTTGTTGCTGCTGGCGCTCGCGGGGTCGTCCGCCCGGCTGCCAGGCGCCATGATCTGTTGGTTGTAGCGCTGCAGGTAGCGGACTTTCTCGAACAGGGACACGTTGTCGTTGGTGAGCTTCTCCACTTGGCGCGAGCTGGCGTCTGCGGAAGGGACAGAGGAATAAGGGGGGGTGTTGGAAGGGGCACAAAGGACGCAGGAGTGAGAGAGTGATATTTGAACGAGACGGGGATGTGAGGACAAGGGGGACGTGTGAGCAAAGGCGATGCATGAATGGGAGGGATGGACGCACGGCGCACAACTGGGGACACAATAAATTTCTTCTTGACACGCCAACAAATAGCGCTCAAAACAAACCAACCAACAAAAATAGTGATAGTGATAGTGATAATGATAATGATAATAATAATAAGGCAACCTCAGCGAATCAGCAGAGAGGTAAGAGAGGTAGAAGAGGTCTAGCTTCAGAAAACGCCTCGCAAAAAGAACGCCAAATGGAAGCTAGCCAGAAGATCGCTGCCTGCCAGCCAGAGAAGGGGCAAGCCGTGAAAGCCACACACATAAGGTAGAGCAAATCAATCAACGAGAGTGCAGCAAGTAATCAGCAGAAGGCTATCGGCAAAGCACACTATCTGCCGTGACCCACCCAGCTTGTCCTGCAGCGCCCGGTTCTCCAGTTCCAACGTGGCGTTCCGCGCCCGCAGCCGGTCCCTTTGCCCACACACAATGTCCAGCAAAGAGCCATCGCTGCCGACGCCACCCTGTGCGCCCGAGTCCATGCCAGGTGTCATCACCCACTCAGCCCCCTCCCCAGCCCCCGCCTTGGACGGCGAGGGGCCAGCAACGCCTGACACAATACGGAGCGGGGTAGCAGGGCCGCCGCTGCTGCTGGTCGCTGCCACATCGGCCAGCGGCCCCGTCCGCCCCGACAGCTGCAGGCTGGCCAGGAGCGCGCCGCCCTCGGCCGGTTGCGGATGCGTGCGGCCAGCGCGGCTGCTCCCGGCCTCGCTGCGGGAGTGCTGGAGCTCCTCTGTGCTCTGCGGTGCCAGGGAGGTGCCAGCACAGGGCCAGGTGTTGGGGGGTGGGGTGGGTTGGGTTGGGAATGGGGAAACTGGAAAAGTCAGCACAGAAGCCACCAGGGCTAACAATGACAGCCAACCCACTCTGTCCGTGCGTCAAGAATGGATCGGTGACAGTATCACGCTGCACAACGCACGAGCGCAGGTTACCGAAGCCTTTGGCTTGTCCCTTCCACGGGTGGCTGAAGCCGTGGGAGGCTGTCTGGTTCAACATTATCATTTCCGAAGCCCCGTTACCATGCTGAAAGTCCTCTCTCACCCACTCGCTAGTCCTAATGGTGTCCTATTTTGTTGTTCTGTTATTAATGGTCCCATCTTTAACCTACATGCGCAGATAGGTCAAGTCAGCCCCCCAGAGAGCACGGTCCCGCGGTGCTCATGGGAGCGAGGCAGTCACGTGCCTCTCTTTGACGAATGCATTACGTAATTGATGGTAGCCAGGTTTCAGCTCCCGCCCATTTCTCCGCCCACAGCAAACCTTCTGGCTCATCATGTCAGCTTCCATACAGCCTGCGATGCTGCCTGGCCCGACGTATCTTGCTCAGCCTCAACAACGCATGCCTCTTGCCAGGTAGAACAAGTCCCATACCAACAGGCCTCAGTTGGCCAGACTAAGCCAATAGACTTATTCGTTCGTCCTGCACCACAGCAGGCCATTTTGCTGCATGCACATGCCCCAAACAACCATACCCTGATGCTTCAGTAGTACATCTATTGTAACTAGATGCCCAAACAACATTTCCAGGTTGCCTATATTACAGTAACGTATTGCCCCTCACCCGCAGCAGATCCTCACAAAAGAATCTCCACAACGGAAAAAACTGCCTCGAGGCACTTCAATGCTTCATTTTAAAATGTATTATTAGTTGAACAATATCATGTTATCTCCTGTTGCCCCTCACCCGCAGTAGGTCCTCCTCCAGCGACAGAATCAGCGTCTCCTGCTGCTTGACCGTGGCCTCCGCCTCTTGCGCGCGCACATTCACCTCCGTGAACGCCTGCTCTTTCTCGTGCAGGTCCGCCCTCAGCCGCGCCAGCTCCGCCACGAGCCTCCGGTTCTTGTCCTGCAGCTTCTCGTCCAATAATTCCTCCACCGCCACCCCATAGTTCCCGCTGCCCGACCTCCCCCCCGATTGCTGCCCTCACCCTCATTCCCGTACCCACTCGCGTCCCCCCCATACGCCTGCTGCCCCACGCCACCACTCGACCGCGACCTCTTGAGCCCTGCGGGCGAGGGCAGCGCATCGCTGCCCGATTCCCCCCCACCGCCCATCTCCGCGCCCACATCCTCCCAGTCGTCGGCCACCTCGGAGTCGATCAGCGCTTGGAGCACGCGCACGCGGCCCTTGAGCGCATCCACGGCTTCCGGTCGTGGGCGCTGTGACAGCTCCCGTCGGAGCGCTGCCAGCTCACCCTCGCACTGCCGCAGCTGCGCGTGCAGCGCCTCCTGGGCCGCCATGTGGGCCGCGTGCTCCTCCTGGGGGTACAAAGTGGAAGGGTTGAATAGGGAAAGGGTTAATAACGGCAGTAGTTCATAAGGGGAAGGGTTAATAAGGGAAAGGGTAAATAACGGGAAAAGTTGAGAAGGGGAAGGGTTAACAAGGGAAAGGGTAAATAACGGGAAAAGTTGAGAAGGGGAAGGGTTAACAAGGGAAAGGGTAAATAACGGGAAAAGTTGAGAAGGGGAAGGGTTAACAAGGGAAAGGGTAAATAACGGGAAAAGTTGAGAAGGGGAAGGGTTAACAAGGGAAAGGGTTAATAAAGGGAAAAGCTGAGAAGGGGAAGGGTTTCACGATGCCTTCATGATTTTCATGAGGGGTCCATTTGGGAGAAATCTGCGGTAGAATGAGATGAAAAGGGAACGACAAGAAGGGGCAGAGGAGAGGGTACGTGGCGCGCCAGAAGCAAGGGTCATGCAAGGCGGCTATACGAAGCCAAGGTGTGCAGCGAAAGCAAAGCCTTTGGTTCCCCGGTGAGCCAAATGGGTCGTGTTGTCCATCGAGACACCCCACTGCCAGTGGGTCGTGTTGTCCATCGAGACACCCCACTGCCAGTGGGTCGTGTTGTCCATCGAGACACCCCACTGCCAGTGGGTCGTGTTGTCCATCGAGACACCCCACTGCCAGTGGGTCGTGTTGTCCATCGAGACACCCCACTGCCAGGATGGGGTGGGCACGGGTGATGCGTTAGCTCATGCTTTGCTGTTACCGAGTCACACCCGCGTCGAGATGCTAACGATTCACCAATGAGCTAGCTCATATCAAGCCATATATACGATTCACCAAAGAGCTGGCTCATATCAAGCCATATATACGACTCACCAACAAGCTAGCTCATATAAAGCCATACGTATGATTCACCAACAAGCTAGCTCATATCAAGCCATACATACGATTCGCCAAAGAGCTGGCTCATATAAAGCCATACATACGATTCACCAACGAGCTAGCTCATATCAAGCCATATATACGATTCACCAACGAGCTAGCTCATATCAAGCCATATGTACGATCCACCAACAAGCTAGCTCATATAAAGCCACCAATACAGCACCCATTGTCCATTTACCCACTACCCATTCCCCAATAAAGATTCAATCCAACTAGTTCCCAGCACCCATCAACTGAATGTTGATCTAGCATCTCAAGCCACCACCCACCGCCGGTACATGGGCAAACGGTTCCCACATCACGACCCACATCATGGGCAAACGGTTCCCACATCACGACCCACATCATGCGCAAACGGTTCCCACATCACGACCCACATCATGCGCAAACGGTTCCCACATCACGACCCACATCATGCGCAAACGGTTCCCACATCACGACCCACATCATGCGCAAACGGTTCCCACACCACGACCCACATCATGCGCAAACGGTTCCCACATCACGACCCACATCATGCGCAAACGGTTCCCACATCACGACCCACATCATGCGCAAACGGTTCCCACATCACGACCCACATCATGCGCAAACGGTTCCCACATCACGACCCACATCATGCGCAAACGGTTCCTACATCACGACCCACATCATGCGCAAACGGTTCCTACATCATCACCCACATCATGGGCAAACTGTAGCTATATCATGACCCACATCACACCCACCGCTCCAAGCAATCATCTCACACCACCCGTTGCCAGTGCGCTGGTCTAACTTGCTCAAGCCAATGATCTCCCACCACCTCCAGCCTAGGCATTGCTCTATTTTCTCCAAGCACCAAACCAACCCACCCACCGCTCAAGGCCATTGGATCCTACCACCCACGGCCAGCACACGATCAAGTCCTCTAAACCAACTGCCCACACCACCACCCACCTGTACCACTAATAATGTATCATCACATTCACCAATAGCGTACCATCGCCGATGCCAACTACCCACACCACCACCCACTGCCTGTAAACAAATGGGCCCCACCTCAACCACACCACCACCCACTGCCTGTACACGCATCAAATGGGCCCCACCTCAACCACACCACCACCCACCGCCAGCCGCGCCTCCATGTCGGCCATCTCTCGGTTGACGCGCGCCAGAAGCTGGTCCTTCTCCAGCATGCGTGCCTCCAGATCTGCGCTGCTGCCCGCCGTCACGCCGCCACCATCCACACCGCCACCACTTCCCGCCCATCCCCCCTCCGCGAGCGCGGACGCATGGTTGTTGCTGTTACTGGCTGCTTGCTGCCGCAACCGTGCCAGCTCAGCCGCCATCTCGTCGCGCGACCGCTCGAGCTGCTGCGCGCGCTTCAGGGCACGTTCCACCTCCTCGGTGACGGCGTCCAGCTCCGCCTGCAGGGGCGAACCGAGCACGGGGGAGACCAACGGGGTGGAAGGGGGGAGAGCGGGGGTTTGAACGGGGGGGTGGGCAGGCAACGGGAGCAACAGAGGAAACTGAGCAAAAATTGCCAAAGGAAGGCAGATGTGAAGCAAGTGCGTGGCGTAGAGGCCTATACCCCCCCCCGCCACCCCACCCCCTATCCCCCTACCTACCAACCTGAGTCCAGCAATAACTTTTCGCCTACCCCCGGGGTTCCCTCCCCCCCCCCCCCCGCTCCTATTGTCAGACAATATCCTCAATCCCGCTATCTTTTGTGTCAATCCCACTCTTCCTCTCTCCGGCCCGCGTGGATCTCAGATCCTGGTTGGGGGGGTTGAAATCTTGCCTCATCCATCTTCCCCCTGCCGGTCTTCTCCACTCTCTATCCCCCTTACTTTTATCGCACCCGTCCCCCACCTGCTTGGCGGCGGTCTCCTCCTCGCCCTGCGACTGCATCTCGAACAACGCACTCTGCGTCTTGTCGTGCAGGCGCTGCAGCGCCGCCACCGACGACCGCGCCTCCGCCAGCTGCGCCGCGCCGTGCTGCTCGCGCTCCAGCGCTGCTGCGAGCGCTGCCTCGGCCTCGGCCGCGCGCAGGGACACGATCTGCTCCACCTTATGCTCCATGTCGTGCTCCTGGCAGACGCCACCGGGGTGGGCGGGTGGGTGGGTGGTGGGGTGTTGGTTGGTTGGTTGGTCGGTCGGTCGGTCGGTCGGTCGGTCGGTCGGTCGGTCGGTCGGTCGGTCGGTCGGTCGGTCGGTCGGTCGGTCGGTCGGTCGGTCGGTCGGTCGGTCGGTCGGTCGGTCGGTCGGTCGGTCGGTCGGTCGGTCGGTCGGTCGGTCGGTCGGTCGGTCGGTCGGTCGGTCGGTCGGTCGGTCGGTCGGTCGGTCGGTCGGTCGGTCGGTCGGTCGGTCGGTCGGTCGGTCGGTCGGTCGGTCGGTCCGTCGGTCGGTCGGTCGGTCGGTCGGTCGGTCGGTCGGTCGGTCGGTCGGTCGGTTGGTTGGTTGGTTGGTCGGTCGGTTGGTTGGTTGGTCGGTGGTGGGGGTGGGGGTGAGGGATGTGGTAACGGGGGTGGGGGATGTGGTAGAAGGGGGTGGAGGGAGTGAATGCAATGTAGTGCGTGAAGTCAGGAAACGAGAAATGAAAGCGCAGCCGCAAGGGGGGGGGGATGGTTGCGTGTTGTGATGGGATGGGATGCGCCACGTGACGTGACGGCTGGAGCTGGAATAAGCAAGTGCCCACAGAGCAGGTGGCAGTCTAGGCTGCCTCAATAGGACGGAACAATGGAGCAGGTCCAGGCAGGTAGCAAGGGGCAGGTGAACAGCAAATGTAGCCGCAATCAGGGTGACCGTCACATGCCGGATCTTTGTACATGCATACAGGATCTTTGCAGCGATCCAGCAAGGGTTGGGCAAACGAAAAGGCACCTGCGACCTCGGGGGAGGCGCTGTGCATAGGATGTTTAGGAAGTAAACGGGGAATATCCGCTGTGCTGAAACTCGACGGAGGCACTGTACATAGGATGGTCATGAACCGCTATGATGGATGGGTGGTAGCAGGCATAGGAAGTCGTCGAGGAGCGCGAGAAGGGAAAGACAGCTGTGACAGTGAGGAGCCGATGGGACATGACCCACCAAGCCATGCTTCCACCGCGACCACATAAAAGGAACCTCAGCTCAGTGGCCAGTCACAGAGCTGCATGCCGCCGAACGAGACGCCTTGTTTGACCTTACTGTCCCTCTATAGAGCTAGCTGGTACAGCTAATCCAGCGATGCGTCATGCATATCTGCATACCGGGACCATGCCACGTGACAATCCATTCGCAACATCGAAATCCATCAATTCGCAGCGAGACACTTGTCTGACCGACCGCCAGCCACTGCGCTAAACGATTACGCTAGCACGGTGACGAGTCAAGTCCCACGCACCACCATCCATCACCACCCACATCCGCCAGTTTCCCAGCCAACTACTGAACAACATCTGGAGGGAAAGAAACCGCGGCTATAGCTAGCTACGTACCAGCACCGCGTTGCGCTCCTCCAGCCGCCGGATTGTGGCCTGCAGCGCCTTGACGCTGGCTGCGTCCGCACTTGCCAGCTGGCGCGATGGGAGCCGTTCATTGTCGTAGCCGAGAGGATGGGTAGCAACCAATGAGGTTGCGGATTTGGGAAGCCACGGTTTGCCGCACATCGTGAATGGCATCAGTGCATGGTTGCAGATACTGAGAGCGATTACCTTGGCGGTATCATCGTCTGAAATGCGAATGAAGATCAGCAGCGCCAAGCAATACAGCCTCGACTCTCTCCTCGGAGCAATCCCTAGATAATCATACCGTCCATACACAGGGCGCGCTTACCGTCCATTAAAAGCACCTGACTGCTTACCACACACACCGAGTACCAAATTCACTTGCAGCCATTCTGACTGCGCACGTCACGCCAACGTAGTGGGGACTTGGAGGACTCCCCATCTGCCTTACCACAGGCCATTCCTTGGCCAGGACCGCATTCATGTATGTGCCTCGTTCACTCCACGCTGCTTTATGGTACTTGTTTGTCCTTTACAACACTAAAACTGTCGTTACGCTGCCCTTACAACTGTATATAAATCTGCCTTTCAACCTATTTGCCTAACTGCCAGTTCGCCTATTTGCATACCTGCCTGTTAACCTATTCCAATACTACTCCCCACAACAGGCGGCCGATGAGCAACACCATCGCTAGCCACCAGTGAGACCCAGCCACACAATCTTTCTGCACCATCGACCACGCAGGCAAGTCATCGACCTGACACCATGTGGGTCCACGATGGCATATCACAAAGTGGCAGCCTTTGAATAGCATTTTTGCATGATGACTTGCATTAGTAGCATAGCCCCCTTTCCCACCTCAACCCCTTTTCCCCACTTTCCCCCCCTATCCCTACCCCTTTTCCCCCCCCCCCCCCCCCCCCCCCCCCCCCTCCTCCCTCACCCGCTTTCCCGTTCCCTCCCTCGCCCCTCTGCCCCCCTTCCCCCTCACTCCCTCCTGCCCTCATCATCTCCCCCCCCACCATAAATCCTCCTACCACGTATCGCTCCCCTCATTCCCCCATCCTCCCCCTCCCGCCCCCTGCCCATCCTCCCCACCTCGGACTGCTGCTGGCGCGCGCGTCTCGTCCCCTTGACCGCGTCCCCAAGCCGCGCTGCCTCGTCCAGAGACGAACTGATCGCATCCACCGGGTCCGGCGCGTCGTAGAACAGACGGTAGAGGGACATGAAGGACGACTCGGCAAACTTGGCGCGCTTAGTGAGCTCGTCGACGGCCGCCTGAGGGGTTAGCGGGGTGTTGTGGCGCGGTTTGGCAGCAAGGTTTGGTGGCCGGGTTTGGTGGCAGGGTGGGGAGGTAGGAATTGGTAACGGGGTTTAGGTACGTATGAAGCCAAGGGGAGATGATGGGGCCATGAGCCAAGACGGTGGGCAGCGGGCCCGATCGGGAGATTCAATAATCTTAAACACGCGACAGGGGGATTATTGGAATGGATGTTGAAGCGGGGCAAGGCACAATGTATCATTTGGATGACCCAAAACCTGTTGGTAACCTTTTGGGGGCGTAGCAGCCATAAAGGTTACTATAAACTAAAATACAGCTACCTGTAAGAGGTTGTCTTGCGAAGCCACAGAAG
Source organism: Mesostigma viride (assembly GCA_009746045.1). Taxonomy (NCBI): domain Eukaryota; kingdom Viridiplantae; phylum Streptophyta; class Mesostigmatophyceae; order Mesostigmatales; family Mesostigmataceae; genus Mesostigma; species Mesostigma viride. The sequence goes on from RPFO01001021.1 coordinate 267,315, forward strand.
GGACGGGTGAAGTGGCCGCCCAATGGGGGCAAGGGGAAGGGAGACAGACCGGCAGTGCCATCACGCCTACATCGTGTGACACGCCTACATGTTTACGAGTAAGGGCAGCTCACATGGTGCGCGCGTCCTCGCGCACTTGAGCATTTGCTTCCTTGAATATTTTGGCTGGGCATGCACACCTGACTGCGAAGTTCTGCTGCCAAGCTTTCTGATACACAGTGGCGCATACAACCTATCCCTCTAAGCTGTGTGCAGACGGGGATCAAAAACAAAACAACAACCTCAACATTAAGCGACATCATGTCTGCCTACTGTGCCAAACAGTTACTTTTCAATCGCAAGTTGGTTGTATCGTTGAAGCATGCATACCTGACGATGCTATTGTGCTGGCATTGTTAGAGCACAAGAGCCTCGTTCTATTATAAGAGCATGCATACCTGATGATGCTATTGTGCTGGCATTGTTAGAGCACAAGAGCCTCGTTCTTTCATAAGAGCATGCATACCTGATGATGCTATTGTGCTGGCATTTTTAGAGCACAAGTGCCTCGTTCTATTATAAGAGCATGCGTACCTGATGATGCTATTGTGCTGGCATTGTTAGAGCACAAGTGCCTCGTTCTATTATAAGAGCATGCGTACCTCGCTTTATTGCTAGAGCGCGTGTACCTGGTACTTCGGGATGAGAATGCTCTCGTCTTCGCTCTGTCGTGAGAGTGCGCATGCCTGGTTCTATTTCCAGTACCTGGTACGTCGGGATGAGCTTGGTCTTGTCGGCGTCGCTCGAGCGGCCGTATTTGAAGTCGCGCGTCATCTCGGCCAGCTTCTTCCTGCTCTTCACACCTTCTTCTTGCGCCTGGCACAAGGGGAAGAGGGGCACAGTGTCCAGCATTCATATAATTAGCTCAGAAAGTTTGAATTGGCACGATGGACTAATAGCATACATTAGCACAACTGACTGATAGCATAAGATATCCAAATGAGCATGACAAACTAAGGCGTAGGATGTCCACATTAGCACGGCTGACTAGAACGTACGTGACCAATCCCGCCTGTGCAGCATGGAGGTCTAGTCTCGTAATGCATATTCACTCCAAACGAATACTTTTGTTAACAAAAGATGGATGAAGGCTAGACATCACAAAATGCGGCCAAACGGCGAACATGCGAAGTTAAGAAGACGCCGTGAGCAGAAATGCTCTCGGCGTATTAAAGTACCTGCGCAATCTGCAGGCCCATCTCGTCCCATTCTTGCTTTCGCTTGCCCAGGTTGATGGCTTCCCATGCCTCTTGGACTTTGCGAGCAGCTTCCATCAATGCAGGAGACGGCCCTTCCTCTTCGGCCATGGTTTTGGCCGCTTTAGGGTCAAACTCGTTTAATGCATCCTCCATCGCGTCTAGCGCCTTCGTTTGCAAGGGCTCCAGCGCGTCTAACGCTTTGTTCAACAGGGCATCCATTTATCCACCCTTAAGACGACGTAAGTTAAATGGTTTTCGTTCTAAGACCAGAAGCCGATGAAGCAGCGCAGCCGAAGGAAATGTAAGGACATTAAAAAGCCGACTACTGATGGCCAACCGCAGGTGCCACTGGAACTGTCTTGGCCAACTGAGCAATCAGCCGGAGTAAACACCACGGAAGCCAGCACATTAATTAATAGCGGGAGCAGATGTTTGAATGCCTGGCCAAGCCCCCTCGCCCTACGCTTGATCCTGCACTATGCACGCAATTGCGTCGATCTAGACGGGCTAATGCAGATGGTGACGCGGACAAATCGGCACTGTGTGAGCTGTATCTACGATCGCAGATTACATGGGGTGAGGTGCCATATTATAAAATGAGCTTTCTACGCGACATTGGTAGCATCGCGGAAACAAACAGCCCAGCCGCACCTCACGCGGCTTGCGTGGGATTTCCCTTCTAAGACTTGAATGAACAGAAGGTTTTCCGCCATCTCCCCTAGTTTGGCCTTGATGCTGCCGGACTAAAAGCGCGCAGAGCCGCGCGGTATAAATGTCCAGACCACGTGGCAACATCTGAGCCACGATAGCAATTGCTGAGGACAGAGAGGCGAGCGCAACCTTAATGCTAGCAACGTCACCACTGTTTCGGGCCGGGAATGCTCAGGAGGATTGGAGGAGCCTGCTGCCAGGCTCGTTGTTACGAGGCATACCCTGATACAAAGACTCTAATGACCTACGCTTGGAAAACTCTAGGTTCAGGACCTGTCGGAGCATCCCGTAAACCGTCATGCCGTCTAGCGGCTTATGAGCTGCCACTGAGTGTGCCCGTGAGCTGTGTCAGTCATCCACGCCTCACGCGGCCTGCGGCCTCGGCGCCTGATACGTAGTGATGAGCACCGTCAGTGAGGACGAGGACCTTGAAGAGCATGCGCTTGCGGTGCTCGCCCAAACCGGCCTTCGAGTGAGCGCCAGTAGGTGGTGAGCCCGTCGCGTCTCAGTAGTACTTGTAGCACATGCATGTCCATGCCCCGAGTCTCAATATCACGAAAAGTCCACGGGTGGCGCGCGCGGCCTGGGGCGCGCCAGGTCAGTGAGGACATATCGCCCAGGCTGCGGGGAAGGCTTGGTGCCAGCTAGTCTATCTGATGTGTCTACCTGATCTGTGCGGGCCAGGTGTCCGGCTAGGCCCACTCGGCGCCTGTACCTAAGAATGTGGGAAACATAGGGCAAATCAGCGTACAAATCCTCATTACTAATTTGCAAACCAAAGGGCCTTGCGCAGCATCTTGGTGACGTTGCCGTCGAGTCATTGCTGAGCCAGCTCCTGCGTCAGTGTCCAGGTCTCGGTGCCGTAGGTCACGATCGTCAAAATGACGACCGTAAAGAGGTCACGCTCGACGATGCGGGCCGGGGTTGCTCCATTAGCGGCGGTGGTCATGGAGTTGCACCCACACCATGCCGATCCGTGTTGTCAGGTTGTCCTCGCAGTCGGGGAGCCAAGTGCCGAGCAGCTTGAAGCGGCCATGGGATGGAAATCATGGAATGCCCGGGAATGGATGATGTAAGCTATCTAGGTCCTAGTTACAGGGTTGTGGGCACCACGGTCCGAATCGCTATGAATGCCATACGCGGTCACACGCGGAGCCCCCACAGACTTGGGGGTGGTCTCCTTCATCACTACTTGCCATCTATCCTTGCGTACCATCTGCCTAGCTCCATATTACAGACAAACCACGAGGCTGCCATTAAAATTAAAATTTAATTATAACATGCCTCCGTTGGGAGATCATGTAGCACATATTCCTTGATGGGTGGTGGAAAGGAGAGAGCCGCGTAATCTAACTATCCTAACGCTAATCTACCTAGTCTAGAAAAATCCTAACTGCCCTACTCGTCAAAATGCCTCCTCCTCTTGGGGGGAGGGGGCTTGCCCACAGGGTCGGGCATGTGAGCCTTGACAATCTTCTGCCACCGCGTCTTGTTCTGCATGGCAGTCCAAAGAAGGGAGAGAGAGTGGATGCGGTATTCAAACTGGGCTGGGACCAGTAGGTCATCCAGCAACATCTGTACGTTGTTCGTGGCATGTTTCCCTACCCTTTTGGGAAATGCCCTTGGGGCCAGGCCAGGTCAGAATGTGCCGCCCTGGCTGGCCAAGCCGCTGGGGGCCGGCCAGACCAAGGGCGGTGGCGACCTAGCTAGCTGGTGCGAGCAAGGTGTCCTACAAATGCTATCCTACGCTGTCTAATCTCGTCCGAAATACGAGGCATGCCCTGATACAAAGACTCTGATGACGGGCGCTTGGAAAACCCTACGTTCAGGACCTGTCGGAGCATCATGTAAACTGTGCCGTCTCGCCTAGCTGCCTAGTGTGGGTGTGAGTGTCCACGCCTCGGCGCCATACGTGAGCACCGTGAGGAAGAGGACCTTAATTGAAGAGCATGCGCTTGCGGTGGTCGCCCAGGCCCTTGGAGCGCCAATAGGTGTTGAGGGAACGAAGCCTAGCCCAGCCCAGGCCGATGCGGGTGTCCACATCGTCGGCGGTGTCAGGGAGCCAGCTCCCTAACAGTTTGAAGCGATCGCGGAACGGGAACGTCGTCCCATCGAGCAGGCGCGGCAGCGGCGGTGTACTGGAGGCCTCAATCACCATCGCCTCAGTTTTGACACTAAAATCTCCAACCCCACCGCCCTCGCCTCCAGGCCCAGACAGTCCAGCCAGGTCTGAGTGTGCTCGGGGCGCGCGATGAGGGTGCATGGTGTCATCCGCATAAATCAGGTCGGCCAGGCGGTAACCAGGTCTAACCCCGCCGTGCTCTTTCTGGTTAAGGATGTCCAAGCCCGGCTCGAACCCCTTAAGAGCAGTAAAGCGCGCACGTGCCCGGCGCATGACGTGATCCACGACAATAATGAACAGGTATGGGGACAGGACACAACCTTGCCACACCCCGTGGTGAAGGGGGAATGGTGGGGTGGTGCCTTCCGCAGTCTGCACTTCTGCCTGTGAGCCCTCATATGCATACAGTCGACGAATGGCGCAGCAATAAACGCCGGTGGCACCCCGGCGATCCAGAGCTAGGATGGCCCAAAGAGCCTCCCAGAGGACCGTGTCAAAGGCCTTGATATAGTCAACAAAAATATGAAGACCAGCGGCAAACTGTCAGGGCAAAGGCGACGCACCTCCTCCATCAACCGGCGCGCGACAAACACAGCCATGACAGTGCATGTTACGACCACGACGGAAACCCATCTGAGACTCACCCAGGTGTGGGTCCAGCGCGGCGCAGAGCCTGTGCAGCATCATGCGCATGAAGACCTTCAGCGCGGCGCTCTTGAGGCAGACACCCCGGCCGGTAGTCACCGGAGTCAGCAGCAAAGCCCTTCTTGTACAGCATGACGCGGATGGCCGTCTGCCACTCAGCAGGCGGAGGCTCGTCAGAGAGCAGGACACGGTTGCAGAACGCCAGCAGAAGATCCCTAACCGCCGGGTCAGGAGTCTTCAGCAGCTCAGCCGAAAGGTGGTCGGCACCGACCGCCGCGTCGTACCGCAGGCGAGCAAGGGCGCCGTCCAGTTCCTTCAAGGGGTGGACGACGTCGTTGGTGGCAAGGCAGCCCTCCTGCAAGGCGGGGACTTGGTAGTCCGCGGCCGAGGAGGGGGGCCGGCGGCGGCGGCGGCGGGGGTCCGGCGACCCCGAGACGGGCGGCCGTCTCGGGGTGAAGCGGCGGGGGGGGCCGGCGCGAGCCCCACCTGTCAAGGAAACATTGTGGTCCATTTACCGCCTAGCAATGCTTCAATTTTAAGTGAGGCAACTATTCCTGGACGCATGGCGATCCAACGCCGTGGAAGGACAGGGGTAGTTGTCTGAGAGGAAAGACGCGAAGATCACGGGAGCCAGGAGACTAGCTGCTTTAATACCATATTGTGGGTAAACTTTGATTAATTAATTAATTAATTAACTAAACACGTGCTCCCGTTGGGGAGTCACGGAGCACTGAAGTGCTTTTAATCCCTGTGTGTGCACTACAGGAGAAAGGGCAGAGACCCCCAGTCTCCTTCATGCCAAAGGCATGCCACAGCTACATTCGGGCGCGCTAGCTAAAAGGACAGGCTAACGATCCGGCAAACTGTGGGTGCAATAAGACCCATGTAAGCGTGGCATAACAAGTATAGCGTGGGCAAGTAATCTGAACATAGCCAGGGCGTAGCATGGCTGTACTAGGACTAGGCTAAGGCTATGGCTGGTTGTGTACCGTGCGTTGGCGGCACGTGACTAGGTATGTTGCACACAGCTAGGCAAACATTCTAGGCATGGCTGCCTTAGCGGCAGTGACTCCAATGGTTACAATTGCTAGGGCTATTGCTATTCTAGCCCGCTGGGGGCGTCCACATCTTGTGGTTGATCATCAGGTCCCCGCCCCTCCAGTACACCTTGGGCTTCTGGGGGTCCTTGGAAGCCTGTCCTTTTAGCTAGCCGCGCCCGATTGCAGCTGTGGCATGCCTTTGGCATGAAGGAGACTGGGGGTCTCTGCCCTTTCTCCTGTAGTGCACACACAGGGATTAAAAGCACTTCGGTGCTCCGTGACTCCCCAACGGGAGCACGAGTTTAATTAATTAATTAATTCTGGGGGTCCTGCTTATGGCGGAGGTATTCCGGCCACAGGTCGCGTCGCTGCTGTTGCTGAGTGGGGGTCAGGTCGTCATCCAGCGTCCAGGTGAGGTCGTGCAACCTCTTTAAACTTTGATGTATCCTGGCACAGTTGTACCTTGGCCATTAATTAGTTCATTGAAATTAGTGGCCAACTAGTGGCCAAGGTCCATCTCTGCCAGGATATATCAAAGTTTACCCATAATATGGGAAAAAAGTATTTGCAGGCAACCAGATCATCAGCTAGTGCTCATCCAAAAGGTAAGGTTGGCCCTACTCACGGCTTGGCTTCATTTTAGAATACAATCCCAAGGCCTCCAGGATGCTCAGAGGAGAGACAGATCCGTGCGTACAAGCACATCCGACACCCTGTAGTCACTGGACCCCCACGGAAAAATCCATGTTACAAGTGTCCTTACGTACGTAAGGTCCTCCAGGCCATCGTAGGTACTCAATGATCGATATCATTTCGCACTTGTTAAAATTTGAAAAGATCAAGTCAATATTCCTAGTCAGACGACCAACGGTCGCCATGCCATCGTGGCCGACCTTCCTCGCAGGAAGTGACAATGTCCCATCAGTATCAGATCTTTGGAACTTCAAGTACCGCTCAGCGGAACAGTCACTTTTCGCTATAACATACACCATGGCCCGGTTTGTGGGTCAACCCTGGATGTGCGCCCTGAAACCCCGCAGGCTCTGCAAGAGGCCTTTACATAAATTCTCCCAAACCGGGACGAGTTCCAAGCCTATCAAAGCCTAGCAAACGAGTTCCAAGCCTATCTGTGGCCTCTGGACTGTGGGGCAGCCTTACTGCATCCGATATGCTTTTGCTATGTCGAAGCTGTATTGCAGCCATGTGCACAAAGGTTTACAAGTAACTGCTCTTGGCCCCCCGCAGTGCTCCATTAATTTATAACCATTTCCGCAAATGGCTCGCGCAGGACATCGCCACTTGATTCTTTCTTCTGAATGTTTCGCCACTTATCCTGCACCCAAGGAGAGCCCACAAAAATTTCAAGTCTTTTAGCAACAGTGCCACACCAGGTAATTTACTATATGTATAATCATGCAACACAGAAAGCACATCCACTAAGATACAGGATTGTTTGTTTCATAAAAGATCTTGGCTGAACAACAAATGGTCTGTGTTGCGGTATAAAGTACCTTACGATTCCAGAGAAGTTAGCATGCTGATCAATGTGGTCGGCAATGTAACCTAGTATACGAACACCAATGGGGGCCAGCTTGCAGCAATGTGCTTGCATACCAAGTAATTGGGCGTTACACCTAGTAAATGTATGGCCCTCCGCTTACTAGGCCAGCAAGGAGAAGGATGCTGTGACTAATGAATCTCACTATATTCTACTTCCCCCTACCCGAGTAACACTGGTACCCGTGGCACTTGCACCTGAAGCTTCCTGCAGTGTTCTTTCCCCATAATCTCCTCTTGAAGCTCATAATACACCTCCTTCCCCCTTCCATGGTGTGCGACTCTCTCAAACCGTGCCCAGAGCATCCATGCAATTTGTCAAAGTTAATGCTCGCCAAAACACATAGCCGACTGTCCGCTGCCATGTTCATGCACCATGCACCGCCCCACTGCAGCAACAACTGAAATGGCTGGCAGGTTATTCAACCACCCGTCACCTGGCATGCATGCCTCTTCTGGCTCCTTGTGCCTTTCTTCCCAAGCTCGTCATCGCAACTACGTTCTTCCTGACCCACATTCCCCACCCCCCACGACGACATCAAACAATTACCTTTAGATCCTGTGGCGTCCGCTCCTGCCAAACATGCGGATACCTCTTCAGAATCGCCTTCCAATTCCCCGTGCCAAACTGGGCCACACCTGCCTTCAGGGCCGCAGCCTCAGCATCAGTAAAGGACTTGCTCGGCCGCCGCAGTGCCACCGGGCTGTCTGCCAAGGTACCCAACCCTTGAAGGCTAGGGGGAGGGCAATAAGAAGAGGCTCCGCTAGCAGCAGCCACGGCTTTCCGTTCCTTCTCCTGCCGTTCCTTTTCCCTCCGATCCTTCTCCCGCTCTTCTTTTGCCTGCCGCTCCTCCTCCTTCCGCTCCTTCTCTTGCCTTTTCAGCTCCTTCTGCCGTTCCTGCTCCTTCCGTTCCATCTCCTTCTGCCGTTCCTTCTCCTTCCTCTTCATCTCCTTCTGCAATGCCATCTCCTTCCTCTCCTTCTCCTTCCGTTTCAGCTCCTTCTGCCGTTCCTGCTCCTTCCGTTTCAGCTCCTTCTGCCGTTCCTGCTCCTTCCGTTCCATCTCCTTCTGCCGTTCCTTCTCCTTCAAATGCGCCGCCTCCTTCTCGCGGATTTTTGGCTCATGCTTCAAGAAGTGGTTCAGCAGCTCGTCTTTGCCCCACAGGTTCAGCGACTTGCGGTTCTTGACAAAGTCCTTCGCACACTGCGAGAAGTGTGAGGTCGTTACCACGAAGCCTTCGTTGGGTGTCAACTTCCCCAGGCTAGCACCGTCAGCCACTGACGTCTCCGAGGGAGCTTGCTCCGTTGTGCCCTCGTGCTTGGCGGGGGTCCGTGCGGGCTTGTCCTCGGCCGGTGGCTTGTAGTTGTCCATGGCGCCGTAAAAGGCGCGCACCTGTTCCACGCCCACGCAGGAAACCCACTGTTGCCAGGGGGTCGCAGGGGCAATAAATACAAGTCAGCAGCAGTCTAGCAGTGTCAGCATTGACGCCTTTGTTTCGCTGTTCCCAAGAAGGCAGCTGGGCAAAAAGTGGGAAGGTGGTGAAGAGGGGTCAGGAAATAAATTAGGCTTTGGAGCTCTTGGGCTTCTGGAGTAACTTATTGGATTGTAACTTTTTTTTAGCTGATATATTGGTTTTGTGCTGCCACTGCTAGATATACCTTCCAACTGGAAACAGCCAAACGAAAGTCGAAGTGCTCAGCAAAGTTGTATGCTAGGATGTTCGTTATTAGAATGTCACTAGTGTGACCCGCTGGCTTCGCCCAGCCAAAAAAAGTCACTTTTGGGCGGTAGAGAGACCTTTTGGGCGGTAGAGGGACTGCCCGCTGCCCGCTGCCCGCTGCCCGCTGCCCGCTGCCCGCCGCCCGCTGCCCGGAGTGCCCGCTGCCCGCAGCCCGCGGCCAGCTTTTGTCGTATTGGCGTTCAGTATTTTTCCGTAGCTTTTTGTAAGTAAGAAATTCGTTTCAGTAGATTTATGTAAGTAACGCTCTCCTTCGCTGCGCTCCGGAGGCTTTGCTGCGCTCCGGAGGCTTCGCTGCGCTCCGGAGGCTTCGCTGCGCTCCGGAGGCTTCGCTGCGCTCCGAAGGCTTCGCTGAGCTCAGCAGGCCGCTGAAGCAACTGCTCGCTTCGCGCGGGTTGGTGGTCAGTAGGTCCGCTTCTTTCGTATTGGCGGTCAGTCCTCTTTCCCCTTTTTGGATTGGTGGGGAAGTCGCGATGCCCTGAATAGTGGCGGATTACCTTACATTGCTAAATTAATAACTAGGATGATACAAATAAGAGTGTAGGAGTTATGAGTACTGCAAGCTTACCACCACCAGGTGGCATGTCCTAATCTGTCATTGTGTCTCAAGCAGTGCCCTTGGATCCACATCCCAGGCAGAACGATGAATGCCCACTAGATTGCCTGCCCGGTACTTGTCTACTATAACACTGAGAGAGCCCCCAGGGAATGAAGTGTAGCACAGCCATACGCTAGCGCACGCTTGGTTTTGCCCATGCCGATTCACCTTGCCTTTCCTTCCTAGCCAACGGTGACAAACGTAATGACCAAAGCAGATTTCATCGTTTACAGCCCACCTTCCCGCTTGTGGAACCCAGCCTCAAGCCTCAAGGCGATCACATTCGTAGTGCCAACCTCCCTCCTCCCTTGCAAGTCTCACGCAAGAAGAACAGAGTGGTCAGCAGCCAGGCACCCGCCCGCAACAACGTGACGCTCCAATTACTCAGCATCATGGCCGTGCTTGTAATAAATGGCCAACAGACCACGGCTAGGGGTGACAGATAGGAAAGGGGATAGGTAAGGGAATGGGTAAGGAAACAAGGCAAGTGCCTGCTTACCTGCTTGCACTGCACGAGGGAAAATATGTTGCCGCCGCTTCTTGTCAGGATGATGTCGCAGCCGCCATCTCGCGTGCGCTTCGTGACCGTCGTGTGATACCCCAGGCACTCAAACAGCCACGAGCAATACAGCTCAAAATCCTCAGGCGTACAATCTACACAGTCTCGGTAGAGGCGCTGTGCCCTTGCCTGGGCCTCCCTTTCCCTCTGGAACGGGGAAACCTCCTTCTCTGGTTCCTGGGCGGGCTCTAGGTCCTTGACAGGTGTCGTCATTTCCTCGCCCATTTGAGACTCGCCCGTGTGAGACTGGTCTGCTTGGGACTGTCTAGTCTCCCTCGTCCTCCGGGCCGCCACGCGCTCCATGCAGTCAGGAGAAGGAGTGGTACCTGAGGTTGTCGCGGTGTCTGCGACGGCAGCAAGCGAAGAGATTCACATATGGCATTGTCCACCGATTTCGGGTGAGTCCTGAGTCCCAGGCCGAGTGGCATGACCCCAACGGGGGATTGCTGCGAATATTGAGAGTCGACTTTGGAGGGCCGCCCAGGGCACCAAAAACTGCGTCACGTGGTACCAATACAGAAACCTTCTACCCCTATACACAACGAGAAGGAGAGAGGGCGCCCTAGCTTCTCTCGCTGCCTCAAGTGGGCAGGCCACAGAGGACTATCTCTGCATCATGGTGCAGGCCCAACTGTGGGTGCATTGAAACAAGAAGTAGCAACAGCGGATGCAAGAAGACTGCCCCGTCGCCAAAAGGCCACCGATATAGGCTTAGAACTCACGGAAAGGCGCCGGTTTGGGAGAGAATAAAGGCCTCTTCCGGAGCCTGAGGGTTTCTTAGGGCACGCCCAGGGTCCACCCACAGCCCCCAGGGCATGCGTAGACTTCACAATTACTCATGAAGCGATCCCCCAAAAGGCGATACCCAATGCTTAACCAAATAAGTAGAAATAGCGCACCATACTGATTTCATACAAACAAACATTTCCTTGACAGGTCGCAAAATTGACAACGTAGTCGAACTTTACAGTGCACGTGCGATCGGACGTTGCCAGGGTAAGAAACATAAGGTGCCCGAGTGGGAGTCCATTAGACGTACCTTCGCTATAGAAATCCGGTGGAATAAGTTCCAGGTATCCATGGAACACGAGATAAAGTACTTTCACCAAGAAAGAGGCCACAATCACCCCAAACAATACGGTCGTAACGTCCACGTTCGTGGTTGTCAAAATACGAAGAATCTGGCTGAGCAGCTTTCCTGTAAAGTCTGCTAAGGCGTGTAATAGCGCCTGTATGTCAAATCCGAGATGTAATGAGGCAAAACCCTCCATGCTGCCAATGCTTTCCGCTTGACTGTTGTAATATACTCGCCTACATCCTCAGAATGTTGCGAGTACTCATGGCCTCTACTGCCCAAAACATGCAGTGAGGCATATGATAGAAATTGCCGAAAAATGTTAGCACACCGACAACGCCATTCAAAGCTTCTTCGGGTCAATCATTTATTAGCTTCATTGCCCTTCGGCAACCATCCCCGATCCGCGTTGCTCCATCTCGGACGTGTGGATACAACAGCTGATACAATCATGTTGTCAATGTTGATGCTTGATGTCGTGGGTTGCAGGCTTGCAGGCTGCAGCACAGCTCAGTTCTGTTCCCGCGCTTATCCTCAACGGTAACTTTTCCCGTTAGTCTGCTGTACAGTAGTCAGTCAGCCCGAAACGCCGAGGTCGCGTGGGGCGTTGTAGCCCCTCCAGGATTTGCGGTACTGTACGGCATATTCAGCGGCTGCAAGTAGGCAGCCGTCAGACCGTAGGATACCGAGGGTACAATAATGATAATAACTCTCCCAAGGGTAAAGTGGTGTTTCGATGCCTCTCTGCTCAGTGCCCGGACGGTAATTATCGTGCACTCAAAAAGTAGCCGGTAAAACTTTTGGCCAAGGATTTCTTGCCCGTGATATGAAATTGGCAATTTGCACGTTGACCGGCCGTATTACAGGAGCGCGGAAATGTCCATACGATAGTGCCGGAAATACAGGGGGCCTTTGCGAACTTAAGTCGAGATCCTCAGCAATTGTAAATTTCACATTCGCGTTCTAAATGCGTTTCTAGAGGCATTTAAGTCACGATGTCCGGCAGCTATGCCTCACAGCGTGAGGCATTATCTCCGCGGAGGGGCGCGGAAACTACCGGGTACAGTTCTCGCGTGGGGTCTTATGTTGCCCAGTCGCCTAGACTAACAATATCTACTCGTCCAACCAACCCAGTCTCGCCAAGGCGGTCAGTCGAGGATTCGGACTATTTCAGACAACCGGGCCGCGCTGCGTCCACCTACGCTACAACACCAGCGTCGCCTAGGCAGACGCCTTCCACACTTTATTCGGCTTTGCAACCGACTCCGGCACGGGCAGTCGACACGTCCAGTTTTTCTCCCCGGGCAGCAAGGGCAACCGCATCCGCTTACTCGTTTGCACCTTCTTCCCCCAGGCAGTCCACTTCTCTCTACTCCCGAGAAGCCGTCTCACCTCGCGCTGGAGCGGCAGCCTATGGCACTTCCTCAAATCAGCCGACTTATCGCTCATCTGTCATCTCCCCTCGGGCCGCAGGTTATGTGCCCAGTCCGCTGTCTCCACGGGCGCCGTTATCCCCGCGGGCTGGGTCTAGCATTAGTGGGACCCTACGTGACAGCAGACCAATTGAGAGCAGACCAACCGACAGCAGGCCAACTGACAGCCGGCCAACGGACAGCAGGCCAGTGGTAAAGGTGCGATCAAAGGAAGTCAAAATTTTTGTTTGGTTCATATTTTTAATTTAGCATAGTTTTACCTACGTGAAGGTGCTTCTTTTAATTTTTAATGGTCTCATCGCTCTTAACTCGATGGTACTCTGTTGCTTTTCTTTTTGCCAGGAGAGGGAGCCTTCCCTGTCATTAAGTCAACCACGAGCCCAGCCCGCCCAAGGAAATGCTTCCTTCTCGGATGTAAGTGCAGTAATCGCTCAAGTTTCCAAGGAGCTATACATTGTTTTTGTCGGCTTGTTGGATTGGCTGACCTGGCGTTGCTTTTAATTTGAGTATCCAACTTGCAGAAAGAGCCACAAGTTTTTGATGGCGATTGAGTGTCGCCAATGATATCAAGTCTTTTTTTGCGTAGCTCTGGCAACGTATCTCCTAGCCACTATGAGTGTGCTTTGTGTCATCTGCAGATTCTCACCACCTGTCTACGGCCTTATCACCATGCCCAATCTATGGCCTTATCACCACGCCCAATCTATGGCCACACAATATCGCCCTGTGCCATCCGTCATTTTCAGATGGCCGCCCAGGGGCTGCAGCAGCGGTTCAATGCGTTGCGGGAGGACTTTGAGTACAACCTGAAGCTCCTTTCTGGGCGCGACAGGGAGATCAAGACCCTGGAAGATAGCCTTCGCAACCGGTCCGTGGATCCTGGTGTCACTACCTTCAGCAACCAGCCACATTGCCTGACAGTTAACTAATTCCCCCCCACTCCACCCCCGCCAGTAGCAAACGCGACCATACATCTCTGATAAGGTTTACCTAACTGAAAATTTGTTCTACCAAGTCCATTTGCTAATCGCCTTGTGGTGTACGTTGAACAAGTTTTTCTTCTTGTATTTCAGTATGTTTCATAAGACGTCTTAATTCCCCCGGTTCAGCGATGATGATTGCCTCACCTAACTGGCGCTCTGTTTGATGCCCTGTTGCATGCCCCTGCATACATTTTCTCACTGCCTTTGCGCCTTGGCCATTCTCCTACAGTATGTCCCCCGAGTGCCAGGCCTAGCCTGATTGGCGAACCAAACCTTGTCGACGTACCTGAGTTTTTCAAACGCCTCTGCTACAGCGATTAAGTGTCGATGGTTTGACTCAGTGCTGGCAGGGAAACAGACACCCCACAAGTCGACCGTAACATTGGATCATTTGGCACGATTTTGCTGCGGAAGGAGCAGGTTTTCACAAATCTATGCTTACTTTGGCGTCACTTCACGTCGTGGATTCACATCGTCTCAATGCCGGCAGTGAGGAGCAGCTATATCTGCTCTTTATCTCATCATCGCTTCATGACAATGCTTCCTGCTGCCTCAGTGTCGGCAGCAAAAATTAGGTGTATCTAACCTTTACATCGTCGTGACCTCATGGCACTCATTTGTGACACTTGCCCTCGTTTGTGGCAGCGAGGAGCAGCTGCGTGCGTTCCAGGGCAGCATGCAGGACATGGAGAGCAGCGCGCGTGACGAGAAGAAGACGGTTGACTTCCTTAAGGTGCAGCTGCAGGTGAGCAGGCGCGGCAGGCAGGCTGGCATATGGCCTCCCGTACCATATGGTGCTACCCCCCCCCTCTTCTTACGAAGAATGTGGTGTTCGTGCCTGTCTGCTTGTTAGCAGTGCCCTCCCCCTCTGCTCATCAAGAGTATGGTGTCCCCGCCCCTCTTCTCACGAAGAATACGGTGTTCGTGCCTCTCTGCTTGTTAGCAGTGTCCTCCCCCTCTGCTCATCAAGAGTATGGTGTTCCCGCCCCTCTTCTTACGAAGAATATGGTGTTCGTGCCTCTCTGCTTGTTAGCAGTGTCATCCCCCTCTGCTCATCAAGAGAACGGTGTTCCCGCCCCTCTTCTTATCAAGAGCATGGTGTTCGTGCCTCTCTGCTAAGAGTTGAATTTGTGAGGCACTACATGTGGCCAAACGGACTGTCTGAACATTTTCTCTTGGTTTGTACCTTTCTTCTGTGTGCCTGCTCGCATCCCATCCGCGTGTGCCAGCACACGAACGCGGTGCTGGAGCAAGAGAGGGAGCGGCGACAGTCGCTGGAGCTGGAGAGCCGCAAGGTGGTGCAGGAGCTGCAGAACCAGCTTTCAACGCTGCGGTAAGGGGCCCATGCTTGGGCTTACAACTTGGCGCGTGCAGTACTGCGACTCACGCACAGCAGCCGCTGCCTTCATTTTTTGTTGTAGTCATCAACTGAAGGGCATGTTAGCATCAACTGAAGGGCATGTTAGCATGACATCGCCAAACCCATATCACCTAGCTGTGGGAAGCCCCGCAACTGGTTTCTTGGTCTCTCCAACCTACCCCACTCTGCTTGGACTTGAAAGAGTTTATGATGTTCACAAGCGTGTCATTCATGCGGCCTTCTGCGTGGTTTGTTCACTTAGCTAAATAGTACGCAGTATGACTTGGTACGCTCCGAGCCTGTATTGTGTATACTACGCAGAAATACGAGTATGATAGTAGTACGTAAATAGTACGCAAAAGCACGATACAGGAATGCTGCATACGACACATAGTACGCGTACTAGCCACATTATACCCTGTCCTATTTATCCCTTTTAGTTCAGTTCTATGTACGCAACACGGGTTTTTCCCTCGCATAGGAATTAAGAATGTGTAAACCTGAATTCTCAAGTAAAACTAGCTGTGTGACCGCCCCCCCCCAAACTGTCCTTCCTGATCCTGCTACCCTTGTGTGTTCCGTGGTTGACCTGTTCTCTGGGCAGCCTGGAGGCGGCGGAGCACAAGCGTACGTCCGAAAGTGAGGCTGATCGTCGAGATATGGAGCAGCAGCAGCAGCTGTCCATGCTGGTGCGTAAATGTTTTGCAGTCATGGCAGTATTGCTGCTGCCTGCCACACACAGAACACGCATGCCCTGCATCCTTCGAGCTAGGTAAAACCATCATCTTCTTAGTTACAATCCTGGTTCCATATGGTAAAAATGGCTTATCTGTTTGTGTATGGGTTATGCGTGATGGTGGTAGAGAGTGGCGTGCAGCGAAGTTTATCGGCCAACCGCCATATGTTACAAATTTGCAGCTAATAGATTTGGTTCTATTCCGTTCATTGCGATGTGCAGCACCCAACACAAGGCCATTTGGTCAGATCTGTCCCCTATCCCTTCCATCACTAACAAGAATGTGACCCTTTTGCTCATATTCCTGGTTGCCTCTGCTATTCTTTTATTGTGGTCCCATGCCTGGCGTCCCTCTGCGCCCATGCCCCTGACGTGGCCACATCTACATGCACCCCCCATGCGCCCGCTCCCCTGACATGCTAACGCTTTAGTGCCCTTCCCCCAATACGGCCACCCCCCTGACATTCTAACGCTTCGGTGCCCTCCCCCAAATGTGGCTCCCCCCCTGACATGCTAACACTTCCGTGCCCTCCCCAGGTGGCCGAGGTGACCCAGAAGGAGAAGGCGATGGCGGAGACACTCGCTCTGCTGACCGACCACCGCGACAAGGCACGCGCGGAGCTGGCGGAGCTGAGGGAGCAGCTAGCGCGCAGGGACAAGGAGGTGCAGGCGATGACAGGCGCCAGCGCGGCCGAGAGGGAGGCGCTGCGGGCAGAGGCCGCGGAGCTGAGGGCGCAGCTGGCTGAGGCAAAGGTGGGCCGATGTGTTAGACATGGGTGTTTGAACTGCAGGTATTCTTATTGGTAATGCTCGTTCTATGTGGTACTCGAGTTTCTGGTGTGTGTGAGCCGTGGTGGGTGGGGAAACCGGGCTAGGTGAAATAATGTGTCATGATTGACATATGAGCGGTGCCAGGGGGTTGGCAGAGTGCGGCCAGAATATAAGTGAGATATAGTATGCCCTGTTGGATTTGGCATGTTGAAGGGTCTTGTTTAGGTTTGATGCATGCCGCGGCAGGAAGGTGGCACAAGAAATTGGCAACATGCGGATTGGGGGGAAAATCGGTGGGTGGACTGGTGAGACGGTGTACACATGGTGGCAGCTTGAATGGTACAACATAAAGGAGAGGGTTCGTAACCTTAACTTTGGTAGTCCATGCGGAGGTACCTACGCAGAGAATGCCAACGGCTATCTCTATCTCTATCTTTCTGGCTACACGTTTGATTGATTTCTTTTTCAGGCTCTTCCTTCGCGCGTGGCCAACCCACGCATACCCTGCTTTTCTTCTTCATAAACTCTCCCACGTGAGCGCCCAACTGGCCGACGTCGTTACCCACCTGGCTGGCTGGCCACCATCCTACCGACCTATCTTGCACCCATAAACTAAACTGTATATGCGTTTATACCATCCTTTGTGGATGCGCCCAACAATACCCCCTCGCTCCCCCCTCATCCTCTCCCCCCCCCCCCCCCCCCCATGATCAGGAGGCCGGCAAGCGTCAGCAGCAAGCATCGGACGATAACGCGGCAGAGCTTCAACATCGCTGCCACGGGCTGGTGGAGCAGGTGGCGGTGCTCACCGCGCGCTGTGAGGTGCTCGAGCGCGAGGTGCAGGACGCCAAGCTGCAGGCATGTGGCAGGGCGTGGCACGCTGGCTGTGCTGCTGGCACTGGTTGCATTTCAGAAAGGAAATTAATTGCCTAGAGAGTGTAGCGGGGTGTGTAGCTTCTAGAGGAAGATGTAAATGAGAACAGAAGTGAACGGGAATCATCTGGCAGTTGTTCGCACAGGTTGATGCACTGAGCATCGGTACTAATATTCCCCCCACCCCCTTCCCCCCCGGCCCCCGGCCCCCGGCCCCCGGCCCCCGGCCCCCGGCCCCCGGCCCCCGGCCCCCGGCCCCCGGCCCCCGGCCATGTGTTCAAACGCAACCTCCCTGTTTTCACAACCTTGCCCCCCTCCAGGCGGCGACCAAGGCGATGTCGTCCAAGGAAGAGCACGACAACGTCGTGGCGGGTCTGATGGAGGAGAAAGGGGACCTGCAGCACTCGCTCCAGGAGATGCAGGCGGAGAAGCACGACTTGCTCGAGGACAAGCAGCAGCTGCAGCAGGAGAAGCACTCGCTGGAGCTCAAGCTGCATGACTCGAGCGTGGCGCTCGACTACCGCGAGCGAGAGGTCCACGAGATGGAAGCCAAGGTGGAGGAGCTGCACGATAAGATCGAGGAGGCGGGCCACCAGATGGCCGATGCCACAGCCCGGCTAGACAAGGCGGCCGCGGTGGAGAAGGGCCTCCGCAAGGAGATCGCCTCGATGGTCAAGTACTTGCGCGCGGCAGAGGAGGCGCTGGTGGAGGCCGGGGTCATGGGCGATGGGCCCGGTGATGGGGCCCGCGGGCGGGACCGAGGATGGAGCCGCGAGAGGGAGGGTAGCTGGGCCAGGGAGGGCAGTAGCAGCAGAGGCCGGCGGTGGCGGGAGCTTGAGTTCTCGAGTGAGGAAGGTGCGAGTGATAGCGAGGGGTCCAGCGGGAAGGACGAAGGCGAGGGCGGGTACCGCGGTCGCGACATGCAGCGGGGGAAGGGCGACCGAGGGAGGGGCAGCCGCGGCAGTGGCAGGGGGCGGTCTCTCGGCCCGGTCATGCGTGTGCGGCGGCTGTACGACAACGTGTGCTTGCTCCTGGACTTGTCGCTTGCGGACAAGGAGAAGATCGAGCGAGCAGCAGCCGAGGTCCAGTCGCTCCAGGGCCAGCTGGAGCAAGTGCTGGCCGATGCGAGGGAGGAGGCGCAGGGTAGCCAGGCACGGCTTGAGCGGGCGGGGCAGGAGATATCTGCGCACAAGGAGCGGCTGCAGCAGGCGGCGCAGCAGGTCGCGGCGCTGCGGGAGGACCTGGAGGAGGGGGAGCGTGAGGTGCACACGCTGCGGCAGGAAGGGCAGACGTTGAGGGAGGAGAGGCAGGCGCTGCGCGAGCAAGGGCAGGCGCTGCGCGAGCAAGGGCAGGCGTTGAGAGAGGAAGGGCAGGCCTTGAGGGAAGAGGGCCAGGCGTTGAGGGAGGAAGGTCAGGTGCTGCAGCACCAGGTGGAAAAGCTGAGGCAGGAGGTGGAGAAGCTCAGCCAAGCCAAGGTGGGTAAGCGTGCGCCAGCTTATTTTCGTGCCCTGTGTTTAGCCATGCATTTGCCCCGGACATTGAACGGTTGTCACCTGGTACAGTTGTCATATGGCGCTTTGTCCATCCTTGTGCCCAGGGAGGCTTCAGGAACCTCTGCATCAGCCACCCGTGTGTCTGTCCAGTACCTCAGTTGCTCCCCCCTCAGAGCCAATTAAGGCAACCTTCTTGTCTTGGGCATAGCCACGCCAGTAGCCAATGAATAACAAGGTAATTGCTGATGCAAATTACAGTATATGCTGGAGGAGGACCGCCAGCCCGAAACTAGTTTCCTGGGTACTAGCGCCTGCCTTTCCCTGCCTTTTCTGTGGCCTGCCTTTCTTACACATCCTGTTGCCCCCATGGCCACCCCCCTTGGTGCTACCAGGATGATGCTGAGTCCCTCGCAGCGCGGCACGAGGACGAGGCCCTGTCGCTCAAGGAGAGCGTTCACGGCTTGCGTGAGGAGCTGGCCTCTGTCACGCGACGGTGGCGCAAGGAGGAGCGGTTGCGGCTGTCGGTGGAGGCGCAGAACCGTCTCGCGCGCCACGTGCTGGGCGTGTGCCACCCGATGGGCGTCCTGCTGGAGACGTACGTCAAGCGGGACGGGGCCGACACGCCGTACAGGTGAGAGAATAAGTAGTAAGGATAAAGCGGTGATATGGTGGGGGCGACGAGGGTGGGGGCGACGAGCTGCTGGTATTGAGGTGGGCCGAGTGGATAAGGAGCCAGTCCTACTTGTAGAAAATGCTTGACAATTGACCCTCGGCAGGACATTCTGTGAGCGGTGTTTCCATCCCCCCCTCCCTCCCAGTGCCTGGTCCACTGCATAACCTCCCACAATTCTCACGAGTCGCAGAGCTTTGCCGGAATGAGCATAACGGGCCGAGGTGTAGAGAAGAGCCACACAGTGGCGATACAGGCACACGGACGGCGGGACTAGAGAAGAGGTTTGTGCAACCGGAAGTGTTTCAAGAGGGTTTAGTTCTTTGCGGTACTGGAACGAGGGTCGCACCTTATCGGCCCAGAGTTTCCCGTCCTAATTTCAGTCAGGCATCGTGGAAAAAGAATCGGCTGATGACCTACATTGAGCGGCCGCACTTATAACTGCCACAAGCCCAACCTTCCCCCCCCCCCCCCCCCCCCCGCCATCCCCTCCCTGACCACCCCCCCTGCCCATCCCCAGGGTGCGCGATGCCGTCATGCGCATGAACCGCGAGCTCCAGTCCTCCGTCGCCGCGTTGGGCATCGCCGCGCTGGCACGCGGGGTGGGCGGGGGCGGTACCCGCGACCCCAAGGAGATGTCATTTGGGAGCACTGCCGCCGGCCTGCTCAACCAGAGCCTGTCCTTCAGCAGCCCGCTGCACACGCCCGGTGCGGGCGCCAGTGCGGGGGCTGATGCCTCCATGAGTCTCAACGGTTCCGGACTCAGCGGCCACGGTAGGGTGAGCGAGGATGGGGGCTCGGGGTCAGCCCCCCCCGGAATGGGTTTCTTTAGCACGGGTGCGGGGTATGTCGCGGAGCTTCATGACGGCGCCATTCTCGCGGTCGAAAGAGAGATTCTGATGGAGGAGTCTCAGCGCGTCAAGGCGGGAGGGGTTGCGGATGCCAGTGCAAGCGCCGCGTTCCGACCAAGCGGTGGCGCGGATGATGACAGCGGCCCTGTCAGGGTGGCGTGGCCAGACCGGTCCTTGTCGCGGCCCCAGGAGCGGTCCGCGGCCAAGGGCGGCGCGGCCTCGCGGTCGTTCCTATCAGAAACGTCGCGCGATGGATCTTCCCCACGCCACCGGGGGGGGCTGGGCACGGCGGCGCCCGAGCCAACGGATGCTGAGGCGGAGCAGGTACGTGTTAACCGGCTTGACAGTAACACTTCAGATTTAAGCTGCAGCATCTCGGTCTGAAATGTGAAATGGGCCTCATGCCTTGTCATATGAAGTCAGAAAGCATATGTGTCGCTGTGCTGGGCCCGTGTATGTGTAGCCTGCTGTTGAAGGGCTTGAGAGTACGCAAGTGCAAGAATTGGGGAGAGTGCCCTGACTTGCGAGGTGGAAGAATACTTCCTGCGTGGCCCACACCCGCAATGAAAACACGGACGTACCACGGGATCTCGTGATAGCGGACGCGCGCAGGCTCCCTGTTGTGATGCGGCGTGTTCTGGCACAGGTACGGCCATCCACTCGACAGCATGACACGTGACACTGCGTTGTCTTTCCCCGCTGCTCCCGTTGACCTTCCCCACTGTATGCCCCACCCCCATACCCGATGGCCCTCCCCACTGTGCTCCTTGCACCCCCTCACGTCTCCCCGCTCCCCCACGGTTCCCCTGCTTCATACCCTTTGGCCTTCCCCATGATCCCCCCTCCCTCCACGCCTACCCGGCGGCAACCCCTCCTTCCCCAGGTTCGGCTGCTCAAGCAGAAGAACCGCCTGCTCAAGAAGGGCCTGCTGGAGATGCGCAGCTCGCTGTCGGTGCAGAAGGGGCAGGCACGCCACCTGGAGAAGACGTTGCGGTCGATGGAAGAGAACATGCGCACGCAGAGCGCGATGGCGGCCACCGCACAGTTTGCTGCAGGGAGCCCCCCGCTCATACCGCCCCCGACCCAGATGCAACAACAGTCCTCTATGGGTTTGGGCCTTGGCCTGGGTGGTGGCAATCGCAGCTTGAACTTGAACTCCTCGGGTTTGGCCCAACCGAGCTTCTCGTCGACCCCAGGGACGTCCCTGCTGCAGCAACAGTACGTGTCACCACTAAGGGAGAGGCCGCGGAGCGTCCCAGCGTACGGCAGCAGGGCTTCCGCGCCGCCGCCGCGCGAGTACTTTAGCCCCGAGGAGCGGCGCAGGTCCCCCCTGGATGCCGGCCACAGCTCGCGGAGGTTAGCTTAACTGCACCTGATATGCCTTGTGAGTCATGGGATTAGTCTTCCTTCCTGTATTATTTTAGGCTGTATTATGTTAGGCCGTTTTCTTGTTCACAGATCTCCGATTCTGTGCAGGGTTGTACGAGCTTACAATGGTGCTCGTGCTGATCTCATTGTTTATGCGGCCTTGTGCTTCCTGGTGCGCTGTGTGGGCATCTAGCTCGTCCATTACATGATGACATTGCCTAGCCGGGGTTAACTGCCTGTTGCCTGCATGGATCATGTCATCCTGTGGGCAGTCTACCCGATTGCTTGCTCACCCTGCACCTGGTGGAAGGCACTTTTTATCGTATTCACAGAAATGATCTACCTTCCAGCACAACAACCCCGGACTGATCCCATCCCGCTTGGTGCAGACCATTTGGATACATAACAGGTCTCATGGACATGTAGCAGGTAGCCTAGTGGGACGTGCAACACTTTGGCCCCTACAACCCTCTCTCACTCGTTCCATTTGTTGTTGCTCAATGCCACCTTATCTGCTTGAACTCCGCTGTGTCCAGCAGACACTGCTGGCGTTCGCCCCACAGCTCTCCTATCTAACCAGGTTTCGCTTATGCGTTCCACCTGTCTTTGCTCTGCGTGTGTGAGTGTGTGTGTGTGTGTGTGTGTGTGTGCGCGCGCGCGCGCGCGTGTGTGTGTGTGTGTGTGTGTGCGTGCGTGCGTGCGTGTGTGTCTCGCCGCTTAAATTGCAATCTACGTACTGCCTACAAATGCAGAGGGGACGCCGCCACCGCGGGGGCATCCGGAGGCCCTCCTGTGCGGCCAGCCACAGACACTCTGGGGGCGCAAGCATCCCAGCCACCGTCGGGTGATGTGCGCCCATCGATGAGGCAACCACCTGCCCCCAGTGGCCCCCAAACATCATATTTGTCTGGTGCAGGCGTGGCGAGAGGGCCGAGCATTCCAGCGGGTACGACCGCAGTAGTGACTGGTCAAGCAGAGCCTCCGAGGGCTGGGCGCACAGCCCCTGCAACATCTGGCAGAGATGCGGACCAAGGCAGGTCGCAAGCATCATTATCTCGTTCGGCATCCTCCCCACAAAAAATGATGCCAGCTGGAACTCAACCTGCCTGGGATGTACAGACCCGGACTAGTGCAGCCAACCGTGCAGATGCTAGTAGCCATGTGCGCGGGAAAGTGGGCGAGGTGAAACGGGCGCTCAACTCGGTCCTGGAGCTGCCCATCAAGATGGTCGTGTCAGAAAAGTCTCCGCCCCCGCCCCCGCCACCCTGGAAGGGAACCGAAGAGATGCCGATCAAGGGGGCCGGCAGCGTAACCAAGAAACTAATTCTGGACGCCCGCAGGCTGCAGCAGCAGCGGCAGGAGCTGCGGAAAGTGTGGCAGGAGATGGGGGATGTGCTCAGCGATGATGGGCACTGACTAGTATATGAATAGCCTGCAATATGCGACAGGGGTTGCCAGGTACATAAATAGCGAACACCTCATCGAAAGTAGATGGATGACCAGTTGTCTAACTGGTGATGCCAGCAGTGATTATAGCCAAATGCGGGCAAGAGCAGTCGATCCCCCTACCTCTCCACCTCCCCGCAGCTAGAACCTCAAGTGTGAATTGGTAACAAAAGACTTGTAATCAGACAGGTAACTTAACAATGAGTCTTCTTGTTATTCTTATGTATACTTGTTCTGTTTTCTTTCTTCATGATTCTCATATTCAATTATTGGTTTTATCCTATTTTTTTCCCTTGTGCCTTTAATCCTATTTATTACTATCACTGTTATGCTTGTTATTCCTATCAATGGAGATATGTTCTTAAACAAAAAAAAAAATCCTGAGAAGGATCATGTCTATGGTTACATTCTGGGCTTCAACCTGTAGGTGGGGGAATAAATGCTGCCACCTACTATGGATGCACAAGGTGCACCTGCACCACCATTTTGCTACATGAAGACAATGAATTACCCCCTCCAGAACGCGCCAGTTGGGACATGTAATGGCCAGGCTACAATCAAACTGACCAAGCTGACGGGTCAAGCTGATCACGAGCTTGGCGGTAAACTACCTACTAGTGGATGACTGCTCAGGGCCACCGATGTACAACACCATTTGATGAATTAATGTACACGTGACCATGTCACCTTTTGATGCATTGGGCCATCATGGGGTTTAGTTGTGGTTCCACTCTCTCTCCCTTCTTTGGACTGCCATGCAGAACAAGACGAGGTGGCAGAAGATTGTCAAGGCTCACACGCCCGACCCTGTGGGCAAGCCACCTCCCCCCAAGCGGAGGAGGCGTTTTGATGAGTAGTGTAGTTAGGATTTTTCTAGACTAGATCTGAGATTAGCGTTAGGTTAGTTAGATTACGCGGCTCCCTCCACTCCACCATCCATCACGGAATATGGGCTACATGATCTCCCAACGGAGGCATGTTCTAATTTAATTTAATTTAATTTAATTTAATGGGGTTTTGTGCTCTGCTTCATCACGAACGTTTGGTCACGATGCATCACGCCTGTCGGTGCGCTTTTCCCAGCGACTAAACCGACCATCGAACATGACCGGTTTATCTTTTGTAGACTCCCAGGGTTTTGGACATGGCTCATCAACACATCATCTGACTCAGTCCATCGGATGGCCGACAACTTGAGTTGGGCGGGCTGCATGGTGATGCCATGCACAACAACCCCCACTGACGTCAGTGTACACGTACCTCGACCTGCTCTAGCGCTACAACGTCCAACCCGCCCCGCCCCACGGCACCTCTGAAGCCACCGACACTCAGTAACTGAATACGGCCGGCTGTGAGACCGCACCTCGACAATGATGACGGCTTCCCGGCCCCCACCACGGCACCTGGCTGGTCCCGGCACCACATCCCCTCACCGCCTACATGTGGCATAATGAATCCGCCGTGCGACCGCAATACGCCCAACCCTCCCGGACCTTGCCCCCCCACCGCCCCGCCCCTCCGTCCCCCCGCAGGTGTCCGTCTACTGGCGATCGGCCACCGCGCGGCCGCATCGCCCAGCCCTCGCAGCGCACGCTTGTTGTTGTTGTTGTTGTTGTTGTTGTTGTTGTTGTTCAGCAGCAGCGCACGCTTAATAGACCCCTTCTGAAAACTCCTACCCCGACTAATCTACCCCGACTAATTTAGTCGGGGTTGTAGTGAGGGTAGACCGCCAAAACATGCACGTCAGTTTCGCCCCTTCTGAAAACGAGTCGGACGGGTCGGACGGCAGCAGTTGGCACGTGCACGCTGAGACCGCGTAAGTGGCCTCTGACCTCCTCTGACAGCCTCTGACAGCCTCTGACGCCACTTACGTGGATAGCTACGATTGGAAAATTTGCGACTTGCGAGAGCCGCGTACAGATGCCAGCACGGCCCGAGGCACACCCCGACTACATTAGTCGTACCACGACTAAACGACCCCGACTATTTTCCGGTTTTCGCGAAAATAGTGGGGGTAGATTACTCGGGGTACGACTAAATTCGCCGAAACGCGCCGCGCCAAAAATTTAGTCGGGGTAAATAGTCGGGGTTGGCAGTCTTCAGAAGGGGTCTAATGCTTATGACCCAGCTTCCCACACCGCAATCTGCCGCTCGGTTACTTGACAACAACAACAACAACAACAACAACCAACGCCGTATCCGATGATGCAACCGTACATGTCCGTCTCGGTTGAGTACCTTTGTTTCTTTGTTTGTGATGGCATGCTGTTCAGTGTTCTGGTTTCCAAACCTCTTGCTGCCCCATGTGCGGCGTGGGCAACAACAACAACCGGCGCCCGCCTGCCGTACCGGGGTTTCAGTGTCCCGAGTCATGACATAGTTTATCCTTTATTCTGACGTCGCTGATTGCTGAACCGGCGTGGGATCCAACTGTGAACTGACTGGATTCACCAAAAGACAAGCCGCGCGAAAATGGGCTGCAACAGGGCTGCAAGACAGAAGTTATAGCCAGCGCCTTCATGAACTGCGGTCAGCCTCAAGCTGTTACGAGCAATTAGGCATCGTTCGCCAATCCAGTACATGCTTTAGGGCCACCCGTAGGTCATGTGCCTGCGATAACTCTTTCTCCGCGCCTGCAGTTCACTTTGCTGTAGCTGCTTGGCGGCAAGGAGCTGTTCCGAGCAAGGACGCATAAAGCTCACTTCACTAGGGCTCATTTCTTACACGTCGGCCCCTGTACATCCTAATGGCATCAAGAGACAAAACCCCTAAAAAACCAAAAGAAGAGGATAAATCTGAAACAGCGGGGAAATCCGGCGATGGAACATCAACGGCGGTAGCGAGCCCTGTTGCCGACAGAGGCTTGCTTGCAACCCTGCTGATAAGAGCAGGTATAAGTTTGGCAACAGCCTTGTTCGTTTTTGGCGGGTCAGGGCTTCTTTGCTTGATGAGCGGTCCAGAGTCGACCATTCAAAAGCAGCCATTCTGCCATAGATGGCATTGGCTCATAGACATAAACCCGATGACCCTGCCGCTAGTGTTCAATGGCAGCATTGTTCTGTTAATTATACTACTGTCCAAGCTGCGCGGGTCCAGTCAAATTGGCGTGAAGGACAAGGCGAAAAGCGAATAAGCGGGCTTGGATAAGTCAACGCACCGTGGCTATCTGGCAGCGGCCGTGTTGTCATGTAAATTCCATCAAGGGCTAGTAAGCTGGCCAGGGCTGGGATGCTGTCCAGTGCTCAGCTGATTGAGGGTCCAAACAGTAGTGTTATACATTACTTGTTTTCAACTGATTGCACGACCAATATTGGCAACTTCGAGCCCGATGCTCGCCTGGTACATTGGTTGTAAAAAGAGAAATGTCGCCACATCCTGCTGTGCTGCTGCCTGGTCGCACTTAGTTACCTCCCAAACGAGATACCCAGTGAGGCAACCGTTGTCAAGTGGTATCAGGGGGGCTCTAGATAGGCGTATATACAGCTGATTGCATGTTATTTAAGCTCTCTACGCAATTGAACTTGTAATGCCCATTGCAAGTTATCTGTTACGGACTACTAGCTATCAGTTACGGTGTGTGCCCCTTCAAAAACCCTTCAATTTTTTGAGAAGGTTTAATATTTTCGCAATAAAACATGCACCTGCACGTGTGAGCCTTGGCTCATTATACCGTGAAAATAATAAAAGAACCTGTGCAGCCCAGCTAGCTTCGAACGCATGCAGGTGTAGTCGATATATGC
The DNA here is from genome assembly GCA_009746045.1 of Mesostigma viride. NCBI lineage: Eukaryota > Viridiplantae > Streptophyta > Mesostigmatophyceae > Mesostigmatales > Mesostigmataceae > Mesostigma > Mesostigma viride. The sequence goes on from RPFO01001021.1 coordinate 294,323, forward strand.
ATGCGTGCAGATGCCTATACAATGTTAAGTGCATGGGGCAATTATTCCTCGACTCATGGCCCAACGTTGTGGAAGGACTAGGGTAGTTATCTGATCGAGAGGAAAGACGCGAAGACCATGTGAGCGGCGTGGCTAGCTATCTGTAGGAGGACCTGCACAAAGGGAGACAGATGGTAACAGCCTAGAACAATAAAAGTTTTCTAGAATAAACCATTAAAAGTATGAATAATGTCTACAGAAGAATGACTCCAGCTCAATCCGGCTGCTTATGTGATATATATGTACCGGATATATAGGTACCCTTGATATAGGTACCCCTACGGTTGATACGCGGGCTTTTGGTTCCCGCCGCACATTTGAAAGTGCTGTCCTCCCGATTTTTGCCTTTGCACCGTGTGCAGTTCTTGGACGTTTGGAATCATGGCATGGCTAACGTAATGACTGACTAGCTAGACCTTTTCAGTGGTTTCCCATTTGCGGGTATTTCCTCGTAAATGGTGGGAGAGCGATCACAGCAATGGTGCTTACCCCTAGACACTCCCGGCCAGTGGCTCAAAACACACACCCTAGCTGATCAAGCAAGCTGTTTCCGGCCCCACCGTCTAGGCATCTAGTCGCTCTACACGTAAGCCAGCAATAATTTCAATGCCCCCAAAAGGAGGAGGCGTTTTGACGAGTAGGGCAGTTAGGATTTTTCTAGACTAGGTAGATTAGCATTAGGATAGTTAGATTACGCGGCTCTCTCCTTTCCACCACCCATCAAGGAATATGTGCAACATGATCTCCCAACGGAGGCATGTTATAATTTAATTTAATTTAATTTAATTTAATTTAGTTTCAATGCACAAGGCTACACATTTCCATCACCGTTCATCTTCATCATCCTGAACGACTCGAACACACGGACAAGATAACGGCAGGCTCGAGCTACCATGGTCCGGATTCTCCCGATTTCTGGCCTGCGCTGGTTGTCTCCTTGATACTATACGGTATCCACGATGGAACGTTGTACGGGCCGGATCTGGCGGATCGGGGCTTGCACATGGGCTGGAATCTCGATCCATGCAGCCACCTGGCGTCTGCTCCCGAGGTTCACTTGACAGTATCCATTTTTTTTCTTGATGAGGGGGTCGTCCCAACAACCCGCTTATCAAGAGAAGCCCGGGACAATCAACCCTCTCTCATAGCTAGCACCCCAGTTACAATGGGGCTCTTCACGCCAATGAGACGACCAGCTATGTATACAGGATGTGAGCTAGCTCTGAAGAGTGCCGGCATGACATGCTCATCCGTCATCTTGCACGTGGCTCATCTCCGCGTACCTGCAGGCAAGGATCGATATGCGGTTAGGACAACACATGCACCGATGACACATGAAATCTGCATTAGCATGACCATCCTAGTATGCTCCGTCTGTTTGAGTTAGTTGAGTGGCCAGCTTGAACCCAGTAGGCACCTGGCAGGGCTCCGTGTCCACAACAACCGAAATGCACGGGAGTTGCGACAACGCAATATATCACGGAGCCAACAGAGTCAAGAACTGCAGGGTGAAGATCCATGAGACCATGACATTTCACACGCTACGATGTAGCATGTGTGCATATCCAACTGCATACCTTGACTCGATCGTGCAATGCATGTGGCATCCAGGGTGATCCCATCGCAACCCTCTTGGGGTTGCTGGGCACAAACAGGATGTCGTCTGAGGGCAAATAAGATTAATACGGAAAAATGTGCCTGCCTGGCCGCACCCGTCGCCCTTGAATTCTAGCCAAATGAATGGCAAGTGAGCTCTGCACTAGCTCGAAAGGGTTCTTTACACTTTTGCAGCAGCTTGAAGCATGCTCTGATGCACAAGACATGCACACATGAGGGAGCCAACAACCACGGCTAGCTACTGACAACAGCACCCGACTCAACAAGCAAGCAAACAATGGCCAGCGGATTGCGGGAGAGCGGCCGCAGAGACTGCACAATAGCAACCACCTCGGCATGCTGTCAGTTAGCAGTACTTCGAATAGCAGCAGCAATGGGCACTAGGGCAGTGAATGGAAGACCACAGCTCACACTTTCATGACGTTCTAGGTAGAGGTGCTAAGCCGCATTCCCATGCCTACTAGGCCAGTAAGGCATAAGTGGCTAGTCAAGAGCAGGCGGCGGCAGAAGGCAGGATCCCATCTCACCACTTGGAGATGTTGTGCGTGGTGGCACTCAGCCTCAGCTCTCTCGCGGTGACGTCGGCCAGCAACCGCCGCATCTCCACCTCGCGATCGTCCAGCCCCTTGGCCCGCAGTGTCAGTGCCGAGCGCTCCATGGCCAGCGCCGCCGTCTTGTCGTCCAGCAAGCGCTGGAGACGGCTCAGCTCCTCGCTGCGATGCTGCTGCTCCTGCTTGGGGGTGAGGACGGGGATGTAATTTAGAACTTAAATAAATAATTAATGATATTAGTTATGAGGTGGGAAAGTTGCAGGGAGTAGTGACTGTTGAGTCTCGCTGGTTAGCCTCGCAATCAGAAGAGGGACTAGGGCATGAGGTGGCAGCCTATGCAGCGGAAATAAAATGCCTGCCCATTCCTGGCGTGGTTCTTTAGTGCCAAAAAAGACTACTACGACAACCAAAAGCACAATGAGTTACAGGACGAAACAACATTTCAGAGGGCTCCCCCCCCACACCAGGCTTTCCCCCCCAGGCTTTCCCCACCCTAATAACCCGCGCAGTTGTAACCCTACCAAGCGCCTTTCAACCTTCAAGGGCATCTGCGGCCAGGGTAATGCCCACATACCTGACATTCGCGTGGTAGCGTTAGTACCTAGCAGCATTGTTGAGGCACCGGGTGGCTTGTGCATAACCCAGAGGTTAGCAGCGCCACTGGGCACAGCGACAGGTCCTCTTCCCTTCCTGTTCTACACATACTCCCTGCCATCATATGCCATCTCATCTCATAAGCCTCCTATCTTTCCCCAAGGTAACCCCAAGCGCCCACCTGTGCCAGCCTCATCTGGTTCTCCTCCGCCGCCACCAGCTCCTGCTCCTTCAGCTGCAGCTCGCGTTCCCTCACAGTCAGCCCCTTCTCCTGCGCGGTCAGCCCCATCTGGCGCTCCAGCAGCCGCTTCTCCCACTCGTCCAAGTGCTGGCGCCGCCCCTCCGCCTCGGCCTGTGCGCGCGCCGCCAGCTCGATGTGCTCTTCCAGCATCTTCAGTTTGGCACGCCCCTGCGCATGCAGCAGGTCGACCGGGGACTCCTGCGGGGCACGGACCGAGGGGGAGGACATGGACAACGAGAGAGACGGGTGCGGGGCATGGAGAACGGTGCGCAAGTGTTTGTTGATCCTGGATTAGGTTGTGGTGCGGAGTTGTGGGCCCAACAGGCAGAATAGGTAATGGTTTCAGGGCATCTGTGGCCACGAGGCAGTTTGCACATCATGCGCATGACACACTGCGCACCGTGTAAAGCGCCAAGGTTATACATCGCGCACAACAGCCTCTCCTAAAAACCGGCTGCATGCAAGCAGGTAGGCAAGAAGGCAGGCAGGCAGGCAGGCACGGGTGGGTGGGTGGGACTGGTGGGTGGGCGTGTGGGCGTGTGGGCGTGTGGGCTTGTGGGCGTGTGGGCGTGTGGGCGTGTGGGCGTGTGGGCGTGTGGGCGTGTGGCCTTGTGGGCGTGTGGGCGTGTGGGCGTGTGGGCGTGTGGGCGTGTGGGCGTGCGGGCGTGTGGGCGTGTGGGCGTGTGGGCTGGTGGGGGGGTGGGCGGGAGATAAGCCAGGCAGCAAGCAGGCAGGCAGGCAGGCCACACTGCATGCTGCCTCCAGCCCTCCACTCACCACCACCGCAACCGAGTTCTCCACCAAAATGCCTGCTACAAGTCGCTCGCCAAATATAGTCCACTCCCCAGCCACAGTAATCGCACCCGCTACTAGTGATAGTTAGTCCTTTCTTAGATGTCGTTTTTCGCCAACTCACCGCCACCGTGACCGAGTCGTCCACCTGGGTCCGCTCGCCCACCTCCACCAGCGCCAGCGCGTTGTCCGAGAAATCGAGCGCCTTGTTGACCCGCGGGGATGGGTGGAAGACGTGAGGGGGTGACGGCAGCGAGTAATCAAATGATGAGAAACTCTCGCGCCGCCGAGGGCTCGCCGTGACCGTGGCCAAACTGGGAGTGTCCAAGCTTGGAGTTGCCGTCATGCCCGTGCCGGACGTCAGGGTTGTGATCGTGGACATCCCGGAGAAAGACCCATCCGAGACTGAGGTGTACCGGCGCCAAGGGGTAGCGGTCGCAGGGTGGTTGTCGCCTCTCACGGTGCGGCCGAACGCCGACGGCACGATGATGTCACGGTGTTTGAAAGGGGAGGATCCGACACCGATCGACGACTGGCGTTGCAGCAGGTGGATTAAGGGGCTCATGCCGCACTCGGGGCTGTCCCGGCCCTTGAGTGTGCGTAACGGCGTGAGGCCTTGCGGGCTGTCCAACTGGCCCAGATCGTTGGTCATCCTGCGCGCACCCTCCTTGCCTTTGTCCTTGCTGCCCTGAGCGTGTGCTCGGCCAAGGCACAGGGGTTAATCGGCAGGGGTATGGCATGGGTATGACGGCGCGTAAGCAGTACCGAGATGCTGTCAGGAAACACACACCGTGAGACCAGAGGGTTCAAGCTAACTTCATACAGCAGGTTTTGCCAGGGAGAGCGACCAAACCAACTAGACCTACACAACCCAACCCCTGAAAAGGGGTCACCCTCGTGAAGCCTTACAAGTGGGGACGAGAAAAAGCACGGGCATTTCAGGGGGGGCCCAAAAGCTCTGGAAGAACAGCTTGCCCCTGCATGGGGCCACATGGGCGCTAGGGTGAGCCTGTTGCCGCACCGCGTTCCTTGCAGCCTCATCCGAGACTGTTGGATTGTAAACCGCAAGGCTGGGCATGCACGGGTGCAAATTCATGCGACACTTTATCACGCGACCATGGCAGCACAGAACCTCCCGTAAGATACCGTGGTCATGTGCAGAGTAGTACTCCTGCACACATCCGCCCCCATCGGGCTGGCAGTTAGATTCGATCTACTGGTATCTATTGGGGAATTTTAGACACACTGGCACTGCTTACCGGGAAACAACATTGTTCGCAGTTGGGCTATAGTTCGGTATGTCGTAGGATCAGGAGACCCCTACACTCGCGAAATCGTGCTAGAGGTCCTGTGTTTGAACTCAGTATTGTACCAAAAACTTCAGTGTCATGTGGCCACCCGTCTGATGCAGAAGCATAAATGGGGCTAACCGCATTGTTCCAGGTGGCATCCAAGCACACTATATCAAAGAGACAACCAGCGCAGGCCAGAAATCGGGAGAATCCGGACCATGGTAGCTCCCCAGCCAAGGGGGGAATGGTCCATGCATGTACATGGCAAGCTATTGAAATGCATGTCTTGCAGGAATGCACAAACACATGACAAGCGAGCAACGCATGGCAGCTGACAGTCCCCTGTTGTAATATCCAAAAGGCCAGCTTTATAAATCCAAAGGCCCAATGGCCAGCTTTATAAACCCGCAGGCCCAACAGCCAGCTTTATAAACCCAAGAGCCAAGGGCCAACTTTTAAAATCGAACGGCCAAGCTTCCCGAGATATCCCCTGAATCCAAAGAACCAGCAGTCGGCTCCTCACCTTGCACCCGCTGGGGGGCTCCTCGTCAAAGCTCCGGCCGGTGCTCTTGCCGGCGTTGGGTGACTCTGCTGGCATCCGCGGGCACCCAACCACCCACATGCAGGGTGCACATGGTGATGACGAAGGTGGAGCATGCCAGCATTAGTAAAGTGGATGTGCCAGACAGCGGGCAGCCATGGTGGATGCTGGCCAGGGGCACCAGGTCCCGCCGTTCCAAGAACTGGGACATGTGTATATCACATCATGGCCATCCGAATCATTTAAAGTTGTCAAGCAGTATAGGTTCAATGCTCATCATCGATTCATGGCAGGTGACTGCGATTAAGCATACGGCAAGCAATTTTGCAAAGTCCCGAAGATCTTCTGGGTTCAAAATAAAAATATTACAATTGGCTGCAAAATAATCCACATGAACTGCAGAGCAGACCATGGGTCTTGTCACCTCGTCAATCACATCACACACACATGGCAACTGTAACCAGCACAGGTGGCCGTCAGCCCCATGCTTGCCCAGGCTTATGCTACCCTCATATCTAGACACTCACCACCACATCCCTAATTTCGTCTCCGCACCCGCCACCCACCAGCGCACATCTCTAGCCACACCCACCCACCACAACGATGCCAACCCCTCTCTCGCCACATGCCACCCACCAAACGAGAGCGACCGTGCGCAAGACGTGGGTGATGCCAGCGGGGACACCTGTTTCCGCGCGCGTGACCCCATGGGGTCCGGGGACCACCGCGCACGGATCCGGCCCGCCCCTCCCCCTTTCACCGCCCGCTCGCCTCCCCCTTTGGCCGCCCGGTCCTTGGGAAACGGCTTGGTCGGCGCAGCACAGCTGACGCCGCTCACATTGGAGCCACTCATTGTGCTGGAGGGAGGCGTCACGAGACCCGACGCGTCGTCTACCAGTGAGCGTAACGAGACCAGCTCACTGGGCTCGGGTCTGGGGACTTGGAGGGTGGACAGGTCTGCGGTGGCGCCACCGCCGGGGGTGCTCTTGGAGTGATCTTCTTCGGATTGGGTGGAGTGATCTTCTTTGGTCTCAGAGGCAACCCAGAGGCCACTTGGCGCGACGGCATTGGTCAGCTCGTCTGCGGATTCCTCTCCTTTTCTCTTGATGCATGGCAAGCCAGCTGGTGGCGTGCTTGTTGCCTGCAGCAAAGAAATTGTCACGGCAGCCAGCATTGACAAAATATCCCAGAACTGTGCCTGGAGATATGGGTACTTGGCCGAGGCCTCCATGGAAACACACAGAGGCAGCACCCCTGATTTTAGGTCTCGTGGGAGTCTGGTCATGCGCAACCGGTGTGGGGCGGGAGCTATTGTGCTATGCATAGCCGGTCTTGTGTGCAGGCGTAGATAGGCCCGGCGAAACTCGTGCATAAATGCTCTGTGGCATAGGATGGGTGTGCTGCCGCGTGCTTGATAATACCATGGGTGCTTCACTCCTACTTCGCCGACGCTGAGCCCAGGTTGTCGGGTGAGTGGGTCGCATGCGTGCCTGCCGCCACTCAGCCATATCGCATCCGCCCGAACTGGCTGGATGCCGTCCTGTGACCCAAAACTATCAACAGGCTTGAGCATAGTCGTACCTTGCCAACAAACAAAGCAATTTAAAACAGGGGCAACCTTGCTCCCTTTCCCCGCCACTGAGCCCGTAACAATTGTATATACTACTATCATAACAGCCACCCACATCGCATCACTCCGTCGCCCACCCACATGGACACGACCCAGTAGACACGCTCATCGACGTAGGGTCCCATGGCAGCCACTCACCAACCTCCCCACCAGCCCCCGCCCACTGCCCACCAGCCACCCAACAGCATGGACCCGGCCCTCACAACTCCCCACCACCAACTCCACGGTACAAAACCTAGCACACTAATACACAGCACAATCCCTGCCAGCCAATCACCCGCACACAACCCCGTCCCCACTCAGTCGCACACAACCCAGCGCCCAATCGTTAGAAGCACAAACCTCAAACTGAACCACAACCACAACCAAACCATGCTCCCAAACTCAATGGCGCATTGCGCGAGTATGACTGCCAACCACACTTCCCACCACCAGCCACTCACCCAACCACGGGGTTGCCTTGCACTTGCCAAGGGCTAGCCTACCCTCACCAGCCACTCACCCAACCACGGGGTTGCCTTGCCCTTGCCAAGCACTAGCCAACCCTCACCAGCCACTCACCGGCGCACAGCGCAGGCCGCTCATGGCCGTGGCTAGCGGCCGCAGCAGCCCGTACAGCACCCTGGGGCGCGACACCGATGCCGGCTCGTCGGGGAAGACGTCGTGCATGAGCGCGGACAAGCAGCGGCGGAAGCTGGCGCTCTCGTGGGGGTAGAGGGACACCGTGTTCGACTTGGGGGAGGAAGGGGATGGTGACATGGCGACATGGTGGCGGTGTGTGTGCATGATGGCACCATGGTCACATGGATGGTGACACGGTGGCAGTGTGTGTGCATGAAGGCACCATGGTCACATGGATGGCGACATGGGGGCGGTGTGAGTGCATGATGGCATCATGGTCACATGGATGGCGATATGGTGGCGGTGTGAGTGCATGATGGCACCATGGTCACATGGATTACAAGATGGGGGCGATGGGGGTGTTGGGGGGGACGAGGGGGAGGGGGGTGGGGGGAGGATTGAAAAGGATATGTGAGGACGGGTAGAGGCGTGCACATGAGGCTAATCAGAGTAACTTATCCAACCTGTATGTTCTGCCTGTGAGTCATGCACGCACCCACGTGCCCAGCGTTAGTGCTAGTGTCCACTCACAGAGCATGATCACCTGGCTCGCATGCCATTCACTGCATGGCAGTCCCTGCACCTCTGATGGCACCAAGGAATGGACAAGACCTGGCCTTAGGGATGGCAGGCAAAAGCGTGCAGATGATGATCGATGTGGCATGCACACGACTTTCCCTGCCCAGATGACCTTGACAGTTTGTCGGCCAAGGCGCACGAGGCATCCCATAATTGCCGAGATCTATCGATATCTATTGTGTTGCCAAATGCATGTAAAAAACACTGAAAAATGGCTTACCTGCGCACACTGCTCCAATGCCTGATCGAGCTCCCTGTGGTTGGTGCTCATGGCCGCCACGTAAAAAACAATGAAAAATGGCTTACCTGCGCACACTGCTCCAATGCCTGATCGAGCTCCCTGTGGTTGGTGCTCATGGCCGCCACGAACTTCTGCAGCCATTCGTACTTTTTCTGGCCAACCAGCGCCGTCTTGGAGGCCTTGAATATCAGCAGCCGCAGTCCCTGTAAACCATTACGCGTTACATGGACGGGATTCTCGGCACGTCAGCATGCAAGGGTTGCACCGCCTGCATAGGTTGATGCCAATTGAGCAGGGCCTCCAGCAGTGTTCACTTGGAAATTCTTCGGGGCTCAAAAGCGAGTCCACATTATTAACCATTTACTATCAGCAACACAACAGGACGACCTTTGCCGGAAACGAAGACGTGCAAGGCGCCCAGCATTCCAGAAGTCATCATACGCGACACACAGGGATTAAAAGCACTTCGGTGCTCCGTGACTCCCCAACGGGAGCACGAGTTTAACTAATTAATTAATTGATCATTGGCGATTTCAAGAAGCAATGGCGGTTCCTCAGGGATCTCAATTGTACTCGGGATGCATTGTCATACGCATGCATGCAGGACGCAGGTGCCTTGGAAGGGAATGCTGTGACAAACAAGGTTTTCTAAAACGCGTATCAGTGCATCACGAAGAAAGGCACGTACATCGACAAATTCTGGCGTGATGCTCTTCGCTCTAACAAACGATAGTGGAGACTCATCGTCCAATCCTACGCCGCCTTCGCCAACGCCTTCCTCCGGCATAGAGGCACTGGCAGAGTTTTCCAACACACTGGCCTTCGTCCTGAATGGGAGCACTTCGACCTCTCCCACTAACGAGGTGGCACCCCCCACCATGTGGAAATGCTTCCACTAACGAGGGGGATAGGTCGGCTAGCTGCTGCGATGGCTGCATGGTAAATTCCTTAAAGCGCGCAATGTTACATTTTGTTCCTGTAGTCGGCCTTGGAACATCAAAAACCACCGGAGCGGACCTTTTCGTCGTCGATCAGACACTCGATGTCTCGATCAGGCAATCAATGCACAAATTGCGCTGTCGAGTCGCCCTGCCTTTACAGTTCTGCTGCGAGGTGTGAGCCTTCAGTGAGACAACGTTGACTGTATGTTAGAGCCACGGGAGAAAAATGCTGCCATCTTCAACGGAGAGCACCTGAGGGCACTCAGGGCATAAAACAACAGGGCATACACACTGCGCTTGGCCAGTGGCAAGTGGCAACGTGGCCGCTGGCACATGGTACGATCTTCGCGCCAAAAAGGCGCGAATTTGATTGAACTTTCATCTGTTAACAAAGGAGCGCCACGTAGCTTGGTCTTGTCATCGAGCTTTTCCCGCCCGATCAAGGTTCGATCAAGCGGTCGCTGCGGCCCAGCATCCCTCGGTCCACGCCTCCACGGCAATCTACGGCGCTAAAATTAGCCTGCACGCCATGTCGCGCGTGACAGGTGTCATCAAGCTCGTTTCAACAGCTGGGCCGCAGGCTTTCCAGTTTCCACGTGCCCCTCTTGTTACACCCAACCACGAAATCTTATCCAAGTACCTCGGCCCAATATCGCATGGGCAACAAGCTGCTGCTGTGCGGACGCTTGCGTGGATCGCTCCCGTTGGAGCAAGATTCCTGGCTGGCGACCCTCGCGGCAACAAAGAAAGATCCGTTTGGAAGGCGCCACCTGGAGGCTGGAAGCACCTGGAAGGATGGCCAGTTTGATGTTGCCCGGGCTGACTCACCGGTTACCCCGCCGCCAGTCGAGTTGCGTGCAGCCGATTCTGGAATGTTCCCCGCCCCGCGCGCGCGTCTTCCAGACGTATAACATAACGCCCCACCCCGTGTGCACTGGCATGAGTGAACAATCCGCGCGAGGTCGAGCTGCTGCTCTGCCGGACATTACCTCGTTTTAAGAGGTCGGGTTTGTAGTTTTAATTAATTCCATCCTTCATCATGGGATCTAAAGGGGAGGCTCCCGCCATCGGCATTGATCTTGGCACGACGTACAGCTGCGTCGGCGTTTTCGACGCTGCATCCGACCGTGTCGAAATCATCGCCAACGATCAAGGTAACCGGACCACCCCTTCTTTCGTGGCATTTACCGACACCGAGCGCCTGGTCGGTGATGCTGCCAAGAACCAGGTCGCCATGAACCCTTCCAACACCGTTTTCGACGCTAAGCGTCTTATCGGCCGTAAGTTTAACGATGCGTCGGTTCAGTCCGACATGAAGCATTTCTCGTTCAAGGTCAAGCCTGGTCCCGCCGACAAGCCCATGATCGAGGTCGACTTCCGTGGCGAGCGCAAGTCCTTCTCCGCTGAGGAGATCAGCAGTATGGTTTTGACGAGCATGAAGTCGACTGCCGAGGCTTTCCTCGGCAAGACTGTCAAGAACGCCGTCGTCACTGTGCCAGGTACGTCGGCACTTGTTTTCTCCATGGTTCTTTTGCATTCTCTGCTTTTTCTGCGTTTCCTGCAGTCGCCTGTCCTTAACCTTCTCAAAGTTTTCAAGACTGACATTCGATGCTTTGTTTTGCACTGCACACATTTTTTCCTTTCTTTTTTCCGGCTGCAGCTTACTTCAACGACTCCCAACGTCAAGCGACGAAGGATGCGGGCACCATTGCCGGTTTGAATGTGCTTCGTATCATCAACGAGCCCACTGCTGCCGCCATTGCCTACGGTTTGGACAAGAAGAACATGAACAAGAAGGAGCAAAACGTGCTTATTTTTGACCTGGGCGGTGGAACCTTCGATGTCTCCCTCCTGTCCATCGAGGAGGGTGTGTTCGAGGTCAAGGCCACCGCCGGTGATACCCACCTTGGTGGTGAGGACTTCGACAACCGCATGGTTGCCCACTTTGTGCAGGAGATCAAGCGCAAGCACAAGAAGGACATCAGTGACAACGCGCGCGCCCTGCGCCGCCTGCGCACGGCCTGCGAGCGCGCCAAGCGCACGCTGTCCTCTGCCGCGCAGACCACGGTCGAGCTGGACTCTCTCTTTGACGGCACCGACTTCTACTCAACCATCACCCGTGCTCGCTTCGAGGAGCTCAACGCGGACCTCTTCCGCAAGTGCATGGACCCCGTTGAGCAGGTGCTGCGCGACTCCAAGATGGACAAGGGCCACATCCACGAGGTCGTGCTGGTCGGCGGGTCGACCCGTATCCCCAAGGTGCAGCAGCTGCTTCAGGACTTCTTCAACGGCAAGGAGCTGAACAAGAGCATCAACCCTGATGAGGCCGTCGCGTATGGCGCCGCGGTGCAGGCCGCCATTCTCTCCGGTGTCACCTCGAGCAAGGTGCAGGACCTGCTGCTGCTCGATGTCAGCCCCCTCAGCTTGGGTCTGGAGACAGCTGGTGGTGTGATGACCATCCTCATCCCTCGCAACACGACTGTGCCCACCAAGAAGGAGCAGGTATTCTCCACGTATGCGGATAACCAGCCTGGTGTGCTGATCCAGGTTTACGAGGGCGAGCGCAAGATGACGCGCGACAACCACCTGCTGGGCAAGTTCGAGCTGTCTGGCATTCCGCCCGCGCCACGTGGTGTGCCCCAGATCACCGTCACCTTCGATGTCGATGCCAACGGCATTCTGAACGTGTCGGCTGAGGACAAGGCGTCTGGCAACAAGAACCGCATCACCATCACCAACGACAAGGGCCGCCTGTCCAAGGAGGAGATTGAGCGCATGGTCAAGGATGCAGAGCAGTACAAGGCGCAGGATGAGGAGCAGATGAAGAAGGTGGAGGCCAAGAACCAGCTTGAGAGCTACGCGTTCAACATGCGCAACAGCCTCAACGACGGCGGCCTCGGCGGCAAGCTGTCACCTGAGGACAAGAAGAAGGTCGAGGAGGCGGTCGACGGGGCCATTAAGTGGCTGGACGGCAACCAGATGGCTGAGGCTGAGGAGTTCGAGGACAAGAAGAAGGAGCTTGAGGAGGTCTGCAACCCGATCATCGCCAAGGCTTACGCTGCTGGCGGTGGTGGGGATGGCGAGGGCATGCCAGGTGGTTTCCCAGGTGGTATGCCAGGTGGCATGCCCGGCGGGTTCCCTGGCGGCGCTGGCGGTGCCAAGCCGTCTGGCTCGGGGCCCAAGATCGAGGAGGTGGATTAAGTGAAGGAAACCCTGAAACCTGTGCCTGAGGAGATAGGAAAACTAGGTTCTAGAAAATTGGGAATAACTGGTCCCAGTTTTGGCAAGCTCTTGCTCGCTGTTTGCCCTTGAGGCACTGGGGGCCACCGGCTCACAGCATTGCTTCCTTGGGTTGCAATGTATAACAGCTTGCAGGAGAGCTGCACTATCGAGAGTCATGCAGCCTTGTTTGCGCATGTGGCGGGGGCCTTAGCCCATGAGCATGTACATAAAAGACTCTATTTATTTACAGAGACAACAAAATAAATGGTTACAACCAGCTATTCAATAAAGAGGTTATTTATTGTTGCAAACCTGTGGCTATATTTGGGCATTTTCCTGCTGTCACGTGCATGTTGCGTGTGCGCGCCATTGTACCCTAGACTATCAGTTTGAAGACATATCCACAGCAATTAATTAATTAATTAATTAAAATCATAGCTCCGTTGGGAGCATATGTAACACATAGCCCTGAGAAAGGGGCATCTATGGGTTTGTAATACAATCAGGGCTACAACCTGCAGGTGGAGGATGTACAACTGTCACCTGCTCTGGGTGCACAAGGTGCACCTGCACCGCCATGATGGTTCATGCCTCCTTAACAAGCACAGGCACCCAGGGGGGGCTTGAGGAGAGGGCCTAGAAGGCCTGCATGACATATGGGGTGGAGGGTATGTGGCTAGGCTATAGCTGGTGTACACATGGCATCTCAGCAGAGAGTAACTCCCTGCATAGGCATCGCATGGCTAAATTCTTAATGCATCATCCATGGGAGGGGCGTCCCCAACATCTACTGCTCCAATTTTGGTACTTTTGAAATTCCATGCCTGGAGCGCAAAGTTTGCAATATATGTGCCGTTTGTAGCTCTAGCTCTATAATAACCTGACCAACCCCGCATTCCTCAAAGTACTTAGCACTTGTTGCCTATTCTCATTATGCGAATCACATGATTAGGATGTGCTTCATGATTGCTATTGCTCGAGATTCAATTAAGAATGATTGACATCAATAAATGATGAACCAAATAAACCAAATTAGGCCACTTGACAAGTTCATGATCCATTTAAATTGTACAATTAAGCGATTAATTAATTCATAAATCATACATTACATGGGATACCCCCGTCGACGAGCTAGTGGTACGTACAATGAAACATTTGAGTTTGTAACATGTCTCCATGGATATATACATGTATGCTGGACCTCGCGCATCTCAGCCCTCTAAGAAATGTTATTTGAACTCAGGTCTAGATCTAAATATATACATGATCTGGATAATATTATACACTTCCTTAAAAGAGCATGAATCGAGCTTTACAATTCAGGACAAGGAACTCGTTTGCAAATCACGGCTGAAAGGCAAGTGCTCACAACGAAGCACGTGCTCTCAAGGCTGTCCACCTCGTCCAACCAAGCCCGGGCGAGCTGGCCTACTCAACAGGTCTCTTCTTGGCCAAGTTCGTGAGCCGTTTCTCGACGTCTGTCGGAATGGTCAAGATGGCCTGGCGATTGTTAGCTGGGTTGACAACAATGGTGTGTTCGAACCCCGCGTCCATGCACAGGTAGCAATTGACCAAGTTTGGCTGTTCAGCTTGCGCATCGGCGTCCATTTTGAACATCGTCGCCATACCCGGAAATCTGTCCCAGTAGCGCACCCCCACCACCCATTGTCCCTTACGGAACAACTCCCTATCGACCTTGCCGTTTCTGTCGGCCACTCGCCTCACGAAAGTAGCGGCCACCTGATAAGGCTCCTGCAAGACTTCCGCTAGCCAATATGGATGATCTGGATCGTGGGACTCATCACCAGAGTAGGACTCGACGGCAAAAATGTCTCGCAGCTTCAGTCTCCTTCCCATCATCGTCCTCTCTGCCTGTAGTCTGTTCAGTCGCGTCCCTGCGTGCCCCCCTTGTCCGTTTGGGTTCCTTTGCACTGGCTCCCCCAGTTTGTGGAGCTTCATCCGAGCACCTCCCACATTCCAGCCGTCCATGTCGGTCCACTCCTTTCGACAATCCCACCACCTTTCCTCGGCGCACGCACCGCCACAATAGCAGGAATACTGGCGCAGCATTAAGCGCGTCACATTCGACTTGTCCATGCGCCACCAGTGCGCCTTCTTCACTCCTTTGATTTCGCCGCGCCCTGGGCTGTAAGGAAGCACCTGCGCGTCGAAGACAAGATTTGCACAAGGGAAAGTTGAAGTTACGAGACCATCGAGCTAGTTGTGTTTTATTAAGCACTCCTGATCGCCAGGACTCCAAGAACGCCCTAGAAACGACGGCCGGCGTAACTATTCCCTGAACGAGGACTGTACACTTAATTACCTCGGGGAACTCGAAGAAGTTACGCCTGGTCGTTGTGGTCCCGCCCACCGCCCCCGACGCCAGATTCTCCACCAACTGGGCGGCCGTCTGTTTGTCCTGGTTCTCTTCCCTGATGTGCCACCTCCTCAACATGCACTTCACAGTCCCACCAGCTCCATCCACCTCCCCCTTTCCGTGCTGCTCCCCAAAGTAATTCCACTCAAATGACTCCAGGTGCGGATCCTCCGTCAGCAGCCGGGCCACTTCCGCGATCACATTCCTTGACTTGAACTGCATGGAGCAATTGTCCGACCACCCAATGAAGCGCTTCACCTCTACCCCTTCTGACCGTAGTGTCGCCAGGATTTTGAGGATAGCAAAACGGAGGGCCCGCCCGTCCCTTTTCATTCCGCCCTGTCCGATGAAGTGAAACTCCCTTCTCACGACCTTTCCCGACGCTGGATCCAAGTAGCGCACGATCCAGGGCATAAGGACGAATGTGACTGGATGCCAATACTGTGCTTGGAGATTGTGATAGGTGTAAGACTGGTAGTTCTCGGCGTAATCTGTGTGGCATACAAGGTCCCCCACCCGCATCCTTGAGAGACATTCCTTGGAGGCGTCCGCTTGCCACCACGCGTTGAAGCAATGCTGGATGAAGTCCGGCCACTTGTCCACAATTGCCTCCTTTAGCTCCGTTGGTGTGGACTTGACGTCGACTTGCGTCAATCGCTGCCCACCAGCCTTTGCGATCTCGTCACAGTCGTCCTGCATATGCGCAGTGTGCACATACAGAAAAGACATCAACTTCGACCCACCAATGACCTGTAGAAAGAAAAAAGACAGGACCTCAGGAAAAATTGAAAAAGAAACGCCTTGGGGCGCAACCACTCCACTAAAAATTACCTCTGGCCCAAGAACTTCAGGAAACATTGCAAAAGAAACGCCTTGGGGCGCAACCACTCCACTAAAAATTACCTCTGGCCCAAGAACCGCACCCGGCGGCACATCCTGCATCTCGTATCTGGTCCATGAAATCAGGTGGTTGGAAGCCTCCTCCCGTTCGCATAACATGAAGTTCCGAATTCCACACTTGGGAGCCAGGCAAGTGCCCAACACACAAGCCTTACGCCGGATCGAGCAAACCCCCAACTCCTCGCCCAGGTCATGATCGGGCACCCCTTCCTCGTCGTCCAGCACCCTCCCATGCATGGGCAGATCCTCAAGTTCGCCCTGAAAAGGCTGAACCTGCGGCCGCGACGACCCCACAGACGACCTCGAACCTCCCCCCTCCCTCATCCCCTCCACCTCACAAGTAAACTTGTTCACCCACTCTGTCGTGTGAGTGGCTTTGAAAATGGAACATGTGGGCACGGACGACCCCACGTCGAGCTGGCTACCATGATCGCACGCGTGGCATTCAGGTCCGCACTCGCATCTGGCATGAAAAGTTGCACGAAATTTGGCCAACCCCCCAACCATGGACTGCATGGTAGTGTGGTGCTGGCATGCGCACAAGTTCCGCATTTTCCACCGCCCCTTGACGCATGCGGGCATATGCTTGCAAAAAGTAGTGTATCCCACATGAACTGTGCTCTTCTGATTCGTGCGTAGCATTGACATCCCTGCCTCCGTCTCCAAAATCACCTGATTTCCCCCCCTCACACCCTCCTCTCCCTCCCCCCCCCCCCTCCCTACTGTCCATCCGCCGCGGTGGCTTCAACTCCGGATGGCGGGAAATGAACACTTCGTAAATCTTCGACTTGGAGACAGTATAGTAGCGCGCACCCTCCGAAAACGCTAGTGTATGTTTGTAATCCTTTCTGGTCCATTCACAATGAACATCCTTCATGTTCGGAGACGCCCGCGTCAAGTTATCATCCCTCCAGCACGCTTGTATCAGGGCAATGACTTCCGTCGGAAGCTCGTCTTTCCTCCTCCTCCTCTCTGGCGCACTCATCAAAAGGTCGTCCTCCCCTTCTTCCATTCCATCCCTGTGACCCCGAACAGTTGCGACAAAGCGCCTGTCAATCCCGAACGCGCGCTCCACAATCCTGTCCGGGACGCCCTCCATTGCCTTCGTAACAAGTCCACACAAGGCCCACCTAAGCCCACGATCCTTCTCAGATGTTCCCAAGTCGCCAAAAGCCTTCTTGATGTTATCCCGAAGAGATTCCGCCCAATTTTCAGGAAGCCCGCCGTCACAGTTCTTCCTCTTCTTAATGCCGTTGCTCTCCGCCACCATGGCATTTAGTCTTGAAGCTGCGCAAGACAGAACCTCCGCGCTCATCTCTGGCGTCCTGTGGTTGTTTGCTTTCACGCGTTCCGCCATGATAGGAAAGATGTCATTGGCAATTTTGTACCCCTTGTTCTCGATGTACTTGTCGCTCCAGAGACCGCGAAGTGCAGGCTCCCGGTCGTCATTGGACAAGGGACGCGAACCGTCGGAAACGGCCCCCCGCCCCGATCGCGCCATCAGACTTTGGTCAGACGGCAGCTGATTTTTTTCGCCTCTTAATCCCGCGGCACCGAAAGCCCTGAGGATGAGTAATGATAAATAATCACCATTAAAGACACGACGAAAACGATGGGCATCAAACAAGAACGACAAGCGTCATTAATAACGCCGGCCGGCGCAACTGGATACATGTAAACCATACAAAAGTGATTTTATGAAACACATACAGTTTGTCATTAATAACGACGGCCGGCGTAACTCGGGCGCAATTAAAAACCATTAAGAAGCAACTCAGGATATGCAGGCAGAAATCCTTCAGGTGTAAAAAAGATGTACAAACACACTTTTGGTAATGGGGCCTGATTGCGCAACTGCAAGATACCATTGGAAACGCCGGCCGGCGCAACTGGATGCATGTACATAAACCATACAAAAGTGATTTGCACAAAACCCCTACAATTTGTCATGAGTAACGACGGCCGGCGTAACTCGGTTGCATTTGAAAACCACAAAGAAGCAACTCAGGTAGTGAAGGCGGAAATCCCAGAGGTGATAAAATGTTTACCAACACAAAATGTTGATAAGCGTGCAAGCTTTTGCAAGTGCGCGCAAGATACCATTGGAAACGCCGGCCGGCGCAACTGGAACACCAAAACAAAAAACTTGATTTGCACGAAACCCATTCAGTTCGTCATGGATAACGACGGCCGGCGCAACTTCATGGCACTCACCACTTTCACCAAATGCCATGTCGCCATTATATTGAGGAAAGCGAAGTATGCCCACTTGAAGCTGTGGTCTGCAGAACATTGACACAAAATATGCATGGTATTTCAAGCAATGAATGCTATGTGTCAGGCATCAATGTCTTTATTGTATCCAAATGTGGTTAGGACGGAGGTTTACATTGGTTGCTATTTTAAGACAATGGCGTATAACCAAACATTGCACACACTCAAGAGTGTACTTATGCTGAACTGGAAAGGAACATTAAACCCCAATAAGGTAGATATTTTTCTTTTACATTTTAATTTTTTATATACTACTTTATATAATATTATATTATATTATATTATATTATGCTATATTATGTTATATGAAATAACATTAAAATTAACATAAAATTAAAATTATATATTAATTATAGTATATTATATAATTTATATTATATATTATATTCACGATGCTCTGTGTATTAATGACATATCAGACACACCTACATCACATCGCCTTGATGTTTCCGTTGTATGGGTCCGGTCGGGCGTTGGTAGCTGGTCGACAACAATTCTACATTTCCTAAAAAAAAATGCGACCGTGCCTACATTCGAAGGCGCGCTGTGGCTGACCTGAACTATCGGTGAACACCTCGGCGTCACTTGACCGGCCTAGGTTGACATTTCGGCAGAGTAACGCTGCTTAAAGGATCCTTGCGTAGTTCGCGCGATTTGGCTCTTTATATATGTTTTTGGAGACGACGAGCAAGCATCCGATTGGTCAGCCAATTCCTGTCCAGTCCTCGGACAGTGTCCAATCCGGTGCTTGGGATCCAGAAAACGTGCTCGAGCCTGGCCACTCTGTCGCGGGCGCCGCGCTAGTGGCGTCGCGCCCAAACCTGACCAGGCCATAGGAAAGGGCGGGGGCGAATGCAAGAATTATTGTTATATCCTGACCTGTCCTGGGGAAGGTCCGGGGCGAATGCAAGAATTAATATACCTGCGTATGCAACCAACACGGCCGATCCACATACATAATCCGACTGAGCTGGACGGTACGGACCAAATTTCGGTGCAAATTGAGGCCCAAAAGCTATGTCGGCATGGTGCGCGCACCCCTTGCGGTAGGGGCCATGGCGACTGCCTTTAGACGAAACGTGACAAATCTGGCACGCGGAAAGCAGAAATGCTCGATTGTTGGAGAAAATTAGTTACTGATTCTAATTTATGGCGGGATGGTTGCGATCTATAATGTCGCGGGCTTTTTTTCTTTGCCATCGGCAGGGGGGGTCCGGCCTGAATTTCTGTCGGGATGAATAAAGTATATTGGATGCCTGCCGGGTTGATTGTCGATTGTTGCCAGTTTTGATGGTCGTAAGGAAAGCTAGTTTAATGATGTTTCTAAAGCCGTAAAAATTCCCGCTGCTATCTTTACCTTTCCCGTCATTTTGCGGTAAGATAACATTAGCCCTGCGCGATGCGTACTGCCCAACCACTCCATGAAAGGGTGGACTTTCTTGTGCGCCTGGGCACGAATAAATGCCCGTTATGGTACGTTCTTGTGTTAAACGTCTTAAGCTTGCGTTTTCCTGCTTTCTTACCTCGTTGAGCGTAAGCTTTTTGCCTTCTTTCCGGCCAGATGCAGCCAGAAAGTTGCGGGTCCTGGCGCTGCATCGCTGGATTCCTGGGTGTCTTTTAGCTAGTTAATCGTCTGTGACGTGGCTGGCTTTCTGCAGCGCGTGGCCCGCAACCTGTCGGGAAGGTGTAATGCTTTTATTTCCATGCTTCTCTGAAATTTCTTTTGCTTTATAGACAGTTGTGTTCGAGGAAATTCACGCGGTCTTCCTAAGCAGCGGCATCATTTTCCCCAGACACTGACGAGCTGGCACCTGTCTCCTAAAGAGAGCGGCTCGTGCTTGTTAGAAAGGAGGCAGTGTGCATTTTGCGGGACACAATGCTTGAGTGGTTTTACCGGATTAGGATACATTTTTTTGTTTAGGATACATTTGATGCACTGTGCAGTTTTCAGATGTGTTTGAGGGGGTTGATTGCGCCTAACATGCATTTTATTGAAGCAATGAGTTTCCCAAGATATACATGATATAAACTAAGACAATTGACCCATTAAGGCAATGAGACAACATCAATAAGACAACATATGCCAATTGAATAAGACAACTCAACCTTACAGGACGTTGGGCCATCATACGTCCGGAATAATTGTCTCACTTATTACATAACCAAACTTTTTGAGGGATCGCCATGGTTGCATGGTTTCCACACATGCGCCCTGCACTCATGTGCATCAAAGGTGTTGCGTCTAGTGCCAACTCAGTGTCAAAGAACTGATTCAATCATATTTCCCGTGTGGCCATGAAGGCCCACATGAGTTAAACATGGCCGAGAGTGATTGCATCATCCTTCTTGGCGACATCGGTCTTGACGACGTCGATGGGGAAGACGGCAGCACCTGCATGTGAACAAAAGAATCCATGAATTGTGGCATCCAAAGGCAACAACATATTAGCATCCCATTGAACACGCAGCCACGCTGACCCGGCCATCCAGCCGCCCACGCAGCCACAAAGCCAGCCAGCCACGCAGTGACGCACCCACCCAGCCACACATCCACGCATCCACGCACCCGGCACCCCCCCCAGCCAGCCAGCCACGCAGCCACGCAGCCACGCAGCCACGCAGCAGCGCAGCCACGCAGCCACGCACCCTCCTTTCCAGCCAAGCAGCCACGCAGTCACACAGTCAACCCCCCCATCCCCCCCACCCCCCCACCCCCCCCACCCCACCCCCCCCCCCCCACCCCCCCCACCCACCCCACCCACCCACCCCACCCACCACCCCACCCACTCAACACTACACGAATGACTCACAAAGAACTGCTGCACCACCGATGATCCCTGCGGGAACTGCTCTGCTGCCGACGGTCCCTGCGAAAACTGCTGCAGTGCCGACCATGCCTGTGGAATCTGCCACATTGCCGACGCTGCCTGCGGGAACTGAAGCGCTGCTGGTGACGCCAGCTGTAACTGAAGTGCTCCCGACGATGCCTGCGGGAACTGCTGTGTTGCCGGTGACGCCAGCTGTAGATGAAGCACTGCCGACGATGCCTGCGGGAACTGCTGCTGCTGCTGCGGGAACTGCTGCTGCTGCTGCTGCGGGAACTGCTGCTGCTGCTGCGGGAACTGCTGCTGCTGCTGCGGGAACTGCTGCTGCTGCTGCGGGAACTGCTGCTGCTGCTGCGGGAACTGCTGCTGCTGCTGCGGGAACTGCTGCTGCTGCGGGAACTGCTGCTGCTGCTGCGGGAACTGCTGCTGCTGCTGCGGGAACTGCTGCTGCTGCTGCGGGAACTGCTGCTGCTGCTGCGGGAACTGCTGCTGCTGCTGCGGGAACTGCTGCTGCTGCTGCGGGAACTGCTGCTGCTGCTGCGGGAACTGCTGCTGCTGCTGCGGGAACTGCTGCTGCTGCTGCGGGAACTGCTGCTGCTGC
This sequence comes from Mesostigma viride, assembly GCA_009746045.1. Classification (NCBI taxonomy): domain Eukaryota; kingdom Viridiplantae; phylum Streptophyta; class Mesostigmatophyceae; order Mesostigmatales; family Mesostigmataceae; genus Mesostigma; species Mesostigma viride. The sequence continues at coordinate 316,201 of RPFO01001021.1, forward strand.
TGCGGGAACTGCTGCTGCTGCTGCGGGAACTGCTGCTGCTGCTGCGGGAACTGCTGCTGCTGCTGCCTGCTGCTGCTGCTGCTGCTGCTGCTGCTGCTCTGCTGCTGCTGCTGCTGCTGCTGCTGCTGCTGCTGCTGCTGCTGCTGCGCTGCTGCTGCTGCTGCTGCTGTGCTGCTGCTGCTGCTGTTGCTGCTGCAGTTGCTGCTGCTGCTGCTGCAGTTGCTGCTCCAGCTGGACCACTTGTTTCTGCACCTCTTGACGCAGCTGCAAACCAAGCTCTTCAACCTTCTTGCTTTGGTTCTCCATAGCTCGTTGCATCTCTCTCATCGTCTGTTCCACGCCCACCAGTACGGGGTCGGCGGCGGCAGCGGCTGGGTACGCTCTGGCTGGGTGCGCTCTGGCTGCCGGCGTTTCTCTGCCGGCTGGGAGGACTTGGCTTTGCTGTTCCGCTTGGGTCGCTGTTGTGCGTTGGTGACGTCCACCAAAGGCGTGGCTGCCTCTGGGGGCTTCACTGTGGGCGGGGGGGCACGCACTCGCATCCCCCGGCTAGGCGCCGGAGACCACGCCACTGCAGCAGGACCTGAATACAAGGCAAGGGCGGGGTCCCTAGGAAATCCTGTTGTCAAGATGCATGGGACCTCAGCGAGGAAGTCCCATGTCATCTGGGACACCAGCTCACCTTGGTGCGACTGGGCCCAGGCGAGAGTGCGCTCAATACGCTCGTTTCGCGCACTCTCCGGAAATGTGTCAACTACCTTGAATCCGGGGATGTGCCCAGTGGCAGGGTCACGATCGACGACCATGCACACCACATCTGTCATCTTGATGGTAGAGGATCTCCCCCGTGCCGCATTTGTGTATGCCGATTTTAATGTTTTCTTTGTTGTGTAGGTCGTTTGGGCGACCAGCACCGCTTGCAGCTGTTTGTCGATGATGAGGCCCCCCACCACCAGCCCGAGGGTATCCCAGCCAGAAATTTCCACGACAGACAGTGCCATCGGTCCACTGCGGCTAAAAGACCTTGCAGTAGGGACCGGCGTGCCATCGTCCCGCTTTTCAGGAACGCCGGCCTCAGGTAGAGGGGAAGAGAACAGAGCCTCCTTAGTGGCGTCCAGCCCCGAACCCGGGTTTGAATGACCATGCTCGTCGGCAGGACGCTGAGGAGACATCGCGGAATCTTTCTCGTTTGTCGCATTTGCAGCCCCATCATGATGGAAGTCATCCTCTGCCATTGCAGCTTCATCATCACAACCGACATCATCATCGAAATTCAGGTCATCCTCGGTGACGGGCGTGCGAAACGAATTATCCGGGCACTCTGGGCTGATAGTGGAAGGCTCCGTGGGCTTAATGTTGCTAGTGTGCCCTGGCTGCTCGAGCGTGGCGCACGGCTGGCATCGTGGAGGGCCGCCGCAGTCAGAGCATTGCCATTCCGTGCCGTCACCGTCGTCTGCGTGCCTGAAAATATGCGTACAGATGCCGTGCAGGACCTTGCCACATCGGCCGGCGCATTGGTGGTTTGCACCGGCCAAAAAATCTACTTTCATGGCACCTGAGGTTTCTTTCCTAGCACCCATTTTCTACAATCGTCCCCGGCATAACACAAATCACTCAATTCGTCCATGTCATCGATTCGGCTATCAGCATCGGGCATAGTTCCCGTGGCTAGTGCCCATCACCTTCCACCTTGAGCGAAGTCACGAATTCAAGCGCGAAGTGCATTTGAATCAAGCGGGAACTGGGTGACACTGCTTGAAGACGTGCAGCTCCAAGGCATGCAAATGATGCAATGTATCAAAGATACGATACGCAAAGTTCAGGTGTTCAGGTGAAGCCGTGAAGACGTGAAGCCGTGAAGCCGTGAAGACGTGGTGAAGACAGGTGAAGACGTGGTGAAGACGTGAAGACGTGAAGACGTGAAGACGTGAAGACGTGAAGACACGATACGGCAAGTTCAGGTGAAGTTCAGGTGTTCAGGTGAAGCCGTGAAGACGTGAAGACGTGAAGCCGTGAAGCCGTGGTGAAGACAGGTGAAGACGCGGTGAAGACGTGAAGACGTGAAGACGTGAAGACGTGAAGACGTGAAGACACGATACGGCAAGTTCAGGTGAAGTTCAGGTGTTCAGGTGAAGCCGTGAAGACGTGAAGCCGTGAAGCCGTGAAGACGTGGTGAAGACAGGTGAAGACGCGGTGAAGACGTGAAGACGTGAAGACGTGAAGACGTGAAGACGTGAAGACACGATACGGCAAGTTCAGGTGAAGTTCAGGTGTTCAGGTGAAGCCGTGAAGACGTGAAGCCGTGAAGCCGTGAAGACGTGGTGAAGACAGGTGAAGACGCGGTGAAGACGTGAAGACGTGAAGACGTGAAGACGTGAAGACGTGAAGACACGATACGGCAAGTTCAGGTGAAGTTCAGGTGTTCAGGTGAAGCCGTGAAGACGTGAAGCCGTGAAGCCGTGAAGACGTGGTGAAGACAGGTGAAGACGCGGTGAAGACGTGAAGACGTGAAGACGTGAAGACGTGAAGACGTGAAGACACGATACGGCAAGTTCAGGTGAAGTTCAGGTGTTCAGGTGAAGCCGTGAAGACGTGAAGCCGTGAAGCCGTGAAGACGTGGTGAAGACAGGTGAAGACGCGGTGAAGACGTGAAGACGTGAAGACGTGAAGACGTGAAGACGTGAAGACACGATACGGCAAGTTCAGGTGAAGTTCAGGTGTTCAGGTGAAGCCGTGAAGACGTGAAGCCGTGAAGCCGTGAAGACGTGGTGAAGACAGGTGAAGACGCGGTGAAGACGTGAAGACGTGAAGACGTGAAGACGTGAAGACAAGTTGCAGCACTCAGCCGCAGCAGTCGCACGCAGGTAGAAACGATAATTTGTTTGAATCTGTCAAGACCCCATCGAATGTAAAACAGGTTTTTCGTAAAGAAATCCGATGTGTGGGCGGGCTTTACATAGTTGCGATTTCTGGCCTGCGATTTCTGGCCTGCGCTGGTTGTCTCTTTTATAGTGCTTCTGCCCAAGCACTACCGGCTGTAAAACAGTATACTTCTTGAAGAAATCAGTTGGGGCTTTGTTGGGCGTCACATTTGACCGGTGGGCGGAGTTTCCTGCTTCTGTGAAGGCGCCATCGAATGTAGATCAGTAGATTTTCTAAAGAAATCTGAGGTGTGGGCGGGGCCTTTATTGCT